>LKEA01000003.1:1251038-1283333 GCA_003795315.1 Cytospora schulzeri
GGGGGGGGGCAGCAGAGATTGATAGGAATCCCCTACGCTCCCATCCACCCAAAACCCGCCGTTGGACGTTCGCACCCGCCACCAGTTACATGATATAAAAAAACAACTTAAGTAGACCGATTCCCATCCCAACGGATATCCCACGCTTTGGCTAGCCAGCCCATCTGGAAAAGCCCATGCTTCCCGCCGTTCTTTGCAAAACACTAAAACGCCTTTCTCAACACAATGTGATCAGAGACGGCTTCTCTGTCGGTGGAAAAATAAATTGGTTGGTAGAGATGCCGGGTAATATCGATAATGAAATAAAAGGAGAAAAGATGGCCAAGTCGGACAATGTGGTTTCGTGGAGCCGTCGACATAAATCAGCAGGTTCGAAGCTTCGCTGTGGTTCCATGACATCTGCCAAGCTCACAACCGTGTGTATGTGTGCTGTCGTCGAGAAGCCCTGGACATCATCTGCTGACGAACCTCATGTCGTTGTCGGATATGGATACAGCTCCTTGTTGACCACAACAACGAGCCCACTTTGAAAGACTTTGCCAGACCAGTCCAAACAGATGGGAAAGGGGTATGGTATGGTATGGTATGGTATGATGGAGCCTGGATATCCGTGGAGACAAATCCCAGCCTTTGGGTGCTCCAGCCCAATATATGAGATGTAGATGTATTGCCGCAAGCCAGCCAATGCGTTTGCCCCGCGCCTTTTGTCATGTGGTGTGTGTTTCCTGACAATGTGTAAAAAGTCAAACCCAACCTCCCCATTTTTACTTCAGCTTTTGAGAACGTTCGCAAAGTGGTATATGGCGCTGGACGAGTCGAAATGCTTTTCACTCTGTTTTGGTGTTTTTTGCTGGCTTTTCCCTCTCATCGTCTTCCTCCTGGTGGCCATGTCTTGTTTAAGCATCCGCGAAAGTCGCGGGTGTGTGTGCGTGTATGTGTGTGTGAGAGAGAGAAAGACCCGGAGTGACCCGACAGGGTTACGGATATGTCCTGCGCCATGGACAGCCATCACGAATGCGAAACCCCAAACTCCGTACGTTTGCCCCTGAAAATGCGTGGCCCCCTTCGTCGTCACCATGTCCAGTAGTGCACTGTCGTGGGCAGTCCCTTTCCAAATGCGCCTTGCCACCGGAGATCATTTTTCATGATCATAGGTTTAGAGCCGAAACCCTTGTACTAGATCATCATATTCGCGTAATCTGGAGTAGGACCGAAGTACTCGGCTCGAGGAGGATGTGGAGAAAGGGGGACCGAGTAAACTCCTTCCATGTCGTGCTTGCTGAAAATGCAGAGGGGAATCTTGTGTGTCATAAGAAGAAGTGCGTCATCAACCCAGCGCGGAACCGTCGCGCAATCCAATAGGTGCAAGTCCATGCCAACGTGGTGTGAACCAAGAAAATGAAACCATCAAGGGGCAGAAAGAACAAACATGAAGTGTATAACAAGAGAATAGAACCACAATCAAGAGTAAAGATGGTTCGAAACCAGCCCCATCGTTCCCCTTCCTCATGTATTGTGGACACCCCCATAAAGCGCAAAGCATTAGAACTGGCCTCGCCTGAGGTTGCCAAAAGCGCCCGAGCTACTGGGGGGCCCGGACAATGGTGGCGAGGCAACACTGCTTGGTGGAGGGGACATCGTCGAGTTGAAGTAGCCGTTTGAGCCCCATGTGTTACCTCCGAAACCGGACATGCTGTTGTTGAAAGAGAGGGATGGGTTTCCTGTCCCGTTAGGCACTGTCGAAGGCGGATAAGACGAGCTCCCGTTTCCCACGTTGCCATTTGGCATGGTGGAAGCGGAGTAGGGGCCAGAAGACCGGTTCGTAGTCAGTCCCGGAGGCGCGGAAAGACCGGGTGGAGGGCCGGCAGGCGTGAAACCGGCCGCGGAGGGACCCATAAGACCAGTAGGCCCACCAAGAGGACCCGACGGCCCTTGCCCAGAGGGCTGGGGCGTGCGGACACCGAGAGGGTTCTTGGAGAAGCTCAAGCGGATGCCACCCTTGACGCTGTTGGTAAGCTGAATGCCGTAGAGTTCGTTGAGGGCCTTGGTCGCGAACGAAACGTCTTCGAACTCGACAAAGCACATTGGTCCATTACTCTTGGCTCGGAAACACAATCGCTTGTACCCGCGCTGTCTCGAGAAGATTGCCTTGAGCTCGTCCTCCGAAGTTCCCATGGGTAGGTTGCCAACATAGAGCGTGTTGCAAGGAGGATTCTGGTCGGCAGGGTTCGCAGGAGGGGGAGCATGCGTACGCCACCCCATGGAACCCATTGGGTAATTCCCGCTCGTACCGTTCATGTTACTCGGGGACATGGGTGCCGCGTGCGATGGCAGTGGTGGTGGATACATGCCCGAGTGACCACGCTGAGAATTAACACCATTTGCGGAACCGGTATTGAGAGACAGAGAAGACATGCCATGGACGGCCAGCTGAGGGGCCGTCGCTCGACGCTGTGATGCGATAGACCCATTCTCTCCGAATACAGGCAGCCCGAGGATGTCGCCAGTGTCATCGTCGTCTGTCGCATCATTAATCAAGCTCTTGCCAGAGATGCGAGGCTGCTCGCTGAAAAGGCTCCCGATTGGCGATTGCGGAGAGAAGAGGGGGTTGTAGCTGTTGTAGTTTGACTTCGCATTGGAATATTCACCGGTGACGTAGTTCCCGTTGTTTGGGGGCGACGTCTTGTCGAGGGGAGAGAAGGGACCATCGAACCGAGGTGGCTGCGTTGCGGCCGTAGCGGGTGAAGTTGTCGACGAGGCTCCGCTGGATGACGGGCCTGAAGCGCGTCCACGAGAGCCGAGGTGGTCAACAAACATCCCCTTCTTTCCATTGAGTATCTTCTTGGCTTCCTGCGCGCCTTCCAGGGACTTGAATCGCAGAATGGCGGAGGGCCAGTTCGCTTCATCTTCTGTTGTAGGCACGATCATGTCGACGTCGACCAGTTCATCGGAGAAGGTACACATTATCCGCAGTTGTTCCTCGGTTGTGTCGGGCGGTAGTCGACGGACGATGACGGCATAGTCGATGAGGGCTGGACGAGCGCCGATAGGATTCGGCGCATCTCGATCGGATGATGAGTATGGGAACGATGGAGGGTATGATGATTGCGCGGAACCAGGAGGGCCGATGGGTTGAGGCGTCGGGTAGAAGACAGATGCTGCCATGGATGTGGTCGGGGGCGCGACAGCGGTCACGGCCGTATTATTAGAGGTTGAGGTGGTGTTTGCGAAGGGTTTGGCCGCGAAAGGACTTGTGCGACTGGAGGTCAAGGACAGTGAGGTGGGAGGGTATGACGATGAGGATGTTTGCGACTGGGACAACGATTGCGACCGTTGTCCGGAAAGGGACGCGCCAGACGAGGCGGCGGAATTGCTTGGATCACCGTACATGAGTCGCAATGCATGCAGCGCAGCCCTACCGGACCCTATGGGAGACGACGACGACTGTAGACGACGATCGCGCTGATCGAATCAGATTGGAAGATAGTAAAATGTGGAGAGGGTCGCGGTGCCTGAATCAAGCTGGCGAGGGTTCAAGGCTGTTTTGATCTGTCCTGATCGAGCTGAGTTGGAACACAAAAACCAAAGTAGAGTTCCTGATCTTTGAGGGGTGGGCGCGGAAGGGGGGGTGGTTTGGAAATTGGACCCTCTCTCAGGCCCAAAGACGCGCCTGAGGAAGGGAAACACGAGAGCGAGAAAGAGAGAGAGGGAGAGAGGTGTGGACCGCGGCGTTGATTGTGGGTCGCGATGAGACAAGGACGCGCAGAGGAATGCAGCGAACAAAAATAAATGCGGTGAAGGGATGTCTCGCGGGGGTAGAAAAAAAATAGAGATTGTCGGAACAATAAAGCGGATTTGTCGAGAGGGGTGGGAAAACCAGAAGAGCGGGAGAAAGAATGTGTGTGTGAGAGTATGTAAAGTGTGATGTTTGAGCGTTAAGAGTGGAAGGGAGGAAGCAGGAATTTGGCGGGATGGGGTACTGTAGGTACCGCAGCACACAAGATGGGAAAGGTCGAAAGTCGAAAGTGGATATCCCCCAAGATTTTGATTGATTGAATGATTGATTGATTGATTGATTGACTTGACTTGGCTTGACTTGACTTGACTTGACTGATTGAGGGGAGGGATTGAGAGAATGAATGATGCTTGCTGGGTTGTGGATTGTGGATTGTGGATTATGGATTGTGTGTGGGTGTGGGTGGTCGTTGGATTTGTGGGTGGGCGTGGATGTTGGGTGTGGAGGGAGCGGGTTCCAAAGCTGCAAAGAGTCGGGTCTGGGCCTGGGGGGGGGGAGGAGGGATCTTTGAAATGTGAGACCTGGACCTAGCGGATTGGCGGGATTGGATGGTTTTTAAATGGAGCTTCTGGTGAAAGCAGGGTATGCGCTTGCTGGCAACTGGCAATTGGCACTAAAATACTGGACTGGCACTGACACTGACATCTGGGAAACTTGAAACTGGCTGGTAGACTGGAAACTGGAACAAGAAACTGGGGACCTGGGGGAAGCCCTGGAGGTTATAGCGGAGCCTAAATGGGGAAGAGGGTTTTGCTGTCCTTGCGCTTGACGAGAGGGAGCGTCTTTAGTCCAGATACTATAGTATATATCTACCTAGGTAGGTAGACAGACAGTACCTAGGTATGTACAGTAAACCTTTGGGAGGGTCCAAGGTCCCAAGGTTCCAAGTTAGGTACGGATTAGCTACAGTACCATACCAACCCCCCCCCCCAATAACAGAGACTATCACTATAAACTTTGGGGGGGCTTTGGGCTCTGAGCTTTGGGGTGTGCACTAATAAGGCCTTTTCAGATTGGCACCTGAGCCCTGACTGAGCCAGAGCTTCTCTCCAGCATTAGCACTGCTACCTTACTTAAGTACTTAAGTACGTAGGTCAAGCCACACCTGAGCACGCTACATTCAACCGGACCCCTTTGGATATCACACAGACACACACACACAGATAGATGGAGTGGACAGGGTGAGTGAACCTTGGAAGATTGTGTTGAGCTGCTGGGAAGTAAATGAAAGGCCTACCTACTTGCCTCCCTCCCTGGCATCACTGGCACCTGGCGATGATCACGACTTGATAGTGAGGGGCACACGATATGTATTCTCGATCGGTAATTTGATTATCGTGTCACACAATACTAATACCTCGCTGCATATGTTGGAGATTACCTACGTGTTGACTGGCAGCTGTGGTCGCGTCGCTTGGAATTTATTATCGATGCCGCGGAAGTGATGACTGGTGTTGGTTGACCGAAGCGAGAATGACGATGCGGTGGTTGGAGGTTTGGACATGCATTGCATGTCGCGCGCCGTTATGGTGTGTACCTTCCGATGTCACGTCTCGCCTGGGGGGTTGATGCGATATGGGAACCTGGGAACCTGAGAACCTTGTGTGTGTGTGTGTGTGTGTGAAGTGTCTGGCCGAGAAAAGGAGACTGGGAGTTCTCTGACTGGGAGGGGAAGGCGCAAGGGGAAGCAGGGTGGTAGTGTAGACGATGGGATGTTGGGGTTGGGATTGATGTGGGATTGTGCATTGGCATTGGCATGTGGGAGAGAGAGTGAGTGGGAGTGGGATGTGGGATGCCCTTTTTTTTTTCTTAGAGAAGGGGAGGGGAATGGATTTGCAAGGGTAAGGTTTTTTTACCCTTTGGGTATGATCCTCCTCCTCTCTCTCTCTCCTCTGCCCAGGTTACCTCTGTCTCTGCAGCTCTGCAGCTCTTGCTACTGCTTCCGGTTTGTGTGTCTGGGTCTGCATCTGCTTTTGCTTCTGCTACTGCTTCTTCTGTTTCTGATGCTGGCGACACGGTTGACAGCTTTGCCAATGCAGACCGAGCTAGTGCACACTTTAGCGTAGGTGGCCCTGCAGGTCATGTGGGTCTACATCAGCCGAGTGACCAATCCCACTGCATTTCTCATAAACCTGCATGAGCGATGGGTCCCGGGGTTCCAGACCATAGTGTTCCTGCTTATGTCAGCTATCAAGCAACCACCATGTGCCCAGGTGCAACAAGTAGATACCTAGATACTTGCCTAGGTACCTAGACAGGTATGCAACAAGGTCCGCCTCGAGAGAACATGGACGCACAAAACAATGACGTGCCCAATATATAGTATAACAAAGTCAACAATGCTTTGTTTAATGCTGCATCTCTCCTTGACTGGTCCAGAGGTTAATGTGTTTCGTACCACGAGAGAGATACGCAGTATTATAGAAAGCCAATCGGCATTGCAAACCTGAGGTAGGAAGCTTCCAAGGTTGCTTTGGTGTCGATGACACGGGAAACTCTGCCCAGGTGGTTATAGTGTATTATGCAGGTACTATGGACATTTAAAACATACCAAGGTACCAAAGTACCTTTTACAGGCGGGCGTGGGTGCCGGTATCGAGAGCCATCAGTGCTACTGCGGCCGCTATCGGCCCAATCAGACGTCTTTCCAGATTTCCCACGCAGGAGCAGGGCATCCCAGTCGACCACTTTCCTTCCAGTGCCGTGACACGTTAGGTTGCATCAAGAAGGGACCGCGACAGGGACAGACGCCCAAAATGCCTCCCCTTTCCAAGGGGACTCGAGGGAGAAGACATGACCTTACCGCATTCAATATCCCAGCACGTGCCCGATCATCAAATCAGTCTGCATTGTGGTCCTCATCAGAGTCCTGTCTCAGATGAGGTTATGACGCTCTTCCCTAATGGGGCCGACGAAACAGGCCGGGTCGGTCGAACCATGCCAGCATCGTGAGGCATTGGGCCTCGAGCCCTTTTGCTGGGAGTGCCTTGCCACTTTGATCAGCCTCTGATTGCCCCAAGAACATCTTGACGGACCATCCATCCACCACCAAGTGTTGAAGGAGCCTCTGATCCCCCATACCAATGTGACCGGGCGGGGAGTCAGATCTCGAGGCTCAAGTTGATTCGCCCATCAGTCGAGATGTCTACACAGAACTGGTTAGCAAGATTTGGAATGGAGGGTTCGATCAGGGACCGGTGAGACGCATGGGCGCCACAGGTAACCCCAAGTGGGAAAACCCGGAGCCTCGTTGGGAAGCACACCACCATAAAGGATTATAGTATAACTATGGATCTCCCCCTCACCGAGTCCTCAGGTCCACCATGTATGTATGTACCTTTGTATCTACCTAGGTATATAGTCCTATCATTCACCTGGCAATCCTCGACAGCTTCGATTTGGCATACCCCACGGAATGTCAGTTTCATGCACATCCCATCCCGCATCCCGCATTCCTCAGTGCACCTGTGCACCTACACTACATACCTACCTAGGTAGGTAGCATGTGCATGCATATCTCGTTAATCGGCACTCCAGATGTCTCTCCAGAATATAGATGATTTGTAAGTGGGGTCTCGCGACTCCAGATCAGTGTCTTCCCCAAGGCGCGTATGGAGCCGCCGCACCTATCATATGTATAGAAATACCTAGGTATCTAGTGTCCCAGGACTATCTATGGTGACCTGGTAACTCCGAGGGGAGACCTGTAGTACTGCGACACGCTTACTCAGGAATCAGAAAGCCACACAAAACGACGAAAGCTCAAAGGACTAAGTCTTGTTGACCGCCTGACCGCCACGGTATGTGTGATGGGCAGCACCTGGGCAGCCAGGAGAGGATCACGATGAACCAGTCGAAGGATAGATACCCTAGGTACGTGCTTGGTCACCACGCTTCAGGCCGTGAATGGGCAGGGGGGCAGGGGGGGACCATCTGTTCAGGGTTAAGCCTAGCGTCGAAAGCTTGCAGGCTTGTCATCAAGCAATGAACCGTGCACATCCCGTGTCCCGTGTCCCGCTTGGCCCTGCCCCACTTGGCCTCGGTTGAGCGTTCCCGGTACGAGGTACCTATAGGTAGGTACCAGGGCATGGCGGTACGTGCTTTCCAGATTATTACACAGTGCTGTACCTGCCTGAAGCTGCCATCACACTTTACTTACTCTACTCTTTCTCTCTCTGCCCAAGTGCTCAGCTTTTAGTGTATTTCCTCGAACCGTGCGTGCTTGTTGCGCTACTTTTCCCAATCTTAAACCACTTCTCCATATTCCACTTGACACCTTGACGACCCTCGATAAACCCCCTCTCCCCCAACCTAATACATAAGGACCTACATTTGTACTTTTGGCTGTTCGGCTACCTTCTGCGGTCATGTCGACCTGGGTCTCATAACTAAAAGTAGTCAAGTCAGTGCACGCCGGAGCTTGTTCGCCTGGGGCTGACATGCCGTACGCCGCTGCACAAACAGTACCGGACCGAATCAAAAAAGCCTCCCCAAGCTTCTGAAAGCCATCATCGTCCGGGGACCGCATACGCACACGTGACAGTGACAGGATTGGGGGAGGGGACATGTCAGTCACAAACACAAATCCTTGTCAGGTTGGTGCCGTCGTATACTCGAGATCTGGGCAAAGTCCATCAGTGGCTTATGCCGACCGTGGTTGAGCTGACGATCAGATCCCTATTTGGTGCATTCTCACGACATATCTAGATCGTGCAGCCTCGGATCGTGCCCACTACAAAGTACTTTGTATTCCGGATCATTCGGAAGCCTGTTTCATCTTGGTGCTGCTAATAAATCTAGGTAACATACGGTTAACCATTTCTCCCCGCCCCTGCAACACAGAGACGGTTGATAGGATATACTGTGCGGAAACCAAGTCGTCGTCGTCGTCTTCTTCTATATGACTCTAGCCACACAGAAAACAGAAATGTGAGCAGTCAGTGGATCTCTATAACTCGCGTCTTTTATGAGACATCCAAAGCCACAGGGTCTACAAACAAGGAAGTCCAACGGTGAGCCGCAGTGGCAGACGGGACAGCTAATATCAGACAGCAGGCATGTTCCCTCTCATTCCCTCTCTATTGAGGACGACCTCTCTTTCTCTACTAGTCTCCCTTCCCGTGCCCAGCAAGCTGGATATTATCAACAGGCAAGCGGCAAGAAGAACTGCACGTTGCCGAGTGCTGACCAATGTAAGTCATCCAGGTATGATACACAGTACCCACGGCTCACTACAGTTTCGGGGAATTTCCTACCTTGTTCCCGGAATGCCCAATGCTGGCCCGGGGTCTCCAGTCAGGCATTCCCGTTCTCGCCAGATGCCTGCAGATATCAGGCCCGGGGCCATGATGACGAGCTCTACCTCTCCCTGCCCGGGCCCGGCTCTACGCTGCATTACACGGGAACCTCATTTGCCCCAGGGTCCCACAGCCGCCCCAGCCCCAAATCGACTTCTTTCGATAAGCTCTAAGCTCAACGTTACTCTGTGAATCCTACTCCCGCGGAGGCTGCTTTATTGGTTGCTGGGCACAACAATCTTATCCTCCTGTTGCAGCACGCTACTGCACCATGTCTGCGCCGCTGCTCTGGTGCCGGCGCAAGCAAGGGCCTTCGACCTGTTCCAGATCGTGGAGGCCGCTGAACCCACCTTAGGACGCGTGGGCTGCAACGGCTTTATGGTGACGGGGTTTGTACACTTTTGCCCAGGGCATCATCATCTTCTGACCTTTGGTCTACTTGTCACCACAATTTTCAGCCTCTGTATCCCACGCAGGTCAGCATCACTCCGGTGCTGTAACTACTAATCTAACCATAACCATAGAGATAAGCCACGTGGGTTACAATTTATCTAGGGACCCAAGTGTACCACAACGGGTCAGAGGCAGGGATCCCTTGCTCTTTTCCAAGGCGAATGCCCTTTTACTTCTCTGCATTCTTGCCAACTTTCCTTCCTGTCCTGTACTTGAAGTCTCAACTCAAGGCCTCTTTTTTCCATTCCTCCTTCTCTAGATGAGAGACAGGGAGACCGTCAGGCCCCCACGCCGGTAGTCCCGGGCACACGACAGCCTGCATACCAGCACGTTTCTGGTTGAGACTCGACCGTGTCAGATATTCCAGGAAGAGCCAAATTGGGCGGCGGTACGGCACATGAGGACCTGCACTGCTGCCGCAACATATGGCGGTCACGGTCGTGTGCTGTTCCGCAGTGTCCCCTCGTACATGTAAGGGCGGGCATGATGGGATGGCAGGCACAATGTCGTAATCCGTTGAGGATGCGAAAGTGTGACTTGGCGGTTTGATATGGGTTATTCCCGGAAGACGCTCTCTCTCTGTGTGTGTGTCTTTTATGGGAGTTCGAGTTGTGGGGTCGAGGAACACGACAACTTGCTGTCTGTGAAGTGTTGGCAGCTTCTTCTCTGTTACCACCACTGTATATTCCTTGAGGACGGTCGAACGATAATCAAAGACTGTCCTCGAATGGTTGCGTTGACCAGGTCAGGATGCTCGATGGTTGGGGACGGTACTGTCTCGAGATGCTAGATAGATAAAAGACATGAACTCTTTGCTCCATATATGACGATGTCAGAACACGAGTATGTTATGTCGCCTCTCTGGAGTGACTTCTCACTTAGTTCCCCTCCCTCCTCGTCCCTACTATGTGACAAACTCCAATCTTCTCGCCCGTATACCATGTGTGCCACCATGTTTCGTGCTCCTCCTGCCGGCAGATGCCTCTGGTGTCACTCAGCGTCCTTCCAACCCTCTTGCCGAGTGGTGGCAAGAGTCCCCAGCCGTACTGTGTATATATATAGATATACCGCCCCATTCCTCATCAGCTTGGGACGAATTACCTACTATGTAGTTGAGGGAATTGTACTTGTGTGAAAGAAGAGGGTGCCAGCACCGACATGACCGCCATGTCCGAATCAGATCACCGGGGGCTATACAACAGATCTCTGGGTTTTCTATGATGGTACTTATTACAGCCTGATATGATCTTCACGAAGATATCAACCACTCTCACCCTGCTGTCTTGATCGGAATGGGGAGATGATGCTTGCCTCACTGGGGAAAATTCGGATGAAGAGGGGAGGGGGGAGGGAGTGGCGGAGGTTTATACGACGCGGGAAAAGGGTCGTACTCGAAATGAGATGGGCAAACATACACACCGCCTTCCGAGGAATCATGAAATATGGGAATCTCTATTGATGAGGAAACGACATATCTGCTTGCGAAGGGGGGAAAACAAAGGTGATGATGAGGGACTGGGAATCCCGGATACCCAACGCCCCAAGAACCTCCGCCCTTCCTGCAACCCGCCTGCCTGCCTTGGGAAGATTTATCCTTTTACCAGAATTTGCCGTTCTGCGCGGGACTCACAGGCTGATCAGGTGTTGCGTTGGTTGGAATCTCGAGGGAGGTAAGTGAGGAGACATATTGCTCTCCATGAGAAAGGTTTCGACTTTATCGACCAGCAGCATGATAGGATGCTGCAGCAACACAACAAGAAACTCACCCCAAAAAGGCCACGGGACCAAAGAAGACCCTCCCCTGAAAGCCCTCGACAACTAGCTTGCACAGACAAGTCATGGCCCTACAAACACCAGGCGCATTGATTTTCCACCCTCGCGCCCATCATCATCATCACCACCACCACCACCACCGCCACACCGATTCCGACACATCATCCTCCTCGTCTTCCTCATCCACCACCACCACCTCCAGCGACGACACCTCCATCTACCACCTCCCCTACCCCCGGCGAAGCCGACGACGACGACAACGGCACTGGCACTGGCCATGGGCCCCAGTAATACCCGAATACCCCGGCCTGGTCAGGGGAGCCGCCACCGCCATTATCACACAGCCTCAAGCACAAGCACCAACCCAGCCGCGACAATACGGTTACCGCCGCTTCCACTACCAAGGGGGCCGCGCACGGTGCCGCTCCGGGGGAGGTCACCACCAGCATCATAATCATCATCATTGCTGGCGGCGGCGGCGGGTGGGACGACATTCTTCCCCAAGACGGCAGTGTGTGCTGACGAGGTGCTGCCGGTGGTTGTTTGGGGACCCGCCTGAGCGGCACTGCTGTGATGGGCGGGGTGGTGGTGGTGGTGATGGTGATGGTGGTGATGATTGTTGTAGCAGTAGTAACAGTAGGACGGTGAGCCCGACAAGGCATTGCGAGGATGAGTATTGGGGACATGGTGTACGCGCACTCTCCTTGACTGTTGGTTTTGTTTCCTTTTCTTCCTTTCTTTCCTTTTACTCTTGCCAACCACCCTTGGCCTTTAGTTACGACGGATTGGATGGGATGTGTGTATTTTATCGCTAATCAGAAGCCCAAAAGCAGCACGGCAGTAACACCAATAACAACAACAACAACCACCCCAACTGGGCCTACGGCCCCAACGGCTGGCACAACCCCCCCTGGCGATACGGCAACGGCTTAGGCGGAGGGAACACAGGATACCACCCAACAACCAACCTCGAACCAGGCGGGACCATCGAGGAGATCGAAGAAGGCAGGACCGGAACAGCACCTGTCCCCATCCCCGCCCCCGTCCCCGCCGCCATCCTCACCACCAACAGCAGCGACCAGGACGCACAGCAGCACAACCACTACCACCCCAACGACGGCCACGACCATGGCCACAGGAGACGACGGCGGGGACATCGGCAGCGGGGGCGGCATCAGCAGCAGCAGCAGCAGCGACGCGACGGGTTCCTGGGACTCATGGACCGCGAGAGGGACCGCGAGATGGACAGGCACATGATCAACCAGGACGCGCTGAACGCGAGGGAGGGACGCACGCTGGCGCTGCTGGACCGGGAGAGGGATCGGGACCGGGATCGGGACCGGGGGGACACGGCGGTGGTGATGATGGACTTGTTGGGCCGGGAGCTCAATAGGCGGAGGGGGTTGAGGCCGGGGAGGGACGCTGATGGTGGGGAGGATGATGATTTGGATGGTGTGGGGGAGAGGAGGGGAGGAGGGGGAGGAGAAGGAGGAGGAGGATTGAGGAGGGAGATTGAGGCTTTGAGGAAGGATCTGAGCATGTTGACGACCGGTCGCAAGGGAAAGGCATCTAAGAAGTCGAAGCGAAGGAAGAACAAGAACTCGGGTGCTGGTACGGAGAGGGGCCGGGGCCACGATGCGGCATCTCGATCACCACGCGGGGATACATCGGCTGCGGTTGGTAACAACAACATTACCTTCAGCGGCCAGACCGATACTGATGACCAGGATAGTGAAGAAAACGAGAATGAGGGTGAAGATGGCCATGGTAGCGATGACGACGGGAGTCTCCCTTCAGACTGGGTAAGGGCCAGTGGACAAGACGTAAGAGCAAGGGGCCGCTCTTTGAGGAGACCGGGATCACCGTCTGATTCTCCGGACTGATCGTTGCAACTGATGAACATGGCCTCTCGAAGTGGCTTTCCGCAGTACAATAAATTAACAAAAGTATGATTGTCTAAATGGCTCCCCTCTCTAAGTCTACAATTTACTGCGTCGGCTTCCAACGCATGTTGATTTGCTTTCTCCGAATCTGTCGGTCATAGTCAGCATCTCGTCGCCAGTGTGTCTGTCTTCATACCGGGGGGGGGAGGGGAGGGGAGGGGAGGAGAACTTACAATCGGGCCCAGTCCCAACACACCCGCCGTCAACGCCACCACCGTCCCGACCAGGGTGATCTTGTCAAAGCCCTTGCCCAGGATGTCAAACACAAAGCTGGGCGCGACCCTCGTCCCGAACACGTCGATGCCGAACGCAAACACGAGACTCGTGCTCTCCACCACCGCCGGCGCCGTGATGATCTCCTGGACACCGAGGACGTCGCGCTCGTGCGTGAGGATGAACTTGGGATCGATCTCGATGGCCGGGTGGTACTTCATGAGGCCTTCCTCCATCTCGAGGGGGTTCGGGTCACGGCCCACGACCCTGCGGGGCTCGAGGACGTGGCGAGGGATGCCGTAGATGCTGTGGGTATCGGGGAGATAAGAAAGTAGTTGACGGACGGTGATGCCTTGCCTGGTCTCCGTAACAGCCAGCGCGGAGATAGGGGCCGCGAGGATGTAGGCCTGTGCCACAACAGATGGCAGTGCGGGTTCCGTGGGGAGATCGGAGGGCTCCAGGGACGAGAAGTTGGCAGAATCCCCCAGAGGACCCCGATCATTCGCCAGTTCAGATTCGTATAGATCAGAGACAACGAGCTGGTAGCCCTTCAGGAATTGATTGGGGTTGTCCCGGAGCGCATATTGGCCGAAGAAGGTGCAGACGAACCAATTTTCGGACAAGGCGCATTCGACAGACTTGCTTGTATCAACGCCTTCGTAGGTGGCGCTCGATAGGATATCCCCAGACACGGTATCCAACAGGTACGAGGTAAGGGTCGAAGCCACATCATCTACTGCAGCGACAACCATCGTGTTGGGGTTCAAGTACTTGTACTTGACCCGTCGGTCTCCCAGTACGCGACCAATCGAGGCGACAGGGTCGTGGTGCGATCGGGTAGCAGTGTTGACAATGCGTTGTGAGCTTGGCGGCGTGAAGACCCAGGCGGTCTCCTCATGAGATTCCGCGCCATCGACGACGAACTTCAATCCTCTGAGTTCGCCTCTGGTGCCCCTGATGACGACCGTCTGCTTTGGTGTCCAAGCGGCAGGTAGCTCAGTCACCTTTCCGTCAACACCCACAGATAGTAGGAACTCTCCAGAAGGGGTGTCAACCAAGACAGTGGTCTGAACAGGGGGCCAAGATCCTGGTGGCATTGCCTCGATAATCTTGCCAGAGTCCGTCTTGATGATAACGTGTTCACCTTCGGCGCCACGAATAGCGACAATGCCATTGGCTTCATCGACGTCCATGCCCTTGACGTCCCAAGCCTCTCCGTCAGCCATACTGAAGGCCTTCTGAGTCCAAACAATTTTTCCATGGTCTCCCGCGTTAAGGGCATATAGCCTGCCGCGACGAGTGGCAAGGATGATGAGTTTGTTGAACCCGAAGCTATCCCGAACGAGACCGCCCTTCTTCGAGACATCAGTTCCGAGTATGCTGCTCAGGAAGCGCTGGGGGATGGCAGCCAAGTAATCCGGAAGGTACTGCAAGTCATCAAAGTGTCTCGTCAACCGATGGATGTAAGCGGACAGGGGGTTGTCATGGGCCTCTGCATCCAGGGACTTGACCAGATCTTCCGACTCGGGTATTTCGGCCCAAGTGGCAGCCACGGCTGCACTCATGCCTTCAGGGCGAGACCAGCCCATCTCGCCGTTCCGCAGCAGCACCCAATCGTCGGCATCCGTGACGACAGCGCATCGGACAGCAAAGTCGTCGCTAGACTTCTTGATGACCTCAGCAACGGCATGAACCGCCCCTGTCGTATAGTTGCCGGTTTTGGTAACCCAGCGAGCCAGGACCCCGTGAGAGGTAGACGAGAGGAGAGTCATCTCCTTCTCCGTGATGCGGGTGAAGTAGACGTTTGCGCCATCCGAGCTCGTTGAGATAGCACCCGGTCCAGCAAGATGAGGCAGATCATATTCCTTCTTGACCACGTTGGTCTTCAGATCGATATGATAAATCTCGGCTTTGGTGCCCACCTTGGTCTTGCTGTGGACAAGGAAGTGCGCCTGCGACTGGGACAAGTATGGGGCATGAATCTCGACAGCAGTGGTATCTGCGGTCAGAGGGAACTCCTGGATGTTCCTCGTACCCAGCACATTGACTCTCAGCTTCGTGAGCGAATCGTCCGTCCAGGCGATGATGGGCGCGACAGAGTTGGAGCCAACAAACATGACGTCCTTCTCGCTGTTGACGTTGCCCTTGGTGCCGATGGTGATTTCCTCTAGCTTCTTGCCAGCAAGCGTGTCCAAGACAGTCACTTTCAGACTGTGGGAGAGAAGACTCCCATGCAAGCTGATGACGAAGACCTTCTCGACGTTGGTGCTGACCTGCAAAGGCAGGTCCTTGCTCGTCTCCTTAAATTCCCACACGACGCTTCCATCAACGTTATTCAACCGCCTCAGAGTCGTAGAACCGCCTTCGTTATATAGAGCCAGGACGTCTTTACGGCCATTCTCGGTTACCTCCATGACCTCGAGGTCCTTGACCTCGCCATCAAAGTCGGCCCACCAGACATTCCTTCCACTGACAGCCTCCCAGGCGTGTACAGAGCTGCCATAGGCACTGGCTATCCAGTTCTCGCCCTCGCCGGCCCGTAGATGGCCACCACCATTTGTTATGTTGCCATTGATAAGCTGTCGCCATACGAGTCCGCCGCTGCTGGGGTGTACGGCGCCCAGGACTCCGACGTCACTAAGTGTGTAGAGCAAGCTGGCCTTGTCCTCTGGTCGTGGTCGGTGGAAGAAGGTGGTCTCGCGTTGTGGGAGGCCAACAAGGTCGTAATGGAAGTCTATGTCGCCTACTTCATCTTTGAAGACGGCTCGCACGGCGGCGGGAAGGGCGAGAAGGCCGATGATGGAGGGGAGGGAGGGGAGGATCATCTTGGACGTTCTGCGCTGTTCGGCGCCAGTCTGCTAAGATCTCAGGAAGTTCGAGCTTCTTGATCTACTCCATATGAGCAGTTTGCGCGCGCGAATAGTCCCTTCAAAAAAGAAGAAGGTATAAACAGGGAGGAGCTGTTGTAGTGGAAGCTGATGGAGCTGATGAAAGCAATGGGTTGAATTGTTGACGTCGGAAGCTCGACAAGGTGGCGGCGCTGGAGCTTTGACGGTTGCCGTGGAGCAAAGGCGGACCGGACCCGCTATTGGGAGCTTGCCAGGTACGTACCAGTCTGGGGGGCACGCTAACAGTAACAGTAGACCTCATCTCACTGCTAAGTAAACAGCTCTCCTCTCTTGTCTGCCAACTCTATACAATTAATTATATGGCCAGGCGAAGCCACTCTTTCATACTCTAAGAATACCTACTTGAAGAATCACTGACTGACAAGAACCCGTTGTCATAGTTGGAATAAAGTCCACTACTAGGCCAAAGTCAAAGCCAGTGTATCTATCCCACGACGCCGAAGTCACCTAGGCAACTAACATCTCCCATGCATAGAGAATATTCACGAACAGAAGTGCCATCTCATAGATATGACAATAATCAGGTGAATATAATATCCAAACCAAACCAACATCAAGTCTTGCACATACGCCCGTCCTCACCAACAGTCCAAGCCTCACTGCCCACAGCAACACCACAATAGAATAGTCCTTCGGGATCCCACCTCTTCTTGACAGCCAGTAACCCATCATAATTACCCCCATAAAAGACCTCCTGCCACCCAGGCTGCCTGAAATCCCCCTCATTAATATACGTACCCATACCCGGCGTCGCCTCCTCGATAGTAGGCTGCATGACATCCGTGATAAGATCCTGCCCCTCAAACACATCAGCCCAGGGGTCCGTGAAGCTAAACGGGACCTCAAGCGAAGCGGAGACGACAGCGTCTCGCCAGGCGGGGAGTACGGCATTGTCCCCTCCAAATTTCCCGACGTTGGTCCCCACGCCGATGAAGATGCCGCCCTCGTTGGCGATGGCGCGGGCCGCGGACGAGAAGTTGGCGAGCTGGGGCCGGGAGATGAGACGGCCGCCGAACTGCGCGGTGCCGACCTCGATCCACCCTTCGGGGAGGGGGCCCCAGAAGTAGCTGTAGTGGTCGTAGTAGGTCGGGTTCTCGGTGTAGTTGACGCTGTAGGTCAGGCCCAGGGAGTCGAAGGTGGTCAGCATGGGTGCCATGGCCTCCTCGAGTTCGGCCTGGGTCTTGTTGTATGCCGTCAGTGCGGATATGGTGAGGTAGTCCGTGGTGAAGTAGTAGATCACCATGGTGCCGAAGTCGACAAGGGCTGGGAGGGCTGCGTGGAATGCATCCACGGAGCTGAAGACCTTGGTCGTGGAGTTGCCATTGTCGGCCTTTTGAATTGACAGCTTGAGACCGCTGACTACTGCCTCCGGGTATGTTTTGATCGTCATTGAGACGACGACACCAAAATTGCCAGCGCCGCTTCCACTGTACAAGAGTCAATGGATGATAATGCCCCTAGGAAAGTACTTCCGCATTCCGTGGGTAGACGTACCTAAGAGCCCAGTAAAGATCGCTATTCTCCGTCTTCGAGGCCGTGACGAACTCGCCGCTAGCTGTGACAACCTCAAACGACAGCGTCTGATCCGCCGCGAGCCCGAAGTTGGTGCTCAGGGCCGAGTGCCCGCCACTCTGCGTATAGCCCCCGACGACGCCAACAGTCGGGCATTCCCCAGAGATCGCAACCCGTCCGAGCGCAGACGCAGCCTCCAGCAGCTCATACCCCTGAACACCGGCGCCAAGCCTCAGTGCTGTTCCGGTGAAGTCGGAGCCGTTCCACTGGATAGGGGTGATGTCCTTCAGGTAATGGGTCCAGACAGCTAGTGCACCGGCACCGGTAGAACGACCCAGATAATCGTGGCCGGTGTTGCGGATGACCAAGCGGACGTTCTTCTCCTGGGCGAAGTTGACGGCAGCGATGATATCCTCCGGCCCGGTGACATTGACGGCGTAGCGGACATAATTGCCCAGCTCGCATGGTTGTTCACGGGGGGTCCAGGGATCACAGCTCTGGTTGGCGAAGAAAGGAGCCATTACAGAGGAACTCGAGTTCATACTGGGGAATGCTGTTAGACTGATTTGAACAGCGTATGCCAGTTCCTTGGTCGACTTACTGTATCCCCGCGAGAAGCCATTGGTCTTGAAGATATGCACATTCCTCCTCATCATAGTAGGGGTCATGACATGGTGAGCCAAGCGGCACGGTAGCGATCAGCCGTCCGCCAACGGTCGTGTTCAAGTTCGACCACTCGGCCTGGGACGGCCAGCACGCGTCACCAGGGAAGCACTTGCAGTCAGCAGATGATGTTGTGTTCCGCGCCTGACCCGAGAACATCGGTCTCTGTTCGAAGGATGCGGCCGCGGCAGCAGCATGGCCCACTAGTAAAGCCGAGACGAATGTGAGATGCTGCATGGTGAAGAATCGCAGAGGTAGCCAGCCCTGGATGTGGCGTCGACTGGCCGGGGGAGAGGGGGGGGGGTTACGCGAAAGAAGAAGAAGGAAGGCCAGAGAGGAGTTCGCCAGTTGTGAATGCAGATAGGTAGTGGGCTGTGAAGACTCAGCCGGGTATGGAGAGACAAAACTGCTCGAGAAGCGCTCAACAAGCCCTGATCCCAGCTCACCCTTTGCTGACGCTTTCAATGGCCCCAGCAAAGCCCCCGGACTAGTATATGTACACAAGCCGAATTGTCCACATTACCGCTTCGGGCCGTCGATTTGCGTGTTGATTCCCAGACTCGGCTCCGCCGTCCGAGTATTTGCGGACCCGCGGTCTGCAAATCCCGGCTTGCAGTTTGTATGCGGTACAGTATATACGTATCACGTCTCATTGCTCCACTTACGTAGGAACCTTCCTTTCTTTGCCTCTTCTATGTAGTATATTACGATGGCTCCACGATCTGGAAGACTGGGGTGGCGTTCCCCGACCAATAGCGACAACGTCGGTCCCGGAGACAGTTGGTACCAGGGGGGGGGGGAGAAGAGGATTCGATGGGTCTCAGTGTGTTGTGTATTTGTACACTGTGGTAAGCCCTCCTTATTCCTGCCTTCTTGTATTGCGAATTGAGATTGCTTTTGAGCCTTGAGCAGACTTGAAGGGAAGGTTTCTGATCTTGATTGAACTGTGAACCATAGGCAGCACAATCCTGGGAAGTATGTGCGCACTTACTGAGTAGGTTCGCCTGGGAGGGACCGTGAATTACTTTCCCAATTTGCGTGCTTTGCAAGGGGTAGTAGACAGCCATTTCCTGAGCTGGCAGCAGCGAGTAGAAGACGAATCATGTCCCTGGAGGCATGTTGTTTAAACCAATACATGAATATGTTCCCGAATGCCGAGAACTGATCATTCCAGTGTAAGAACACACAAGGATCAGATGTCAAAGCCTCGTATAAGAATACTGTCTAAGACTTCTCGATGTGAACCAGTCCAGGCTACACTGCCTTTCTCAAGAAGTCCAAAAGCAATATACCAAAAGTGACATCCTCGGTCATAAGCTGCAATAATGGTACACAAGAACACCCTTCCACCCTCCTGACCCCCCCCCGTCCCGGATGCTCATCTCGCTGCGCGCAGCAGCCAGAGGAATCGGCCATGCTCAGCCAACATCTTAGTTACCCCAGTGAAACGCCGAATGGTATCATAAATGCCCGTGCCAGCATCCAGACAGATGTGGACGCTAGACCTGTACATGTCCTTCATGTCTTGAAGACATTCATCATACAAGTAACCTGTAATCCCATCATGACTCCTTACAGTGTTGATTTGGCTGCCGTCTCGGGAGCTGGTGTACTCGTAGGCTCATTGGTGTTCTCTTGACCTTCTGCCGTTTCCTTCTTTGATTCTGCGTAAGCCTCGTGAGCTGATACACTAGGCTTATCATCTGTAACCTCTTCCTTCACTTCAACTTCCTCCTTGACCTCAGGGACCGGCGTGTCGCTCTTCGCTTCTGGCAGAGGGTCTTGCTTGTTCTCCTGAGTGGCCGACGTGTATGGCGTGTCTTCGCTTGGGTTGTTGAGTTTGTCCTCGCTGACGATATCTGCGTACACCGCCTGCGATATCTCCACTTGTCCTGGAGCCTCGTCATCGCCCTCGGTGTCGGTCTCATCACGTCTACCCAGCCCATCAAGCCTCAAGCCCTCCTCGACCTGGTCCGCCAACTCATCCACCTCACCCTGCAGCTCGGCCTCCCGTTTCTCGGCACTGCGGAGCTGCCTCTCCGCCTCCTTCTCACCGACGACGGCCCGCCATTCGGCCTCAAGCTCTTCCCGCCAGCCCAACTCATCTGCTAGTTTCCGAACACCAGAGTCGCAGTCTCCCAACACGAGCACGTCGTCCGGTCGGGTTCCCAAGGAGCCAACCCGCTCGAGGTTGAACAGGACGCGCGGCGTGCTTTCCTTGGCAAACTCTGGCAGACTAGCGAATGGGTGTACCGTGAGGCTCGTTCCCAACACGAGAACCAAGTCTGCAGTGGCCGGGACGTCCTTGTTCTCGTGGAACGCCTCGGGCAGCTGCTCCCCAAAGAAGACGATGTCCGGCTTCACCAACCCGCCACACTTCTTGTCGGCGCAGCGGGGGACCTCCCCCTTGAAGACGTGTTCCTTCATGGTGTCGTCGGGGAAGGGGGTCTTGCAGTCGATACACCTCTGCTCGGCGAAGCTGCCGTGGGCCTCCACGATGAGCTCGCCCGGGACACCGGCCTGTCGCTCGAGGCAATCGATGTTCTGGGTGAAGAGCATTTTGAGGAGGCCCTTCTTGGCCAGAAGAGTAATGAATACATGCGAGATTGTGGGCGAGTAGTTGCCCGGGTAAAGCTCCCTCGCAAGGACGTAGAATGGGTCGGGGTTCTGGCGGAAGTAGGAGATGTCGAACACGGCCTCGGCGTAGGGCAGATTGAGTCGAGCAAGGTTGGCATAGAGGCCAGTGTTGGGGGAGCGGAAATCGGGTACTGTCAGAGTCACAGTTTAGCATTCATGATTGACAGGACTTCGGTGATGTCGGGAGACCCAAGTGCACTCACTTCCAGCAGCTGTGGAAAGACCAGCACCGGTCATGACAACAATCCGGCGAGCATTGCCATCTTTGATGAGCTTGGCGACAGCGGGTAGAGATCGCTCGGTGAGAGTTTGGGAAGGGGTGCTCTCATCAAGCAGAGAAGACTGCTCTTGGCCCATCTTTTTTCGTGATGGCTTCTGCCAGGAGCGGGGTCCTTTCTGTTGATGACGAGGGCGGTTTCGGCGACCTATTTTGGCGGTTGCGGAGGGTAGATGAGATTAAGTGCAGGTAGTTGACATGTGATGTGGGCGCAGAAGTCCGATGTCAGATGGGGGTAATCAATAACCAATTATATAGAGGGCGCAATGGTGGTGGATGTAGATAAGTGGAAGGTGGGAAATGGTTGAAGTCCCATTTGATGTAAAGTTGAGCTTAGCTTCAAGTGCTCCAGGGCTGCTAAGAGAGGGTTCGGTGGGGGGTTTCGTAGGGCTTATCTTATCACTAAGCAACAGTCAAGACCCCGGGCGGGGTACTTTGGGCGTAGTGCAGCCCGTGCAGCCCCTGAGCCTCAGTTAACCGTACCAGCGTACCCAGCAGCCTACCAAGCCAGCGGTACAGTACGTCCTTGTGGGGTAACGGGAGCTAAACCTTGAATGTCGCAGCACATATAGGCTACAACGTCCGAGGTTGTCAGCAATTGTGGTATGGCCTCACCATTTCACCAATCACAGACTCAACCCACCCAATTCTTGGGTATGACTCTCCACGATAATGACTGTGGCTGCTGCTGAAGGCTTGCGGATTCGAAGAGTTTTGATGATCCTGAGGAGGTCATCATTAGCAGCCACGGAAATACCTGGTGAGATGGGCTCTTCAGTTCCTGTGGGCCGGCTTCCTCCCTGGCAAGGTTTGACGTGCTCTCTCACTTTGCCACGACTTTATTAATTAAGAATCAAACATGAAGCTCCAAGGCTCTATACTGATAGTCAATAATGCTTCTTCGCCAGCCATCGTCACCGTTGGCAAGAGCAATTGACAGCCCCTTCAACCCTCCCAAGTGCCCCCTCCAGGAACCCCCTGACTCCAATGATCCCCCTTCCCTGTTCCCCCGCAACCCCGCACTCTATTCCCCGTTGTAGAGCCAAGATCTGGAGGAGATCACGCTATGATACAGTATATATGATACCGCATAGACGAGCTCTCGGTTGGAAAAGAGCAACTCCAATTAGCAACAGCCCCAATACATCCGATGACGGATTGTACTCGCTCCCTAATACTCCCACGCTTTGAACCGCCCCATCGAACCATCTTCTCTCAGTATGGACTCGACTTAACACATGAGAGGCCTCTTCTGTTGAGTTCGCTCTCATTGCCCACTCAAGCTCACGCCCTCATTCGCCCATACTGTGAATGTGTCGTCGGCTCTAGGACTTTGATATGGTTGTTCGAACTAGGCTTGAAGCAGTATGGAAACCGCAACAAGCCCTGATGATCGCATGGAGGTCGAGGTTGACGTCGACCAGAGGGAGGCCTCAACTATTCCAGATCAAGGGGAAGGAGACGATTCCAACAAGGAGCACGCGCGCCCAAGAAAGAGAACTCTCCGAGCGTGTGATAAGTGCTCTACATCCCGAACTCGATGCGATGGTGAATGCCCATGGTGAGTAACTCCTCGTCACATCTACTCCATCGTCGACATGAATTGGGTTGGGTTGGTTCCCTTCAACGACAGGACTGCCCAACTGACTTAGCATGTTACCCATATGTCCAGTCGCCGCTGTAAAGGTATGTTGGCAAACTTTCTCTTGTGGGCTCTGTCTCTCCAGATCTCCTGGCTGTTGATGCCCAGAACGTCATGTTTAATTGTCAAGGCTTGGGTTCGCGATGTTTTCTTGGGTGAACATCGCCCCCCCCCTTCCCCAAAGCCACTCCTTCTGTAACCTTCCGGCCAGATCATTCCAGGTTTATTGATGATCATTATGTTGATGGAGCATATTATTACGCTCGGCTTTGCAGACTACGGATACACATGCCGTTACAACCGTGAGGTCAAGAAGCGTGGCCGTGTCCCTACTGCCACCTCCCAGGCAAGCAACGCCGGTCGTTCCGACTCGAGCAGTTCGAGGACGGTTTCTGCCAGCAATAAGCGCCAATCCTTGGGCTCAAGGCGGCCATCTCCTTCTCTGGTATCATCAGAAGTGACTGCACCCTCACGGCTCGCCGAGTTGCTTGAAAAATATCGAGATCCCCGCAGTTTCGCGGTTGCTCAACCTCCCTCGCCTGTTCGACCTCAGGGGAAACGCTTACGCCTTGGCCAGCTGCTCGAGGCATATAGAGAAAGCCATGGATTGTCTTCTAATCATGCCCAGGATATCCGCCCATCACTATCGCACATCACCACTCAGCCTTCATCTGACTTGTCATCCCAATCATTAGCATATATCTCATCACCGGTCTACAGTACTGCGCACACTCAGATGCATCTTTCTTCTCTCCTAGGGCCAACCATGGACTCTCCTGCCCTCCATAAGCCACATGAGAGCCCAACACACATGACTACAGCCACAAGGCGCACCAGTGAAGTGGACGCAGTGGTATCAGACGACAGTATCGAATACCCGTCCCCCACAGATGCTGGTATCCCCCTCAGCCATACTCCTAGCATCCGCGGGCGCAACTCTTTTAGCAATCATGGAGTGACCCTTCAGCAGAATCCGGACTCTTTCAGCACTGCAATGGGCCAGGAGGGTCCCATCCCGGACATCCAGGGGGCCTACAACTCACTTTATAGAGCACCGTCCGAGAATTGTCGTTATCGTTGTCTGGAACCTGTTCTGCCCTATCTAGGAGACATCATTCCAGCATCGGTTGCCTGCGATCTCCTTGACGTGTACTTGACTGAACCAGGAAGCTCCCTTTTCCGCTGTGCCTCACCATACATAGTCACGCGGATATTTCGAAAGAAGTCTCTACTCCACCCTATGAACCCGCGTCAAACAACTCCAGCCCTTTTGGCGACCATGTTATGGTGCTCGGCTCAGACTGCGGATATCGTACTGCTCCACGTTCCTGGTTCCCGTGCTAAGATTTGTAATGCTTTGTATGATCTGGCTACCGTCCTGATATCAGATAGGGACCCTGATCGGTGGCGAAGAATTCATGGTACAGCCCCATCCCCCCCCCGTGCGTGCATGGTTGGGTGGTAGAGACTGATACAGATTAGGTGGTTTGCGTGATGAGAATGACCCACCGCTGAGCGGCTTCCAGTCCTCGTCGACACAGCCCTTCACGACAGCCAGGAATGAGCCCACGGGCGTCGTCGACGATGTGCTGACTTTCATCCTATTGTCCATTGCAGTTTCTGGGGGTGATTTCAAGAGTGACTGCTTCAAATGGTGGAACAAGGCCGTTCGGCTGGCATTTTCTCTCGAGCTAAACCGGGAGGATGAGCGCTGTCCAGCCTCAGTATCTCCCTGCGCGAACCCCTTATGCTCATGCAAACGTGATCAAGAGAACTTCACCTCTTTGTCGTTCACTGAGGCGAAGGAAGAACGGAGGAGGGTTTTCTGGTTACTCTACTGCCTTGATCGACACTTGGCACTATCCTTCAATCGTGTTCTTGATATACCAGATTCTTACTGTGAGGTTTATGGTAAGCAGCTCGGTACCTTGGCCCCCCAGGATTAGATATGAACGCTGACAAATTGCAGACCCATTGCCGGAGTATGTCTGGGAAGACTTGGACATGATACCTCCACAAGACCTACCACCGCGGGTTCTCGGTCCTCCTACTCTCATCACTGGTACCGGCTTCTTCGAGTATTTCCTTCCGTTGATGGCAATTCTTGGCGACATTATCGATCTCCACCACAAGAGGCATCACCCCCGTCTGGGCATGGTGGACGACTCTCAAAGTGTTGCCGTGATCAGCGAGCTCCTGGATAATTGTGAAGCCAGCATCGAGAAACTGGGCCGAGAGACCGAGTCCATCGAACATCCTGCACCTATCGGCATAACTGCCACCGGCCCGAGTATCAAGGACCTCGTATCAAGCTATACAACCCTCCCCCCAACATCCCAGCCCTCCCCCCCGTCGCCAACCAAGCCAACCCCACCACCCGACACGAGGGCCAAGGACCGCTCCCGCTGCCAGCTCGTCACCGCCTACAGCACCCACATCCTGCACGTGCTGCACGTCCTCCTCCACGGGAAATGGGACGCCATCTCCATGCTCGACGACGACGACGACTGGATCACGAGCGCGAGGTTCAACGACTGCGCCTCCCACGCCATCGCGGCATCGCAGGCCGTGAGCCGGATCCTCAGGCACGACCCGGAGCTGACCTTCATGCCGTACCTGTTCGGCATCTACCTCCTGCACGGGAGCTTCATCCTCCTGCTGTTCGCGGACCGCATGCCGAGGGTCGGGGGCCCCAACCAGAGCGTCGAGCTCGCCTGCGAGACCATCGTGCGGGCGCACGAGGTCTGTGTTGTGACATTGAGCACGGAGTTTCAGGTAAGGTTTATTTTGAGTTAGGGATTTGGTCGTGTCTGTGTGTTTGGGGAAGGGGGGGAGGAGATACCGGATTCATAGGCTAACCGGTAAGCGTAGAAAAACTTCCGCAAGGTGTTGCGCTCGACGCTCTACAGCGTGCGCGGCTCGAGCCCCACGGAATGGGAGGAGCACAAGGCGAGGCGGAGGGCGCTCTCGCTGTATCGCTGGACGAAAGGAGCGAAGGGTTTGGCGTTATGAGCATTCATGGGAATTTCGGAATGCATGGAGATTAGTTTGGCGCTCTTACCTTTCTTTACAATGTTTTCCCCGGGCATAGGAGCAAATCGATTGGAGAGATGCATTAGATCAGGCCGAGGATAAAGGAACTATACGAGGGAGGCGGGAAATTGTCAAGAGTAAGCGTATAAGCCGGGCTAGCGTGCGCACTGCATTGATATTCTCTTGGGTATGAATTGGCGTCGGGCTCAGGTATAAAGTTGGAGACAAGGACAACTTTTGGCAGGGAAATACTGTACTCATAGAGTCTCTAGGTACCTAGGTATATCTGAAATAACATCTAGGAGAGCTGCCATCCACCGTGCCCGAGCGTGAGATGACGACTCTTAGTTGAAGCTTAACATCTGTCGATCCCGTACTACTTTGGTCGGTGCGTTGAAACCTATTAGTTATTTAGAAGTATTACCTGGGTATTCGATACATGATGGAGTCCGAACAGGATTAATACAGCCTGCTTCTATATCTCCTCTAAGCATTTGATACTAGACTAATTTACAGCTCATTACTGAGCCACCGCGCGTCATATATCCTACCAAAAACCACATTCAGTCTCCCAAGGATACCCTCCGTTGCTGGATCATTCCCTTCTTTCAATTACCATACAGTCATCAACACCTGGTATCCACCTACCAAGCCAGATAGACATAGCAAGCACCATGGACCTTACACACAACCTCCCTCTCATATTTCTCTCCATCACCGAGACAGCAGCCAGGCTCGCCCAACAACTCGAGACAAAGACACTATCCCTCCTCGGCGCCACCCCAGACCACCTCTCCTCCACGCCCTTCCGCATGTTCGCCTCCCCCGAGGTGGTAAAATTGATCGAAGACGGGCTCACAAGGCAACTCCCGCCCACACTCCCACCCACCATCCTCATACTCCGGGAGCAGGACACCAGCAGACGGCGACCGCAGTTGTACCTACCGAGCCTCCTCTCGCTAGCCTTCATCCTCCCCTCCTACGCGCGGCGGCGAAGTAGTAGTAGTAGTATTAGTAGTAGTAGCGTGCCGGGCCCGGGCCCGGGCCCCGAAGGAGGAGGGTATGACTACTACTACTACTACAACAGCAGCAGCAGCACCTACGGGGTCGTGTCGCTCGTCCTAGCGCCCCTGGTTACGACGCACTGGTCCGTGGGCTGTCTGGTGGGGTTGGTGCGTGTGTGGTTGCTTGTTTCGGTGTGGCATATGGCTATGTATCAGCTGGCGCAGGGCCGGATCGAGTCGTGTAGCCGGACCTTTGTGTTTGTGCTGGTTTTGTCTTGGTAGTGTGGCGATTCGGGGATTGGGGCTGGGGTTTAGAAGGGGGGGGGGTATATTTACAGCTTTTCTCGATACAGGGAGTCCCGTGACCGACGAGGCCCATGGCAGTTAGTGATGAGCTGAATGCTAATACATTGCCTCCTTTAACAAAAGCACGATGTGGTGTCTGGGCTTCCAATGGGTACTCAAGACGGCTTCAGTGGCTCTGACAAGGCGGTTGATCTTCTAACCTTCGATATGTTCTCACCGCTTGAGTGCACTAGATTCCATAACTTTCTTGCTACCATCAAGATTTCTGCCCCTTTCCCACTGCGCGTTCCAATGTCCATGATACTTCCAAAGTTGTCAGACTTGCTAGAATCAAGGATGTAGCCATATTATCCAATGACTAGAAGATACGAAGATCTGCCAAGGCTATTCTGAAGATAAAGCCATTTTCTTAGCAACCAAGATGCTGTATGATGAGCTTCGCAAAATATGATTTTGAGCAACCCGGTAGAGCTGGTAAATATCAGATGTTACATTTCATGAGAACAGGAATTTAAGATACTTGATATTCTATGACCTGTATATCATGACAAGTAGCCTGTAAAAGCTGGACCCTCGAAAGATTCGTAGCAATATTGAATCAGTCCTTGAAGGAGGTCCCATTGCAAAGAAATGGAAACGAAAATTACGACGACGTCTGGCCCCGGGTTGCTTCATTGTTACAGCACATGTGCTTGGCTCGAGCCGCTGGACGCCTTGACACTCCGTCATAGTATCACACCAGAGCTGGATACTACGTACATATTGTCGGCTTTTACATCGGCTATGCGATGTTAGGCTGATATGGAAGATACTCTTTGCCGTGACCAAGCTAGACAGAAGCTACAACATGCGCCTCTCGTTTTGGCCCAGTTGAGGGACGTTCGGCTTGAATATTCCAAGGTATGGACCGTCGTCCCGGCTGGGTTTCGAGTCTTAATTACCACTCGACGGTCCTCCTGCATGGAATATTGAAGTAGTTCTCTCCCTAAAGTCCCTGTTCCTGGTGATCTTGCCCAAAGTGGCTGTAATTCCATCACTAATCATGGCCTCTTTGGTACCCGCAAAGGCCGTGTTAGTCATACTATCCCTTCTTATTCTTTGGATAATCGCGCTTGGACTACACCGAGAGACACCTTTCACAGACCTGAAGGATGCCTTGAACGACATATACACCGTGGCAGGAAGCTCTATCAGAAGCAAGGCCAACGGAGGCCCACCATCACCACATGCATCCTCATCTGTAACCGAGACATACGTGCAGCAGCACCAGCACCATCAACCACACACCGATGCCACAAAGAAGCAGTCAGGACCAGAAGGCCTTTCCACGTTCAAAGAAGAGTGGCTTGCAACTGAGCTCGGTGGCCATTTTGATGGATCCAGGCTTCAGCAGTTCTGCAACGAGACAAAGTGGAGAAACGATGTCGTACTCCAGATGCTTCACTCGAGAGGTGGCATCGGGAACGTACGCGGTACAATCCTCGACTTCATCTACTTTGCCATTCGTTCTGGCTCGCACATCGTCCTTCCGGGATACATCAAGCGGACGGATACAAACCTCGACTGGATGGACGAATCAAACGGCTACCACACATTCGACAACATGTTCGATTCGAAGTGGTTGATTCGCATCATGAAAATACACTGTCCTCAAATGCATGTGTACCGCACCATCGACGACGCACCCTACAACACGACCATAAACGCCGAGTATAACATGTTGCCAGCCAGGTCCGACAAGCAAGCAGCAAACAACGAGCCCACCCTGCTGGCACATTTCAGCCACTGGCTGAGAGACCAGCCAGGCTACGTCCCCGGGGAGCTCAACCTGGTCAAGTCCACCGCGCAGATCTGGAACTTTGACCTGTACCCGAGACCGAAGCTACGGGCGACCATGGGCCGGCTGCTGAGGATCAGCCCGCAGATACGGGGACTCGCAGCCACCGCTGTCTTCAACATGCGGTCTCGCGTGGAGACAGATATCAACCCGGGCGAGCAGCTGCACCGGGGTGCCTACTGTGGGGTGCACCTGCGGACGGAGGTCGACGCGGCAAAGTCGGGGTGGCTCAAGATTTATGGGGATTTCGAGACGCAGACGGATATCTACATCGAGATGTGCAAGAGTCAAGGGCTGCGGGTCATCTACGTGGCGAGCGGGAACCAGGAGGATATCATCCGGTTCACACAGAAAGCCGACAAGGAAGCCGGAATTGCGGTCCTGAGCAAACACGACTTGCTCTCAGCGCCCGAGGACAGGAAGCTTTTGGATGGTTTGACATGGGATCAGCATGGTGCTCTGGACTGGGAGGTCCTCTCGAGGAGCAGCTTCTTCAGCGGCCCTACTATGAGCAGCTTCAGCTGGAATATTGCGTTCAGGAGGTATTTCTATATCGAGGGCGATGAGCGGCTGAGGAAGGAGAACCCGTATGCCATACAAGAGGAAGATCCCCATGTCACGTATGACGATGGACTGAGCAGGGTGGTATTCAGGACCCCGCCTGAGAGGATGATTGATTTCTCTATGGATGAGAAGGCTCCAAGGGGCATGTTTCCATAAAGTTGATTAGTATGGGTAAGGCGTGCCGCAAACAGACTTCAGTACATGCAAAATGGATCATATCTGCTCAGGCTTCCTCGTCTGCTCCTCATACTCCTCACGCCATGTCTTGGTCCCTTCCAGGTAGTCATCCAATACAGAACTGCTTAATGAATCAGTAGTCCAGATTGGTGCTCCCTTTAACAGGTCGACAGTCCACACATAAGCCAGCGCCTCCTCCCCTCCACACAATGTCACCACCTGCACCTCGTACACCGGATTCTCCCAGGCATCCAAGATAGCCCACTCTTGGGCACTGAGACCACGACTGCAGAGATGAGTCAGATATTGGCTGTACCTTCCGTGGAGGGTGTTCAATCATGGCCAGAGCCCATGCAGTTGATACATACTATATACGACCGGGGGCCTCCGCAGTGTCGTCGTGCACAAGGCCTGGGTATGGCTTCCCGGGAAGACGTGCCACGCGATATCCCGGAGCTGTCGTCACTTCGTACTCTGGGACGCGATCTATCAGGGTGGAGATAACGACGTCTACCAAGAGGGAGCCATAAGCGAAGAGGGCGGGCGATGAGGCAGATGGATCAGAGGCGAGATTCGCTATCGCGAGGGCAAAGCGTTTGCTCTGGCCATCGGTGGCCATGGCTGCCGCCATTTGGTGTGGCACCGAGCTCAAGTAAGTACGCTCACGGAGTTTTTAGGGATTCTTGGGGCCTTGTAACTCGAATAAGAATAAGGGATGGGTGTAAGTTGGACAAAGGTTGAGACTGTCGACGTCTCGGTCGACAACGAGATATCAGAGGCTGATGGAGGGTTTAAAAGAAAAGGGGCTGGGGTTAGGGTTTACAGCTGTGATAGTTGCTTAGTAACACAGTCAACGTCAGAATGCTTGACTTGACTTTCAGATTCAGAACAGCTCGTGGCTTCAACAATATTGCGCATTCTCATTAAGCCCATGGTGTGTCTCACTTGAAAACTGTGGCTTATTGAAGACATAATCATAAATATTTCATATCTGTGAAAATCCTTGCCAGAAAGATGCCAACAAAGTGGTGCCCATAGCACAGCGCATTTCAACCCTTTCTGTCATATCTCACTCACTCATTCTATATCCGGCTTCTCACCACCTTGAGCATCATGTCTCCCCTTCGCCTCCGCCATGTCCACATCCCCTGCTCTCCAGCAGAGGGCATCTACCCCAGCTATAAGACGGCAGCTGCCGTACAAGAGCTTCTGCGGCGGCGCATGCTAGACTTCAAAGACACCGAGTCGTCGTCGTCACCAGCACAACCAATCCGTCCCCCAAGCCCAACACTCATCTCCTTCACGCCACAACCCACATACACACTCGGCCGGCGCCAAGCCCAGACATCATCATCATCCCTATCACCCACCGAGATCTCCCGCCTCAAGGCCCCCCTCCACATCCGCTCCTCCCACAAGGACTCCCTCCCGACCCTCGGCCTCGCCCCCACCCGGCACGAGGACAACACCGCCGAAGTCCCGCACAGCGAGCACGTCTTCCACCCGGCCGTGCTGACCTCGCCCCGCGGCGGCCTGGCGACGTACCACGGGCCGGGCCAGGTGGTGCTGTGGCCGGTCATGGTGATCAGGTCCCCGCGCCCGCTGGGCTACAAGCAGTTCAGCGTGCGGTGCTACTCGCGGCTCCTCGAGGACACGACGATCGGCCTCCTGCAGAGGCTGTTCGGGCTCAAGGGGTTCATCACCGAGGACCCGGGCGTGTGGGTGCGGACGCCGGCAGGTTCCGGGTCGTCGTCGTCGTCCTCCTCCTCCTACTCTCAGGGCGGACGAGGGGAAGGGAAGGAGGAGGTCCGCAAGATCTCGGCGCTCGGGATCCATCTGCGCCGGCACGTCAGCAGCCTCGGCGCGGCCATCAACCTGGACATGCCCACCACGAGCTCCCTCGCCCCTCCTCTTCCCGGCAGACTGCTGCCATCGGGCGAGGAGGAGGAGAAGGTCAACGCCTGGGCGCGCTTCGTGGCCTGCGGTCTCGAGGGGAAGGGCGTCACGTGCGTCCAGGAGGAGCTGCGCGCGGCCGGTGGCGCCGGGATCCCGGGCCTCAGCTCCGAGATCGTGGCGAGGGCCTGGGCGGAGGAGCTCGCGGGGAGGATGGAGGTCGGCCAGCACGGCGTGGAGCTGGTCGGGAAGGACGAGATCGAGGAGCTTGTGGGGACTGCGGAGCGTGAGGGCCACTTGGATGCTGTGGGCAGGGATGAGCTGTGAGTTTTGAGGTGTGGGATGGTGTTTGCAGGTTGTCTGGGA
>LKEA01000003.1:1285144-1296179 GCA_003795315.1 Cytospora schulzeri
TTATTCACTTCACGATACATACATATGTACCGGTAGTTCTTCCTTTACCCGGTTTAAGTATAGTGAGCCGGCAGCTCAGTCAGGGACCGGGGGGGAGCAGGGGGGGTGGGGGAAGAAGGGGGTCCATGGGGATTTCAGGACCCTGTCCATGCAGGGAAAGCCTTTTGGCAGCGACCCCATAATTCAAGCGAACAACTGCTGCGGGGAGGGGAGGAGGACCCCCGTTTATCGATCTGCGGGTCAGAACGGGCGGGACGGCAAAGCCCGCGAGGCGAGGGAAGAGGAACCTTGACGACGACGACGACGACGACCAAACCGGTCTGCAGGGGGCGAGGGGGGGAGAACGTCCATCAGGGGAGTCCGCGGACGAGGGATGAGACGAAATATTCAGGCTCTGTAACCAACACAAGATCGACCGGATTTATTATTAGCAAAGACTCGTCATCATCAAGAATACGCAGAGATCCGTGCCGAAACCCACGTCCATAATTACTACCTAATAAGAAGGCGCAATATATTTTCGCCCTGCTTGCTTGCGTGCCCATCTCTCGACCCGGCATTGGCATCGCGCACCCGCACCCGCCTTTGCGTTTGCGTCTGCTACTACTGCAACCCAACGACCACGTCGACACGCAGCACTAGACCGCATGCCCTCAAGAAAGGAAGGTGAGCACGCTCACCAAGGAAACACACTCGTGGTCCCCTAAAAACCCGGTCCTGCAGATAAAAAAGAATTGCGGGACATGGAAGTCCGATCCCGGTACCCGATATTGCTTCTTGTATGTAGGGGGCTGACGCTCTCTCTCTGTCCCTTTTTTGTTCTGTTTTCCCCTTCCACCTTCCCTTCCTCCCCTTCGTCTTCGCCCTACCCCCCCCCCGGCCCCAGACGGATGCACATATACTTCTTCCGCAAGATAACCGAGCTCAGGATCGATGTGACACCGGGACAGTCCCTGACAGTAGCCCCGTGATGACTGGGGCGGTCCTGCCGACGGGACCACAGTGTCCCGAAGGAGGGGATTGCAAACCCTTGGCATGGCCCTCACCGGTGAAAGGGTTTACGCGCATTCTGCCTATGCAGCACTTGTAATCCGAGCCGCGGCTCTCGCAAGGTCTGCGCATTCTTGGCTAGTGCAACTTGTACAGCTAGAGATTATGAAGAACGTCAGCGCTTGTCTAAAGCCAAGAGAAGAAGACAGGGAAGGAGGCGAGAAGAGAAGAAGAAGAGAGCGCTGTCATTGGAACCAGCAGAGAGGTGAAGCCGTAAAAGACAAACGTTGGCACTCGGCCGCTACACTGTCTATCTCCGCGGGTCTCTTGATTCCGCCATCCACGTCCATGCGTGCAAATTGTGTCAGCACCTGCTCCGCACTATCGCGTCAAATCAACGTCGCAACGCAGAATCCATCGTCGGCCGCCCCCTTGATCCTGCTGCAGAGAAGACCTGCAGAGGCAAGGAGGCGGGAATGAGGAACCAATGTATGAGGCCGTCACCGAAGCGTAATCGGAGGGGGGGGATTGGCAGGCTACTCCGTCAACACCATTCACCCCCCTCTTCTGATGCATCGCGCTGCACAAACTTCCTGGCGCTGGTTGGCTGGCCGCAGCACGAGCGGCCTGCCAAGATGGGAATTGCGTCGGCCGTCTGCACACTTGGCGCACTCCCGGGTATTTATGGGATGTAGAAACGCGCTACCGCGGCAGAAACAACCGCGATCATGTCCGCTGGTGACTACTCACGACTTGCCTACCTGCAAGCTAATCGAGGCTTGACACGGGCATTCCTGCTAGCTTGTCCTGCTGTAGCAGTCCAATCGAGGCTGAAGAAGACTTGTACGCCATCATCGCCGCCGGGGCCGGCGAAGGCCCCGAAACGTTCCCGTGCGCGGCTTGCCGTCCAAGTTACCATCTTTGGCAGGCCTCGAAGGTCCAGGCCCGGATGAGTGCGAAGGAAGCTGTAGCTTGCCGAACGTCACTTCCAACAAAGAATAGCACACCCACTGATGCACGCCAAGAGCACAACTGCTCGACCATATTTCACTGGCCCAGCCTTGGGAGACCCAGGAGCGTGGGCAAATGATGGCTCCATTCTCACCTGGACCGTTTGACGTGCTTCTTGTAGAATTGGACCAACGTGGCGGGTAACGGCTGGAGTAGAGGCAAGCAGCCATCCACGTATCTTGCTTCCACTCGCAATGTCTGGGCGTCCTAGGCCCAGCCTTCCGCGCCCCTAGGAGGCAACCGTGTTTGCCTTCTGTGATGCAGGATTCCGTGTCTCGTGATGTCAAGTGCACCCCTAATCGAAAAGAAAGAGGCTCCAGCTAGCACCACATGAGGTCTCTGACGTCGAGGTGAGATCGAGGTTTGGGCTACGCTGTAGACACGTGGTAGTGTGAGCCATCACCGAACACAGACAAACGTTGTAAGTGTACTTATACGACGAACTCGGAATCTTGTCGAACCGTTGGCGATCATTTCCCTGATGCTTAGCTGCGGCCACTCGGCGGGGAATATTCTCGTGAAGGAGGCTCGAATCAACGTAAAATGACAATGAATATTACAGGATATTACAGACACTGTCCCGCCTGACAAAGTCGCCGAGTACGGATGGCCGTAACACACGAAGCCCTGATGCGACATCTTAAGGAGGACGCATTTCTCCGATTAGCCGGCACACAGTATGGTGCCACGACCGCATTTCAGTGGCTCGTGGCTGCGGAAACGCACATGAGGGCGCTGCCTCGGAAGGAAGATGGCTGCTGCATGATGTCTTGCACTGCAGGCAACATATGAAGGGGTGTAGGGGGCCACAACAGCATTAGCATCGCAGAATCGCAGTTGCGGGAAAGATGCCTGATACCAGGACAGAGCGAGGCTTGTTGACATGGTCCACCACTCTGTGCGTGAAGTCTGGGTTAGATCTCAGGACGAAGCGAGACAGGACTGAAGGGGCGGGTGGATGAAAACCCTTTCTGCCACAAATACATCCAAGCAAGGGTTTCCGGAATGACAAATATGCAAGCGAGTAAAGGTATAATACCCACAACATTTCCCGTGACGAAGGAAGACTAGGGGAAGCGGATGCTACATCGTGTGGTAGTTTGGCTGCAGGAGTATGTTAGCCTACGTCTTGTCAGACGAAATGATGGGATGGGATCCTTGGTACCGTGCAGTCCCAGATCGAAGCAGCGGTGCTCGGTTGGGAATGGAGAACTATGATTGCTCTTGAGGGTAGACTTGGTGTATCATCGCCGTAATACCCTGATACGTCGGTATTGCTTGTGTAGCGCAAGTCGGAAAAGTCTTCTCTCTCTATTGATTGTTATACGTCGATACTCTATGCTCTTCATCCAACAAGAATTGGACAAACTGAACCGCTAAGGCTTCGCTGTCATTTGCCTGCGGTCAACGACCTTTCGACACGTGGCTGGTGTTGAGAACGACGAGCAATCCCTGGTACAAAGCTCTATCTTGTATGCAAGTGCATGTGTACATAGATGGATGGCTGTTGCTGATTGGGTTCTCTGGGGTCATTGTACCAGCGGTGGCGGCACGTATGGCACGAGATATTGTGGTCGGGGGCTTCCTCGACCATGATTCTGTACTGGGGGTCGATATCGGACGGTATAATGACAAGTGAGAGACTTGCGTATCATCGCACAGGATCCCAGACCATCATCATAGCTTGGGGGAACAGCAGATCTCTGCCTTCTGGAACAGTTGTCAGTTCGTCGATCTGATACCGAGGAGGTTAGGTTGGAAGGAACTAGGCCAGCCGATTCCTTGATCTCGCATAAGGATCGCTAGTAAGGTTGCACCAAGTCTTCTCGCAACGTCTTCACCTCGCCATTGCGACCTCGTGGTACGGTTTCCTGAGAGATCCGATTCGAGAGGAAAACGGGGCATAAGCCTGGCCAGTCGGAACTGTAGCAACGGCATTGCTGAGCCCCGGCTCAGCATTACTATAATGACTAGTAATTTAGCCTTAGCATTCGCGTGGCTGGTATTAGGATGATCTCTGATCTCAAGGATAATTGAAATCCTATGAGAATTTTCATCCTACGAGGGGGGTGTCCAGCAAATACGACGACCCACTCGTGCACGCAGGTCAGCGTGGCCGGCTGGTAGGTCCAGAAACGGGGCCATCTCAGCTGCTGGTTGTCTCCGGCCCCTCTCCTTCATCAAACTAGTGGATGCACGATACAAGTCATAATAACAGTCTCAGAATCTGATGAAGAGATTCGACAGCCGTTCGTAACCCGTTGATTGAACAGATTGGGGATGTACCTCCAGTCTCTGATGGCCGTTGCAACCCTGTGCAGTGCGGTGTCCGGAAGGCCAGACGTTGCACCCAAACGAGAAATCTTGTGTGGATTTCCTGTGGCATACCGAGACATGTCAAGAAGCTCTGTGTGTAAAGCTAGGCTGCGTGACGAGACCACTGAGCTCATCCTGACCCATGACCTCGCCGCTGGTGGACGCATCATGATACACATCCACGAATGCGAGTGGGAACTCCCCACCACAGCTGAACAGAGAAATAACCGCAGCGATTGTATGTAAGCAGCCGGTGTGCCTGCCAGATCTTGGCTACGGAGATAGTCAGTGCAAGATGACCCAGTGGCTTCGTGTAACTGAGACTGCCGATGTTGCGCCACCCAGCGGCACGTCACGTCACGTCGACTGGCTGACCGACCGGCACATTCCATTCTGGAGAACTTTGTCCGACCAGCCGTCTCGTGCACGCATGGCGGTTGTCGTGGAGGGTCTGTTTGCTTCACGGCTTAGGACTTCGTGCGACCATAGAAAAGAGGAGCCAAACGCCTGACGCCGAAACGCCACAAGGCAAGCAGTTTAAAATCCTTCCTCTAGCGGACTCTTGAAGGTCTTCCAGCCGCTCCTGGAAATGTCAGCTTTTCCCTTTTGTCTTGTTGGGTCATGTTTCGGGAATAGTTGCCATGAAACCCTGGGGATGTTCCTCCACGGCGGCCTCCTGACCTGATAGATCTGCAAGCCTCCGCTAAGACTTGGAAACGATAAGCTTCATGTTCTCTCCTCTGGCCTAGAAATGCGGGATCCATTGGCAAATGGATGGAGCCTGAAGGTAGTGTGTCGGTAAGTCCTTGGCTAGTTATTCATAATGGATGCACGGGTTGAAGGAGAGCGGAGTGTGGGTGGTTCTCGGGAGCAGAGCCGGAGAGACATGCATGTTGCCTATATGCCGGGATTTAAGGGACGGGCAGGGCGACTTGTCGAATGTTTGTTTGGTTGTGAGGTGTTTCAATGATGGGCATGACCCTGTTTGGACGTCATGGTGAAGAGAGTTGCTTCTCCTCTGATGATGCATTAAAATATGTGTTGAAGGAGGTCGGGAGTTGGCATTGGAGGATCTCGCAATGATATGCGCGTATGTGTTGCTCAACAGGAGCCTCCAAGGATGGTTTCAAGGATGGCCGCTCTCACGAATCCAGAGTCTGTGCGCAATCGCAATCGGTCCCCTGTCACGCTGTCACCTGTCTGCCGTAGCGTGTGTAGACATATCAATAGCTGGTACTTCTGCCGTGGCAATATGGAATTCCATTGGGGGGAGGATGCAAGTTGACGCCAATAACGTCTACTGCGTAAGGATACGGTGAGCGAGGCCAGCATTAGTTAGCTTGTCGGGTGGCAACCGAGTTAGTCGGAGTTGACAAGTGATGATTTGTATCAGTATATAAGTGATCATCGGTGCAATGGTGGATGATGATGATGATGATGATAAGCGAAAAACAGAAGTGACGGAGAATAACCCGATCGCGAACCACTCTGTACCTCCCAAGAATTGTGAAGCAGAACGAGGAAGGAAGAAGCAACAATGGCTACCTAGGTACATACACTGTGTACGTAGACTACCTACCTAGGTACCTAGGTAGGTACTTGAGTAGTAGGCTAGATCACCTAAGTACCTAGGTACATAGTAGAAATGTGTCTAGGTGCCCGGGCAGGTGGTGCCCTGCTATTGAAGGGCCTCGCTGAAGAACAGAGAGCCCTGCACGGTCTGGGATCCCTGGTGGACACTGGGCACTGCGCAGGCATGAGGCGGGAAGGCGGGAAGGGACCATTGCAGACACAAATCTCGTTTCCACCATTAAACTTACGTTACTACCTACTAAGTAGGACTTACTGCATAATCCTAATGGCACCGCAGCATCTACGACGACTCTGCAACCATGGAAAAAGAAACAGAAAAAGAAAAGGAAAAGAGAAAACCCAAGAATCAAAGGTCTGGCCTGGCCTGGCCCAGGCTCTTCAACAAAAGCATCAACGCATTGCGTGGACTGAGTTGACCGGTCTGAGGTTGGGGATGGATCATGGCCGACCCAACACATATATACAAGGTCATGTAAATACATGAATACATAAATACATAAAAGCGGCCGAGAGAAGAATGCCCCTGTCGTGTGCCTGATCGTCCACCTTCGCCATCCCATGAATAAATATACATACATAGTATTACTCTGGATGCCCAGGTGCTTAAGGCCCCCTGACACCGTACAGCAATGGTACCTGGCTACTGTACTGTCTGTTCAGGTGTACTAAGTACTACTCCCCTAACTACCAGTATGGCACAGTACACATCTACCTGGCTGTCTGGTCGGCCATTCGACCCATCAAGAGATCACCGCCAGGGCTCAGGGATTCCCCAACCGAGCGTCAAAGACCCAGGCACTGTATACCATGACAAGGATAGGTTGGCTATTCAAGAGGAAAATGAGAGACACCAACAACTGGAGCTGTACCCAGGTGGAGCTCCGGCCGGCATCATACCTACTGTAGGTATGCATCGGACCAGCCAGCCAGCCAGACTGTTTATCTCATGCTAACGACACCCTACTAGTCACCGGCCGATTAGGCTTGGGAAGAGGCTCTACAGTAAAAGTACGTAAGACCGCCGGGCGTTGGGCGCTGGGCGAACCGTCCAGTCCAAGACATCGGCACTTCTATCGGAGCCGTTCCCTGTTGACTTACTGGCTACTTCCGCGGGCCACTGCGTCGTGGTTGACCCAGCTTCTTGAGATTGAAATCTATGGATCCGCGACCTGCAGAGGCAAGATCGAAGCAGTGTTAGAAATCCTCTAACATCCTAGCCCTCGTATCAGGGGGGGGAGGGGGAGAGAAAAAGGGGTGTTACCTTGCCTCCTTGTTAATCCCCATTTTCAAGCATTTCCCCGGCTCAGTCTTTTTGGGCCATGTCTTTTATTAGCCCTGGGCTGGACGGATTTCCAACTCACCTTTCAGTCTTTACCATTCTGCCCTCGTATCTGTATGTTTAATCCTATTTGGGGTCCTGGTTTGCCTGTGCCGCCGCCAGATATCTCATTTTATTTTATGACCAGAGTGCCTCGTCGACCCTACTCATAGCTTTCTGTCAGCACTACTGAAAATCCTTTGGCCTGTCTTGGACGCCGACCACAACAGCAAGGCTACATATCACCGCACCCAAGCCTTTCTGTACACATAAGCACTCTATTTAATTCACAGTCCCACCGTCACTTATCGTGTCACCTTGATATTCGAATTCCTGTTCCTGCCAAACTCCAGTCGTCGTCGACGTCGTCTACTATTACAACCACACTTTAGTATTCAGAGCCGCCGTTTGTCGAGAACGGCCAACCCCCTCCGTCCCAGATGCTTCGAGGACCAGATCACCTCTCAAAACCACCGACTTTGTTAAATAATTGATCAGGGCAGATCTAATCAGCGGATCTACTCGTCAAGATAGTCTGGTGTGCCTCCATCAACCGGCTGCAACCCGCTTTGCTCGTCATACCACACATTGAGGCAGCATACCTGCGCTTTGGAGGACTGTTCGGGCCGGACTGGACTGTATTGGGACTGGACACCACAGCTCCTGCAGGGCTGTCTGTGTATCGCGAGAGAAACGTTTCAACGGCCGTACGTCTGCCTTCCCCCCCCCCTATGCCACAGCAACATCGACACCAATATCAACACTGCCGCATCCTCCACATTTGCTTGTGACTTGGTTCTGCGGGGTTAGCGATCTTATCTGGATTGTTGTGCGTCTGTATGTGTGTGTTGTAAATGCTGAACATATCTTGGCAGGGGTGGATTGTCAGTTGCCGATCTGCTGTTGTCTCGCTGGTGGTTTGACAGACAGACTGCATGGCACGAACCAGCGAGACGAGACAAGACAAGACATCTGTCCGACAGACCTCACGGTGCACAGTGGAGCAGCGGATTTATTACTTGACCTTGACAGCAGTCCTCTCCTTGCATCCGGAGAGCCTCTTTCTTCAGTCGCTCGTGTCCTCCCCAAGATCAGGTCAGGAATGTTTAAGCCTCAGCCAACGCCGTTTTCCTCCTTATATCCTACATACCTCTCACTCCCGGTTGAGAACAATGCTGTGAGAGACGATCTTGAAGACATGGGAGACCTGGGAGCCCTGAACGGGAACTTCCAGGTCACTGGCTACTGCGGTAACTACCACCAGCAGGCGCCCTATGCTCCCCTAAGTGGGCCACTGGCGCCTCAGGCTAGGGGCCCTGGTCCTGGCCCTGACCCTGGTGGGGACTGTCGGCGCGGCCATGACATCGGTACCGTACATGCTCATGGCGGGGCAGTTACAGGGATCGGCTCGTCTGCCCCGCCATCCGTACCCGTATCGAGCGTGTTTCCTTTCAACAGCAGCAACAGCAGTACCACCATTGCTCTCTTCGACAACTGCAACCAACAACTTCAACAAGAACAACAACCACCACATCCTGCTACTATTCTACCGCAACAACAGCAATTCCCTCCCATATCGGGTACTGCGAGCGACATCATCAACAAGATGGAGCAGAGCCAAAGTCTCCAAGACGAGCTCGCTGCCCAGGAAGCTGCGGCTCGAACCTGGCAGCCAGAACTTGAGGTTCGTTCTAACTAATGAAATTGTGTTTCCTCCAGCTTTGGAGGATCCCTCCACTAACCACATTGGAGCCTCATAGGGACCTCGTGTGGGCGACAAGACTCCTATTGCCGCCATCACAGAAGAATACGCAAAGGCTGATCCCATCTACGTCGCAAAAACATTAGTGAGCTTCTCATCCCATTTGCCCTGCGCCGTGCTTCCCATTGGCAATCCGACAGATGAGCCAGTACTGATGGTTGTCCAGGCTCTACCCGAAACATACTCCCATTACAGGCCTGTCAAAGGAGACGGCAATTGTGGATGGAGAGGTAAGCAACCCCTGTCGTTCCACACCGATTTCATCAGCTCTCAAAGCGTCAGTCCCCTCTGGCAGTCCCACGGACCCTGTGATACCTGAGGCCGAAGCTGGTCGATCGACCTGCCCTTTGAGGTTGACGCTATCGTGAATGTTCCTATGCCAAGTTTGTCCTGTGGCTGACCTCCCAAAAGCTATCGGTTTCTGCTATTTCGAGCTACTCATCCAGCAGGGCAGCCAAGAGTTTGTTGAGAGTGAACGCGTGCGTCTTATGTCGTTGAACGACTACCTCGTCAACGAGGGTGGCCATGATCCATTATTATTCGAAGACTTCCTGGACGAGACCTTTGAACTCATGAAAGAGATATCTGCTAGCATACATGACCCTGACACTGCCGCGGCGGTTCTCACCACCAAGTTCAATGACGATGCCTCGATGGGCATCCTGTACCACCTTCGGCTGCTTGCATCAGCGTGGCTGAAGGGACACAGCGATCAATACGGAGCATGGTGCGGAAATGATCCCGACCAGTACTGCCAAGCAGTCATTGAGCCACCGGAGCACGAGATCGACGAGCTTGGCATATCGTTGTTAGTGGAAGTGCTGCTCAAGCCAGCTGGTCTCATACTCGAAATCGCCTACCTCGACCGTAGTGCAGGCTCCAAGGCTAACGTCCACCGATTCCCCGATGAAGGCCCTAGCAACAGCCCTGTCATGCACCTTCTTTACCGTCCAGGACATTACGATATTCTGTACAAGACTCCGTCCCGGCCCATCCCAACAGAAATACAAGTCAACCGAATGGCTTATGAGCCCACCAACTTCGCAGATGTCACGCAGTTCCAAAACCCCTTCGACCTCAATTCTCTCACCATGTTGCCAGGATTTGGCACCGTGGGTCCCGTGTCGCCCATGGGACAGCTGGGAGGGTCATCACTGGATTACTCGCCGAGCCCCCAGTCCCCATGGTTTCCATCTCCTTATGCTGATTCATCACCCACCCCTCCATCACAAGGCCCGCCACCGCAGCAAACACCATTACCAACCCAGCCTCTGGCCGGCCCCTCTGCGCCTGCTTCCACAACCCACGACTTCCGCTTCAGCCGTTACCAGTATGAGGAGACGATAGACTCGAGTGTGTGGCCCGAGCAGCCCCTTCAGACGAACACGTTCAAGAATTCGCATTTCAATACTGCCCACTTCAACAACCCCAACTTCCAGCCAGAGGAGTACAGGCCTGGGGTGGACGATCCCGTTGAAAGGTACGAACGGCCGGGCAGGAAGAGGAGCCATGGTAAGGCCGGGCATCATTCATCAGATGATAATGCGGACCACATGGAAACGAGGGAGAAATGACCGCCACAGGATGCCCGAAAGGGGGTCGAATAATCATCAAGACCTCGTCCCATAGTAAAGAAACAGCTGCCGCGGGTGTTTACCTCGTTGGTTTGACGGGCTTTTTCGAGGTCGAAGAGGAACTGCAGTTGTCTGTCCCAGGGATGCGCGAAAATAAACGAACGCGCATAATGCGACAGGACGTGATGATGTCGAAGGGCAAACGACGGTTCACCTAAGATTCGGACCACAAATGCGAGCCAAGTACATGAGACGATTTCTTTCAGCAAGATAACAAGGACAAGACCTTGGGGCGGCCCTCGAGAAGGGGGTGTCAGGAGGTAATAAAGTAGCAGGCGGCAAATCTGCTCGTGCATTTCCAGATGATATCAACCAAGCCTGTGCGAAGAGCGAGCCGAATGTTTTTCTTTTTCCTGTCAATATTGGGAGCACACCACAAACAACACACAGATGTGCAGCGGCGATGTGGGA
>LKEA01000003.1:1296214-1338039 GCA_003795315.1 Cytospora schulzeri
ATATAACGGGGACTTTTGATCCAATCTTTTTTTTTTAATACAGACTTTTCGTCGTCTTCTTCATCTTCTTCTTTGGTGGGTGGGTGGTGGCAATGTGTATTTTAGTTCATCTGGCTCCGACCATGAGGGAACTGTAGCTGGAAATCATAGCACTGGCGTTTTATTCCTAGCTCTCTTATCTTGCCTCCCAGGACTTGCAGAGAATAATATCACATATACTCTTGGTCTGTATGCGACGAGGCGAATGGGGTCGATCGCTGGTGTTCAGTTGTGAGAGGTGGTGCATGGGCCTCGAGTTGAAGCATTGTGCATATGCTGTTGTTGGGCGGGGGGTGGCGCTGGTGCATGATTCCGTGGGCTGCCATGGTGAACGTCTTTGCTGAAGTGTGTGTCTACTATGTGCGGTGGCTCCGCCTATGGCGACACTGGCTGCCCTGGAATCATTGCTTCGCTTGTGTAATATGTATGTATGTATACAGATCCTAGGGATTCAAGGGTATGGGCACAGCAGCGAGGTCGGCATAGCACCGCAATGTTAGACTTTGGGGACGTACCGTGGCGATTGATGCTGTGCACTCGGTTTTTGTTGCTCGAGGATTTCAAGTACATATAACCTGATCGGGTCCATGCGGGAGTCCAATTCGAACGAGCCTATATAAAGGACAGGTCGAAATGGCGGAAACTACGTCAAGTGAGGTTTCCGTTCTATCACGTTGCTGCAGAAGTTCCTTCGTCAAACCCCTTTCCTGCTCGAGAGACACTACCAGCTTCCACGTGGGCAACACCGAACCTTGTTCACGGGCTGTCAACGGATGCAGTCTTAGTCGAGTACTCTTGCATATTCTTTCATTCTTTCAACAACTATGCCCAGGTAGAAAACCTCTGGGACGTCAAGTTACCAAATGAGCGCTCTAAACCATTCATGCCTTGGACTTCACCAAACTAGTTCCCATCATCGCCCAGCAGTCAATCAGACCACTTGATTGCCCCCCACACTAATCCCTTTTTCGTACATCAGCAGACTGTATTGTATCCATGGGAGCCAACCGCAACCGTCTTTCCCGTGACCATGCCGCCAAGGTTCACTCCATGATCGTGTCTGTCGGGCTACGCGGCTCAAGGTAGCTGTCCGCATCGTACTAAGATGCCGCAGACCCAACAAACATGTTCTTGGGAACCTTACGTGCCCGGGGACCACCACCACCGCCACCTCCTCCTCCACCCCTGCTACGCGTCCCCAACGTGGTCTCGAAGAAGCCACCTCCCAGGTCAGCAGGGTCGCTGACCCCGGCCGTGTCCGTGTTGCGGAAGCCCTCGCCGTCCTTGAAGACGGTCTTGTACAGGTCGGCCAGGGCGTCGGAGAGGTGCTGGATGGCGCCGATGCGCTCGGCGTCGCGGTCGCTCTCGATCTCGATGACGCCGGCCTGCTGGTCGATCTTGCCGCGGATCTTGCCGTCGACGATGAGGAAGCCCATGATGTCCTGGACCTCGGCCTCGCTGATGCGCAGCTGCCGGGCCACCCAGGACAGGCGCATGCGCGTGTAGGGGGTGATGAGGTTGAGGACGGCCTTGGTGCGCATGTTGCGCGTCACCTCGTCGATGTTCTCGGCGATGAAGGGGTCCGAGAGCAGGTCCTGGTTCTTCTGGAGGACGCTCTCGTACTTGTGGATGTCGTCCCGCTGGTACGCGTCGACCAGCTCCGTCATGGCGGCGATGCGGGGGTCGTTCCGGTAGGGCTTGGTCTCCTGGCTGTCGAAGGGGTTGATGTCGGACCTCATCAGCATGGTCGTGAGCAGCAGGTACTTGAGCACCTGGATGCGCTGCAGGCTGCCGGCCTCGTCGTAGTTTCGGAACGACTCGAAGAAGTCGGACTGGGCATCCTTCCAGTTCTCCTCGCTCATGTGCATCTTGCCACCGCACTCCCGGATGATACCCATGATCTTGGGGTGGGGCACGGCGGAGCGCACCTTGAGGGCCCGTTGGTACAGGACCTTGAGCTGCTTGTTGTTCTTCATCTCGGCGTACATCTGGATCTCGAGGGCGAAGATCTCCAGGAGGTATGTGCCCTTGCTGGAATCGTCGGAACCGTCGTCACGCCTGCATGCGTTGTGGAGTTCCTTTAGCTTCTTGGTAACAGCCAGGTAGTCTCTGCGGTCGAGCAGGAGCTTGGCAAGCTTGATGTTCGTCTTAAGCCAGAGCCGCTCGTTGTTGGTGGACTGAAAGCACTCCAACGTGAGAGAGTAAAATCGCTCCATGCACTGTGCAGCTCCTTCGGAATCTGAACCCTTCTCGATGTAGTCCAGCATGTTGTTGATGGACTTTTCTGAGTAGTTACGCGTCACTGCAGATTTGACGTAGGTCAGAAGCTCTGCAAAGTGCTCAGTCGCCTGGGTTTCGTGTCAGTCCGGTGCGCTCAATCTCTGGGGCCTTGCCGACGAACCTCATCGTATCGACCGAGCTTGAACTCAAGCTTAATGGCCTGTTTCAAGCCCTTGAAACCCCAGTCGCCTTTCTCCTCCTGTAAACCCGGTATCGTCAAGAATTCCTTGATGGCATCCTTGGGGTCTGTGGACTTCATCTGTTTGGCATTGTAGTACTTGTTCTCAATGTCGACGTCTCCAGAATCCTCGTTGTCATCCTCATCATCGTAATCGAAGTCGTACTCCTCATCCGACTCCTGCATGAAATCGTCATCGGACATTTTGGCGGTTCAGGTAATGATCCTTCTGGTCTATGTAAGATTTGTAGTGGTGGAGTATGTGAGATTATGTGGTTTTGGTAATGTTTGTATGGTGAGGAAAGTGTGTAAGTTTGATTGAGAGTGAAGTTGCAAACAGGAAAAGAAGTCGAAGTGAACGGATGAGCTTAAGTGGATGGAGCTTTGTGAGTACACAGTAACTGCGTAGTGGTTGAGTTGAGGTCCGTCAGTGCCTGGACGTTGAAATAGCAGGGGGCAGCTGCTACCAGCTAGTGACCCGTGCCAACGCTGTAAGGCTGAGCCTCAGAGCGGGTTTCCCACCTAAGCAGCCCTGGCAGCTAAGCAGCTAAGCAGCTAAGGTTGTGGGGGCTTATCAATGGGCGCCCTGGCCGCCCAGTGCCGTCGCCCGTCAGTGGGGATTGATAAAAGCACGGACCACCCTTCAAGTTGTTTGTGACTTGCGACTGCCTTGGCTTTTCCGCCACCGTCCTTTTTCTTCCAGTCTTCAATAATCCCCTTTTTTATGACGATTAACACCAACACCGCAACGCATCCACACTTCCTTTCCTGAACCATCAACCAGTCAAGATGGGAGGCAACGACCTCAACCTCAAGAAATCATGGCATCCCCAGTTGATGACCAACCAGCGACGCGTCTACGATGCCGAACAAGCAGCACTGCAGGAACGGAAACTTACCGAGGCCCGACTCGAGGAAATCCGTCGCGAGCGACAAATCGAGGAGACACAAAAGCAACTTGAGGCTGCTGGAGGACAGAAGCGAGTCGACCGTGTCGACTGGATGTACCAGGGCCCCAACGATGGCGGACGAGACGAATACTCCAGCGAGGCCTTCCTGCTCGGCAAGCGACGCATTGACTCCATCCTCCGGGGCGACGACATGAAGAAGGTCGAGAAGACGGCAGGACCCGCAGACGACGCACCTGGACCAATCTCGGTGGTTGCATCTGCACGAGACACGGCGAGCAAAATCAGGGAGGATCCCCTCGTGGCGATCAAGAGGCAAGAGCAGGAGGCATACCAGGCAATGATGAAGGATCCTTCGAAGCGAAGACAACTGCTTGCACAGATGGGAATCGTGGAGGAGAAGCCTGCCAAGCCGAAGAAGGACAAGGAGGACAGACACCGTAGTCACAGATCCCACCGCCGTCACCGGGATGACGACCCCGACCACGAACGACGCCACAGGCGCCGCCATGCAGACTCGCGGGACCGATCACGGAGTCCTCGACGACGTGGTGATGACTCGGATTATGAGCGGAGTCATAAGAGGCGGCGCGCAGATTCGCGGGATAGGTCACCACCAAGGCGCCACTATGACGATCACTCCGATGATGACAGACGTCGCAAGAGCCGGCGATCCGACTCGCGGGATGGTTCACGGGATCGACGGCGCCACGACTCAGACGAGAAAGATAGGGGCAGTGGAAAGGGTAGGGATGGTGCCGACAGACGGCGATACGACTCTGGTGACCGTAGGGACAGACGGGATCGGAGATACTCTCCGGATAGGAGACATAACAACGGCCCGAGCAAGGATTCCAGGCGCCCCGGAAACAATGCAGACGACGAGGAGGAGAGGGCGAGAAAGCTTGCAGCCATGCAGAACGACGCAACAGATCTGGACAAGGCTCGGGAAGCCCGCCTCGCGGCTCTGGCGGAGAAGGAACAGGCCGATCGTGAGGCGGATGACCGAGCCCGAGCGGATGCGAACAAGTACGGAGGTCGACAGTTCGCGAACAATATCTTTAACGCGGCAGGGAACCAGAGCTTGGCGGACAGGATCGGACGTGGTCGCCAGGGACTCCAAAGAGATGATGACTAAGGTGGTACGTAGGATAGATCGCATCAACGATGATATTATGTTCGGCTGACACGAGCGAAGCCATCATTTCACCTGCCTTATGGTCCGCACTTGAAATATTATTTACCTTTCTCAGCGGGAAAAAGCGACTCACTCCTTGGGCCAGGCGATATTGGCGTCACCCATTCCATGTATTCCAGCACACTTTAGCTAACCTGCTCACAGATGCACAGGCTACACTGATATGTTTCGCTGTTCTCTGTTCTCTGTTACAAGTGCTACAGAATATGATGATGCTACGAAAAGAAGCCAGTAGTGATCCCTCAGGCGTTTCCTACACCGGCGATTCCTCTTTCAACGATGTCTGCATTCTCCAAGGTATCCCTCTCGCAACCATTCAGTGCAATGTCAACCATGACCTTTCCAAGCGCGTCCAACCTGACAGAAGGGGCCAAAGAGCGTGCAAAATCTCCAAGGCTGAACCCCTTCCTGGTTACAAAACCCGGTCTCAAGATATATGATTCGAAAACCGCCGGGTTCTTTTTCGCATGCTCGATGAGCTCCATTTCCACTTTGCCCCGGTCGACGATCAGCCCACTGGGGTTTTCTCTTCCACCATCTGCACAAGTGTCGGAGTCTCAACATACCCTGATCTTCCGATAATCTCTCATGAACCAGAGCGATTTGGTCTGATCGCGCTGTGCAGCCATGCCGCTCACGTATATGAAGCGGAAGTTGCTGACACGGCCCTCCTGGGCTGCAGCATCTTCTGTGAAAGCCTTGGCCGCAGCCATAGTGTATTCGAGATGGACCCGTCTTGCTTCATCGTTGTCCGGGATATATGGCTTTCCAAGAGCCCTGGCAGATAATAATCACGACGTGAGCATTAATCATTACACTGTTCTGCCGCCAGAAGGGTTTGGGCCTGTTACTCCTTCCTGACTCACCAGATACATGCGTCTGCACCCTGGATCTCTGCAAGTGTGGATGGGCTGTGCCTCAGGAAGTCGTCCAGGACAACCACCTTGACCTTTGGGCTCGTCACCGGTTCGGGTAGCTGCCGCCTGGAGAGGACGATGATGGATGTTATGGAGGAGTGTTTGATGCATTGCTTCAGGGCCTCTTGGCCGATGACGCCCGTTGCGCCCGCGATCACGACCTTCATGGTTGAGTGATCCAACTTTGGGACAAATACACTACAATACAGTGTTTTTCTCTCTTTTTTGTTTTTCTTTTTGAGATTCGAATGATCAATGCAATAGAATGAGTTGCCGGCTTGAGTCTCGGTTTTGCTTTGGCTTATATATCCAGACTCTAGTCGAATCCTGCCGGGACGCGGAGGGTTTGAAGCCCGATTTGTACTGGATAAAAGGGAATACCTGCTGGCTATCGTTATATGGTCGGCCACTTTTGTCATCAAAAGAGACCTGGGCATGTCAAGATGTCCGGATCTGAGATCATCACCTGGGTGACAGGACAGAGTGCTGGGACTGACTACCTGAGTTTCGAATTACTTGGCACCCCAATGAGGTTGCAGGTTGCGGTAGATTAGTCTATTGGTAAGCTTCAACTGAAGCACTGTCCTTCTTTTGGTATCAATCAATGGAAATCTTCAATGTTGAACCTCGCATTCGAGTCTCACGCCATGTCAGCAGAGAAAGATGTGACGCATCCTCTTGACTTCGTGACCCGTGGGCTTTGGTAACATCTGGACGTAAAGGTCGTACTAGAACTTATTTTCGTTTTCCGGCCTAAGCTGTCAACGAGTAAAACCTGATAGTGCTTCCTTTGAAATTCTATAGAAACCACCAACAAAATTTGAAGTACTATCAAGAAGCATGACACCCAAACAATTTATTGATCTGTTGCACAACGTCCGTAGGACGATGAAGCCTTTCTCAAGAGATGGATCCTCTTCGAGTGGAATGGCTCCCTGGAAAATAGGTCTCGGCGTTGCATACCAAATATTGCCATCAATGCCTTCGCCATTGTATGTGTTTGTATACCTCAGCAGAAAGGGCCAAGGAGGGAATGGAGTAGGCCCTGGGTATCAGACTGGGAGGTGGCAACACCATTGGGATTGGGTTTGCGAAGGTAATGGATGAATACCGATTTATTTTACATATGGGTTCGTAGAACTAACCTCTGCACTGGATTGTATCTCATCTCTGAGTATCTTGATAATCTCTTGTTCATAAGAGCATGGACCAAAGAGACAGAATGAGAGCTGGTCAGCAGAGAACTATCTACTGTCACCAGGCTAGCATCATCAAGGACAAGAAACTAATGAATGATTCCATGTATTGCGTATTGTCGATTCATCGCATTATGTTGAGATTGCTCTAGGCGTCTCCGACCACCACGCCCGCTCCAATGCAGACATTGCCCTCGCTGTACTTGGCGCCAGGCAGCATCGCAGTGGCCGCCTTCCTCGCATTACATGTTTGCGTAGAATCAAGGCTCTCTGCTCCACCCTTTAACCCAGCCGAGTCGAAACAAGTCTTACCCTTGGCCAGGCACTGGTAGATGACCAGCTGGTCCTGGAGTTGCTTGTCGATAGGGCACTCGCGGTTCACTACAAGATACATCAATCAGCAGTTGTACTAAAACAAGATAATCAAATACTAATCAGGTATCCGGTAAAATCGCCCAGTTGGAAGAAATCCAGTACATATCATATGGAATGGCTGACAGTGTTGCTGCTTACCTTCATCCTCTAGGTCCTTGCAGACCTTGCTAGAAATCTCCTTGCTCAGTGCGGAGATCAAACAGCCCTTGAGACGCTTTCCCATGAGGTAGTCGCGACCCCAACGGCAATCTGAAACTCGACGATTAGCAGTTGCTTCGTAACATGGTTCTATCAATTCCCAGGAGTAGGTTACGAATCCACTTACGTTCAGCTTTGGCAACGAGAAGGACGTAGACTCTGTCGAGAAAGCCACTCTCCTCGAACTTGAAGTTGACTTCAGCTCCAGGGAACCTGTTTTCAATGTCTGCAGTGAGGTTCTCTCTCAATGGTACGTGCAGTTCTTGTGGCGTGATGATGGTTGCATCAACACTCAAGATCTCATTATCGACAGATCCCAGGCCATCCTCATTTGTGCAGAATGTTGCGTCATTGTTCAGGGCCATAGTGGTACCAAACTTCAGCGGGAGCACCTTGAAGCGGATAGTGCCCTCCTGGATGCACTTGGGGTCAGGAGTTCGCTTGTCCCATCCACGCTTCACAAGCTGGCGACCGACATCCACTCCGAAGTAGGTCTTCAGTGCTGGAAGAAAGACCTGGTCAAGGTATTCGAAGCTTGGGGCGTCGGATGAGTACGTTGCACCAGTTAATCTCAGCTCGAAGGGCTTTTGGTTGTCGGGATCGTCGCAACCAAGGTAGAGCAGGAAAGGAAAGATTGTCTGGAAGTGCAATACGGAGTTGGCGAGCATGGAGCCGGGACTGACTTCAATCTCTTTCTTGGCCAACTTTCGTGCAGAAGGACGGTTCTTAGGCCGGAAGGTGAGGGTTTGACTCTGGAAGTCGTTGCCTTCAACATTTGCTCCAGTCTGATCGGCCAGCCACTTAACAATGGCAACCAAGGGCGTGGTCATCCCTGGAAGCTGATTAGTGGAGGCTTCAGTCTCAAACATGGATCATTCATCGACAAAGGAGATTCAGTATTGTGTCAGGTACTGGAGATGGGATATTGGCAATGGAAGGTGGTGTTTATCACTTCGGCAATGGGAGGCGGCGAGCCACACTGATAGACTTTTGGAATGAGTATGATGTAGCCAGTGTTAATTTGGTTATGTTTGCATCTTGTTGCCACTTAAATGTGCGGTGTATATGTAAGAGCCATGGTGCACCACCAAAGTACTCTGTAGGTATCGAAGCATAGGTGTGGACATGGGCGTGGACGTGGGCAGTCGAGTGTGGGAAGTAGACCGTGCGTGTTGGGTAGTGAGGATGACGAGGAACGAATATTCTGGGGGAAGTCTCACCTGGCTGATCTTCCGATCTGCGAATGTTCTGAATCCTCACAGGCTTGAGAGTGATGGCGGACAGCGTAACGGCGATGCGCACAGCTTGACCATTGGCCTCGTCGAGGCTGTCCAGCACGACAAGACCATCATCTCCAGTGGTCGATCCCATCATGATGGTTGTCATTTGCGAAAGCTCCAAGAAGCTTGCGGAAACAGTGGATGTCGATAGGAAGGTGGGAAGCGCGTTGTCGATTGCGCAAGCGTGTTGTGTGTTGCAGGTAGGAAGGGTCCTGGTAGGCAACCACAGCAGGCCTCAAGTAGGTACTTTAGCGGGCTGAGGTTCAGAAGACTTCAGATGAAGATTTGGCTTGGGGTAGGCTTAGTGTTTAAGCCGTTTGTATGTCTTCGGGCCGGCTGCAGTCAGAACAATGTTTTGTGATGCAGACGCGGTTACCCGATCTAGCAGCTACGCGCCTTCACAGTGGAGGAGGAAGGTGCACTCCCAATAATGTCAACCATCCTCAAACCTCAAGTGTTGATGAGAGGATATCACAGCAACTATATGAGCTTCTGGATGCCGAAGGTGGATAAAGCCATATATAGAAGCCACAACTTCTGGACCCTTTATGCTTCCTCCCTCATCACCCCTGGCATGGGATACAGGATACACACGGGGCGCAAGCCATTGAGATGACGAAGAAGCACCATCATGGAATGAAAGCAGCCACGAAATTCATTTGTGACCGTCTGACAAGTTCCTGATGGAAAGAAAGCTAGGTTCGTTAACATCTATAGCAATATGGGTACATTTGTGCAGGATAAATATGATAAACGACACATCGCTGCGCCCTTGCACAATACAAAGACAATCACTCACACTTGCAGATGCCAATATGAATAGTGAGGATTTATTTTGTCATTTCATTTGAAGTTGAGAGTTAAGGCTTCCCTATCACCTATACTTCTCGTACTCAACAGCCTCTAGTATCCTCTCTTCCACCCTCTTCACCGTCTCAGCATCGTACAGGTCCTCGGGGGACTTGCCCTCTCTAAGAACTTGCTGCTCATGTAGCTTGGCCTCTTTCTTCGTCATGCACACCAGGTCGCTCATCTTCAGCGTCGTCCACTTCTGCTGGTCTTCACCCTCTCCTGTGCTTTGCAGGATGCTTCCCTGTGGCTTTCTCCACCTCACGAGGAATAGACTTGTTGGAAGACTACTGAGTGCGCTTCGGCCTCTGTAAATCTCCTCGATGAGGAAGGCAACATCCGCCACCGATAGGGTTATCCTCAGACCGAGGGCCACGTCTGATGGAGCACCTGGCTCTGCCCGTACAAGCCTCTCCTCATTCGCCTGCACGATGGAGAACACCGAGTCAAAGACCTTGCCAGACCCCTTGAATTCAACGTAATCACAAGGGTAACCTCATAGTCTGGTTAGCAACGGTTGTCTTCATGAAGGATATTAGGGTACCATACCTGTGATCTTGAGGATGACGTGGTTCGCCACAGTCATTCCAAAAATGGCTGGCATGGTACCAAGAACTGGCAATATCCGCACCCGGAAGTCAGGAAGCACTCCCAAGTCGCCCACTGTGCCCTTCTTGAACTCCTCATCAGACAGCGGCAGCAGTTGAGCCTTTCCTTCGGAGGTCCTCTCTGTCGAATAAACCGCCGGGATGCCGTTCGTGACACCTTGCAGCTTAAGCCGCCTTCTTGTGGCTCGGGACAGACCATCATCTGTGCTAGTGCTGATATCACCGACAATAATTCTTGTCGGGTCGCTCTTACACCCAGCACCCATGGCTGAGATAACCGGAATCTGGTGGTCATGGCAGTATTTCAGCAGGGCCACCTTGGTGTCGATGTTGTCAATCGCATCCACAACAAAGTCCGGCTTCTGCCCGTTCTCGCCCCACGGCGCCAGCAAGGCCTCAGCACTGTTACCGTCGAACTTCTCCAGCCGTAAATCGAACTTCACCCATGGCGCGATGGCCCTCAAGCGTTTCGACAGGCACTGGACCTTGGGCAAGCCCACATCCGCCAGTGTCGCAACCGCGTGTCTGTTCAAACTGCTCAGTGTGACCTGGTCGAAGTCGACCAATCGCAACTTCGAAACCCCGGACCGTGCGAACGAAGCCGTGGCATGACTGCCGACGCCACCGCAACCAACTACTATCACGAACGAGTTGCGCAGCTTGTCGAGGCCCTCGGGCGTCAGGAAGACGCGGTTGCGCGCCAGTTGCTCGAGGATCAGCTCATCATCGAAGTCGCCGGCCTGTGCTCGTCGGGCAAGGGCTTCGGTTCGGAGGTCCTCCTTATCGGGGGCAGGGATCGTTCCGAGGCTCGTGAGCTGTTCAAGGGAAGAGTCGCTGTTAGTGATCAGCACTCCTTCGTCGAATCGGTGCTTGTGTCCGTCCGGGGGAGGTGATACGGGGGTGGTTGCGAAATCTCCATACTGACTTTCTGCAGATGGTGTCCCTCAGTTGGATCAGGTATCGACTCCTTCAACTTAGATACCCTTTTCTCTTGCGAGAGACGCTGGTAACTCAGCAGTCCTGCGGCTACGATGCCACCAGACACAAGGGCAGTGGCAGCAAAATGGAAGCGCGAGTCGTTCGTCGCGCGCGACAGCAAGGCCGACATGATCGAACCTCAAATAAAAAACCAAAGGAATTTTGAACCCAGCAGAGAAGGTGGGTGTCGTTTAATCCTGGGCGCCGCGTCTGGGAACTGACGACGTCCGAAGCCGCCCAAAATATTTCGAGACCCACATTGCCCGTGTCACCCATTAATTTGATCCTTGTCACATGTGACGTCGAGCCGTTGGATTATGTAATCAGACCCCTGTTTTATGAACGTCAACTGACAATGAGAAGCTCGTCCGAACTATATCTTGCGCTCATGTTACGGTTGGCACTGGTTTACCAATTCTACAAATTCAACTTATGACACCTACCAAATTGTCTAACTTGTATGTATGGGCTTCATGGATAGTCTTTACAAATGAGGTGACACGGTGGCACGCTCGTGGGCTAGAGGTCTTGTCCGTCACTCTTCGTCAATACGTCTTGCTCCCACATTGGACAGAAAGTGGCATCCAGGACGAGAACAGTGACCTTAGCAATGGGTTACAAGCGGCGAATATGGCGAGGGTGCTTCCAACTTGGCTCAGTGCAGGGCCACATCCGTCCATGAAGTCATACTTTGTGCCTGTAAAGCCATCATGAGCATCAGTTTGCGGGTACATATTCAGCCTGTGAACGACCCATCTGATACCTATTTTGTGCCATCTTATGCGGTGAAACAGCGGCGATTATCCAGGGTTAGGGCTTTTATCAAGGGGCTTTATATGACGAGACTTGTAATATTAATCTTCGAATCTCCTCCGTATTAGGAGCCTGGAAGGACAGCATCTTTGATCGCCGCCCACATTATTTTCATTCCGTTCCCTTTTTTTAGCTATGCACTATTGAAGACTCACTACCTAGGTAGTTTCCCCTCGATTGCCATCTCATACGATTTTCCACCTGCTGCATATCAACATGGGCCGCGAAGGTCAGGCTACTGTCATTCTTCGGGGTCTTAAGGTCCGAATACCTGTACTGGACAGTTTCCTTAACGCAAACGGTGTCTATAAGACGGACGGCTGTGTGCCCCTTTAAGACAAAGATCCCGATGATCAGTCTCGTCTTCTGCGCTCCAAGGTCGGGGGTGACGATACACGGACCCGCATTTTCCTCCCTTACAGGCAGGACTTCAATGACAGCAACTTTGCATACGTAGCGTACACCTGGGACATGGTTTTTGCCCAGAAAGAGATTACCCTAGACCAGCAGCTCCCTGTGGACCCTCCACCAGGATGGGCATCCCTAAAGGACGAAATCATGTCCTTCAGCACTGCCGAAGATGACGCTCAGTGGAAGGATGCTGGACATGGGAAGATGGGATTATTCATCATCGTATCCGACGATCGAGAGGTTATGCCTCCCTCGATTGAACAGGTGGGTCTGCCCTTTTGTTCCCTACTATACTGCAAAAGACTCTGAGATTACCAAACCTATCTTCCCATCGACCTTTACACTGTGACTATTGTAACGCTACTTTTGATTGGTTTTTCAGACGACAGGAGCACCGTATATACAAACATGGGGCCAATGAGGGAAGTAATCCGCTGCCAGACAGCGCAATGCGTGGATTTGCAGACAGAAGGCTGGGTGATGTACATGCAGGAGAAAAGTGATGATTAATTTGGCTACTACGGCACAATTGGGGACCCACCTGTCGTGCAGACGGCAATGTTGTGTTCATTCCCCGGGCTACATATATATTGGCATGTCATCCGCGTATGTACACAATCTGAAGAGCTCTGTCCGTCACATGGAGATGCAGCCATAATTTACAATGATGTCGCAAGATCCACTACAAGGTACCCGCTTGATTCTGGAACCAAGGGGGACGGACGTTGGACATGCAAGAAACTGCTTGGTTAGATCTCAAGCCTTTCATTCCGTTTGCTCAGGGAGAATACCACTTGTTTCAAGGTCATAACCCATACTATTTTACCAGTATCATGTTGTCATTTCGTAATTCGTGTGAATACCCTGTTACCTGACGCCCTGAACTGTATATAGTACATGTTCTAATGGATAGAAGGAGGCAGGACCACATGGAAATATCAGACAACATACATGTGCACAAAGACATTTCGAGGGTGAGAGGGAACACATGTTGGTAGGCATTCTTTAGCCCACCTCAGTAATGTCTCCTTTATACCATGGTCTTACCTGCGTTCCGGCGAACGATAGTCAGACCGGGGAGTGTTTGCTTGGTGGGTACCCTACCTAGGTAGCTACTCAGTAAGCTGAAAACTGATTTTCACTTTCAGTGTGGAAACTTGAGTATGAGATGTCTCTGACAAGCATTCCTTGCATGTAGGTCAACGTTTCAACCGTCTCTCAGATACAGCTTGCCACCAACTTCGCTCGCAACCTCAATCTTCGGTTAGTTGTGAAGAACACTGGACTACTTCTGCGACCGATCGACTGGTGTTAGAGCACTCTCGGTCTGGACTCATCATCTCAGCAACCCCGCGTACTACGACACTTACAACACCTCTGACTACTCTGGTCCTGCCATCAAAGTTGGCGCGGGATCCAAACCTTTGAGCTCTACGACTTCGCGCATCAAAATGGGGCTGCAGCTGTTGAATGTGAGTGCAGGACTGTGTGAGCATTCTCATGTTCCCAAACCATACATCTATCTAGTCTTGCCTCTCTTACCGCATCCTTTCCACCCAAAACATTCTTTTGTTCCTTCGTCCTCTTGACATGTTGCAACGTTTTGAAATAACATCTGTATTGCTATATTTGACATTCTTGCCTACTTGCAATCGACGACTCGTGTAAATTGTACTGATATAGTCATAGAGGCTGGGCTGGCGGCCATATCACCGGTGGTAGACACTCGCCTCTGTCACCTCTCTACGGCTTGGCAGCAGACCAGGCAGGTTTCCCCAATTTCAGACGGGTCCGATGAAAAGAGATAATCTTCTGTTACTACTTGAAGGTACTGAGCATCGATGTGGTTGCGCCTGATGGTCGATTCGTTACAGCTGATGATACGCACAATACCGACCTCTTCTGGGCCCTCAGAGGCGGTGGTTGAAGTATGTCAAAGGCCCAATGCGCGACACTCCACTTGCTACTATGTCGCTTCTGGAAGGCGAACTCTACTCTCACGAAGTTGCGGCGTACAGTAAGGACATGACTGAAGACTGGATGCCGATCATTCGGGATGCCAGTCCTGGGTCCGGTGGCGAAGCCAGCGAGGGCGATGTCAACGAGCCAGACTTCAAGCAACGCTTCTACGGTACTGACAAGTACGAGCGGCTGTACGGTATCAAGCAGAATTACGACCCTACCAGCCTATTCTATACCAACAAAGGGGTCGGAAGCAACGAGTGGCATGTGACGGATCAGATGGAGGGCTTTCCTACCCAGAATGGGAGGTTGTGCCGCGTGTCGAGTTGAAAGGCAGCATCTGCGTCGGTTCACGTTATGCAGATCGACATCTGGAGGGTTTGCCTTTGCCAGTGTTCCTAATGTGTGACCCATGGAGCTGCTGTGACAAGGATGTTTGAAGCCACCGAGCTCCTGAAGGATTCGCCATGAGCATCCTACATGCACAGCACCTAAGTAGACATCCTTTGGAACTAGAGAGACCATGAAAAACACTCATGGATATGGGGCCAATATTTATCCAAACGGCACCTTGTACTCGCAAAGGTAAAGCCTATCTGTGTCGCAAGCTGAAGTCCCGTCTGCCACATATCTATTTTGGCCAACCGGAGCATTTGAAGACAAGCCCCGCTCGAGCGTGGTTGACCCGATGTACCCAGAGGTGAGAAGCCACGGAGGAGGAGCTTGTACCTGGTGTCAGGACCCCGGTTTGGCCCAATGTAGATCGGAGGAGATGATTGTCATCAAAGCGGAGCTGGACGTCCGGGATACCTTGAGACCTCGCGCGAATACGCCGTGTTCGGATCCGCCATCGCTCAAGTCTCGTGGCCTCGAGCTTCATGCTTCTCATCAGGATGCCAGGGGGTTTGCAAGTGACACAGATTGCCACCCCCAGACTCGGCATATGGTAACTGGGCAATATTATACCAGTGTTGGGGTGGACACATGTTAGTTGATATTACCCCAAATGTACGATTACGGTCACGAGTACGAGATCCAGGGGTTGTGCAGCCGACTGCCGAGATCTCTGTGTAATACAGCAACGGTGTTATATACTAGGTATCTAGGTATGTATATATATCATGAGATGCCTCGCATACGTTGATGATACTGGACATATCCCCAATATCGTCTTCTATCACATACCATAGGGTAATCTCTCAAATCCCGACACCATGTCTTCAACCACCGTCATCGTCACAGGAGGAGGTAGTGGTCTAGGAAAGGCCATCGCCACCGCCTTCCTCGCCGCAAGCTACAACGTCGCCATATGCGACGTCAACCAGGAACGACTCGCAGCAACAGAGCAGGAATGGAAATCCGCCGGACACAAGGCCGACAAGTTCCTCACCACCACAACAGACGTGGCCGACAACGCATCCGTCCAGAAGCTCATCGACGACACGGTCGCCAGGTTCGGCAGGCTGGACATCCTCGTCAACAACGCCGGCATCATGGACGACTTCTCGCCCGTGGGCGAGTGCACGCACGAGATGTGGAACAGGGTGCTGGGCGTCAACCTCCACGGACCCTTCAACACCTGCACCGCGGCCGTGAAGCAGTTCCAGCAGCAGGACCAGCCGGGCGGCCTGATCTTTAACATCTGCTCGATTGCGGCCCGGCTGGGCCATCTCGCTGGTGCGCCATACACTGTCTCAAAACATGGTCTTGTGGGCCTGAGCAAGAACACGGCATTCGCGTATGGGGACAAGGGGATCTACTCGATTGCCTTCATCTTGGGGGGCATGAACACCAACATAGGGGACGCCATGGCGAATGGTATCAACATGGACTTCTTCGAAAGGTTCAGGGCGGCGCACACACCTATTGACGCAGAGAACCCCCTGGTGGTAGAAGTGGAGAATGTGGCCAAGTATATCGTGTTCGTGTCTTCGGATATGGGCATTGCAAAGGGTCTCAATGGGTCATCTGTCGACCTGACAAACAACTGGCCTGAGGCTTGAGAGGGTTTGTAGCGGGAAAGGCTCCATGGGCTATCGGTAATTTGTGAAGGCCACATATGTATTTCCCACCTGCACCAGATCCGGTCTCTGTCGGTTCCAAATCTGCCATAACGCGGCAAGGAATCCTCGACAGGTGCATAGCACACATGCATTCAAGAACCGCGACCTATTGAGGAGTACTCCATATCCAAGCAATCCCAAGGGACGAATGCAGCGAGAGTCATAAAACCCATGGCACTTCTCCAATAAATCCTTAGCTAGATCCGAATATGCATTACCTATCTAGCCAGGCTCCACAAATATTTATGCGTGTGTATAACTGTCTTACTATATCTATAGTGGTCAATGATCTATCTATTTTCCAATCCATACCGCACAGTGCCAAGTGAATATTCGCTCAAGAAGTTATACCTTGGGGTGTTTAGTATTTAACGTTATTTTATTTGTGTCTATAATGGTTCTGGAGCAGAAAGCACTGGTTGCTGGATAAGTATTACCTAGGTAGCTGACCAAAATAGACATTCCAATAGAGTAATATGAGCGTTGGATAAAATTCATAATTACTTGTGCTAGTACACAGTCGTATATAATGAGACATCGATTGCGTGTCTTTGTATTTGTTTACTATCAAATTATACGACGAGATTTATCCTGCATTGTGATATGACTTGAGACTTGGTGTTAGACAGGCTTCCCTAGGGACGCCACCATGCATGATTCTCGTACCGGTCACCCAGGACGGAAACTTGACTGCATCACTATTCAGAGCTGAGACCACCCTAGGGCAATTTCTTGGATGTGTTAACATCTTAGCGCCATGATGGTCAGTCACGATCCTGCGGGCACAAATCGGGTGGACCATCGACGGTGACACACGAGAACGTCAACTGCTGTAGAACGCAAGCGAGGTTGCATCTCGGTGGCACGCAGGACAGACATGTTCCTCATTGCTGAGACCTCGAGGCGTTCATGTGAAATATGATCGGAGAGTATTTAAACCCAACCTGTCGGGTTCACCTGCTGGGAGTTCAATCCTTGGAAGCCAACCTTGGAAATATTTTGTCGCGAATTAGTATAACTTAAGCAAATCACGCTTCTACCTGCGAGCCCACTAATCAATACCACACCAAGACGCCATGGCTCCCACGATCAACCAAGACGCCTGGCCGGATAGCATCACCGACCCAGAGGTCCGCCAGCTCCTAGAGAACTTCTATGAGCTGTCCAACGCCGCCAACTCAGCCAGCGACATCGACGCCAACGAGAAGGCCTTCGCGGACCTGTTCGAGCCCCAGAAGGGGGTGTACCAGCTGGCCTCGAAGAAGGCCGAGGGAAGGGACGGTAAGTGCCACCTCCCCCTACTTCAACCATTCAAATTCAATATTCTATCTATATATGGAGCTTCACCTCCGGACTAATGAGATCTCACACCGGCAAACAGCCATCTTCGCCCTCCGCAAGGCCCTCTTCGCCTACATCCCCAAGCGCGAGCACACTGCCGTCAAGCTGTTCACCTACGGGCAGGACCAGACGCAGATCATGGTGCTGGGCAAGGTGGCGTATAGTCACCATGCCGGCCACGACACGTCTGGCGACTGGGCTGCCAAGGTTGTGCTGACGAAGGATGGGGGCGAGGCCAAGTTCCTCGAGGTCAATATCATTGTGGTGAGTGATTGGTTGACTCCGTTTCCCAAATAATGGCTGAACCCTCTTCTGACATTGCCACTAGGATACTGCGGCTCATGTCTAAGTCGTAGCATAGGTGGTCTTGTGGATTTTCTGGAGGGCTCGAATCGAGGCCAACTCACTACGATCTTTCAGCAGGGCGGATAACACTGACCGGAACTGTAGGTGTAGGATGATGCCCTGTGGTAACAACACGGCTTATGCCTCGCTCACTGGAAACGCAGTCCAGTTGTTTTTGAGTTACCCTCTCTGATAGTAATTGCAATATAGCATTCATATCTAGTGACAAGATCCATCCATCTATCTACAATGTAAACCACAGCCCCTAAAACCTCGCCAGACACCCCCTCTTCCATCCCCCCTCGCCAATCCACCCGAAAAGACCATTCATCATCCCCCCCAAGCCGAATCCCCCTTCCTCTTCCTCTTCCCCATCTCTCCTCTGTCCAGCACAGCCTCATCCTTCTCCTCCACACCCCCCGGGCCCGTATGTATACGCACCAGATCCCTAGCCGCCTCCCGCAGTCTATACTTCTGGATCTTCCCGCTCGCAGTCTTGGGGTAGTCCCCCGTCCAGAAGACAAACCTCGGCACCAGGTGAGCCGAGAGCCGGTCCCGCACCCACGCCCGGACGTCGGCCCTCCGGAGCAGGACCCGCGGGCCGGGCTGGCTCTCGTCGGACCTGGCGGGGCCGTCCTCCTCGCCGCCAAAGGCCGGGTCGTCGTCGTCGTCCTCCTCCTCCTCCGTGGCGACGCCGCTCCTCGCCACGATGAACGCGCACACCGCCTCCCCGTATTTCTCGTCCGGCACGCCGACGACCGAGGCCTCCGCGATGAGCGGGTGCTGGAAGAGGACGTTCTCGATCTCCAGCGGGTGGATGTTCTCCCCGCCCCGGATGATCAGGTCCTTGATGCGTCCCGTGATGGAGACGTACCCGTCCTCGGACATGCTCGCCTCGTCCCCGCTGTACATCCACCACCTCTCCCCCGTGCCACCACCGTCGTCATTATCAACACCCACAGCCGGCTCACCCACGCCATCCCCAGCACCACCCCTCCCAACATCCACATCCGGCTCCAGAACCCGCACCTCCCCCGTCCCCTCCTCATCCCCCCAGTACCCCTGCATGACAAGGTACCCACTAGCCGCCAGCTCCCCCCGCCCGCCCACGGGCACGACCCTCGTCCTGTCGGCCGGGTCGACGACCTTGACCATCGTGTGCGGCATCGCCCTCCCCACGCTCCCCGTCCTCTTGTCGGGCGGGTCCCTAGGCGCCGTCATGCACGACACGGGGCTCGTCTCCGTCATCCCGTAGCATATGACCAGCTCGTCCAGCCCCAGCGTGGCGTACAGCTTGCGCATGAGGGACTCGGGCACCGAGGACCCCGCCGCGATGCCCTTTCTCAGGTGCGTGGGGAGCCGTGCGGCGTCTTCGGGCGGGAGGGGGAGGGGCTCCTTCTTGCTGTTGCTGTTGCTGTTGTTGCTGTCGAGGACCTCCAGCATGGACACAAACATAGTCGCGACGCCATAGAGCCCCGTAGCGCGATGATCCGCGGCCATCCTCAGGCTAGCAAGGGGGTCAAACGCCGGCGAAGGGAAGAGGATCGCCGCGCCGGTGGTGGCGGTGGCCATGTAGCCCAGCACGCAGCCGAAGCAGTGGAACAGCGGCGGGGGGCAGACGATGCGGTCCGCGGGGGCGAGGCCCATGCGGTGGGCGATGAGGTGGCCGTTGTTGAGGATGCTGGTGTGGGAGAGCATGGCCGCCTTGGGGTGGGACGTGGTGCCGGAGGTGAACTGGATGTTGATGGTGTCGTCCGGCCTCAGGGGGGAGTCCGGGGTTATGGGTCTGGTGTCGCTGGGGCGTGTTGTTGGTGGTGATGGTGGTGGTGGGAGGAGTGCTGAGAAGGGGGTGAGTGAGGGGTGGTCGCCTGGTCGGAAGTCGTCGACAGCTGGGTGGGATGCTGTGTTGTCCACCACTATGACCGTCTTCAGTGTCGGTACGTGCGGGCTCTCGACCCTGCCGCTGCTGAGATCCGGGACCAGGTCCCTCAACAGCTCCAGATTACTCCGTCCCTGACACGGCTTATACGCCCTATCTGCCACAGCGCCAATGATCAGGATCTCAACCCCCAGATGTGAGAGTGCAGCAGCGACCTGGGCGGCATTGAAGGTCGGATTCAGGGGCACCAGGATCGCCCCCAGCTTGAAGACGGCGTAGGTCAAGGTGGCATGCTCGGCAGTGTTGCCCAGCGTGACGGCCACCCTGTCTCCCTTCCTGACGCCCAGCGACCTAAGGGAGCGGGCCAGAGCGTTCGAGGCCGAGTCGAGAGCCGCATAGCTCAGGGTCGCCTCCTCGGCAGGAACGGCGGACGTCGTGGGGGAGCGGCATATCACTGCCGGCCTGTCGCCATACCTGGAGACGACCTCGGCGAAGTGCTCGGGTACCGTGTGAGGGAGGAGGGGCGGCTCATTGGGCCCCTGGGATAGACTGTATGTCAGGCGGCTCGAGTGTCTCGCTTGAGATTGGACGCCAGAGGCAGGCGTGGCTCTTGTCCTCAGGATATCCCGACGTGTCCATCCTGACTGTCGGAAACGGGCAGCCTTGAGCCCATGGAGAAACCTCGAGGGGGATGTTGGCGACATGGGGTTAAAGCGGGAGGTCAGATGATGGGGTGAGCATAGCAGCTACCATGAAGAAACAGCATATACATAGAAGATAGGACGGAGAAGATGCCACGAACAAAGCCAGGGTGGTAAGTAACAGCGAGGAGGACAATACCTCATGCATGCATGCATGCATGTATGTACGAATATACGGATCCGCACATTGGTACTCACATGTGCACCCGCACCAAACCTGCACTCCAACCCCGAAATGCGGGGTTTCGGTGTTGACAGACCCAGAGAATCTTTTGTGTGTGTTGTCACTCACACAAATATGAGCAGCATCTCTGGTATGTCGTCCATTGATCACTAGCACTTGACCAAGATCATCTCAGACGGACCGCTCCGCTGAGTTTTGGGCCCAGTGGTGGTGGTGTACTGCAAAGTAGTGCCCGACCCAAGCATGCCCCAGGAGGAATGGACAACCAAGGAGCAGCCAAGCCATCCTTCCCTCCCCCTCCTATTTCCCCCAGCCAGGTAGGTGATCTGCAGCACATGAAAGGTAACATGGTGAATGGACAAGACAAACCATACTGTCTGTGTAAGGCGCTTCGCAGGGTGGCTGGCCATGGAACCAAGTATGCATATCAGATGGTCCAGAGGTCTGAGCCGGGCAAGATATCCAACGGTGGAACAGCAGAAACAAAGACGAAGAAGAGTAGACAACAGCCGGGTGACGAGTGCGACTACTCATCTGCCCGCCTATGTAGACTGTCGCACGACACATAAATAGCAGACATGTCTCTTGTCGTCCCTCCGTCTTCAACCGTCTTCTTCCTCCGTGCATCATACACCAGAATCGATCAGCACCTGATAGGAAAGGGGGCAGGCAGGTGATGATGGAAAATTCATAGGATAAAAGGTCCGCCGGATATTCATCCTGCCCGTCTATTAATTTCTTCTAAAGGTCGTAATCGTCCCTCAATGAGTATGACATTAACAAAGAGTGGCTGGCTCTCCCTGCCTTTTTGTTTTTTTCCCTCCCTCTCTAGCCACACCACCATTCGCATAAAACATGCTTCGTCGAAAAGAGAAAACCCTGGACTCCAATCGCATGCAGTGTTTCGGCATGTCCGAAAAGAAAGAAGAATACGGAAGAAAATATATTTATACAACAACAAGAGACGATAGGATAGGGTGGGGGGAAAACACTCCCGTTTTAGGTCTCACCAATATGCCTCTCATTCTCGGGTTTCCAGGTCCCTACAGCAGAAATATTAGTCGTCAAGTCTCAATCCGGTAGGTCTGCTGCTGTAATAAAAAAAAAAAGGTGGAATGGAAGGAATGAACTGCGCTCACCCTGGAAGCCGTGCTTCACAAACGCCATGGGATCATCCACGTCCTTCGCCCCCATCTGCTGCACGCCGGGCGAGAAGCTGGTGATGGGCAGCACAATGACATCGCCAACCTTCTTGGCCGTCTCCATGCCCGTGAAGTTCTTCCAGTCGATCAGCCCCTCGCCCTCGCCCAGCACGAAATACCGCGGGTCGTTGAAGTACTCAAACACCGTGTCCGTCCAGATGGCCGGCCCCGTGAACTCGATGACATTCTTGTCCTGGAACCCGGCGAGCGACCCGGCCCTCTTCCTCCGCAGCGTCTCGGCCGTGATGCGCGACACGACGTCCCGCAGGACCGGGTGGCCCGGCTTCGCCTGGATGGTCCACTGGCAGAACTGGATCCGCCGGCTGTACCACTCGGCCCAGTCGGGCCTGTCCGGGTCCGCCTCGATGCCGACCACCAGGCCGATGGTGTCGCGCGGGACCGTGTCCGGGACCCACTCGACGGCGGACCGGATCGCCGCCGTGTCGATGTCGCTGTAGACGCCGCCGCGCGCCAGCAGGATCAGGTAGCGGAAGAAGTCGGCCTTGAGCACGGGGAGGGGCATCGCGTCGTAGGCCTCGAGCACCTCGGGCACCGAGGCGTAGAACAGCTTGATGAGGTTCTCGGCCACGTCGTCCGTGATGACCTCGTGGATGAAGCCCTCGTGGTGTTGTGTCCATGAGGCCTCCTCTTCCCTGAAGATGAACTTGCCGTCCGCGGGCGTGTACTTCCAGGTCTGCCATATGTATGCGGGGAACTTGGTCTCTACGTCGTAGGGGTACTGGTATGCGAGCTTCTCGTAGGTTGACATCTTGGACATGTCCTTCATCGTCTTCTGTCCTGGCGGTTCTTGTTGCCCCCCTCCGACACCTCCAGCAGCGGCTCCTTTGCCCGCGACCTTCCCTTCATTTTGTGGTTTGCTTGGTGTGGATGAGGACTGTTTCGAGGAGGAGTCTGGGGGGCTGTCGGTGTTTGGGTGGTCTTCTTGGGCTATTGGTAGTGATGGGCCCTCGGGCGCGTGGGATCGCGTTAGGAGGAAGAAGAGAGTTATAAAGAGGGCGGCGGCCATCAGGGCCCGCTTGAAGCTAAGCATTGTTGGGCAGTGGTGGAGCTTGCCTCAGCCCGCGCCGCAGTAGAGATCAGCGACGGTTACCGAGGAACATTGGGTGTTGACCAATGTGGCGGGCGGTTTTCAATTGGGAGGGACAGTGGACAGCGGACAGCGGATATCTTGGTTCGTTTCGAGGAACGGGGTGACGTCGTGAAGATTGTCGTGGTGTGTTCGGATGCGACGTGTCGGAAGAAGAAAGGGCCCCAAGAATTTTGACCAGCGGGTTTGGCAGAGGTGGATATGCTGCAAGGCGGCGTTGTTTGTTTGTTCGTGGGGGAGAGAGGGCGCAGGGGCCAAAAAGATCAGGCTGATATGATAGTCTAGGTACTGTACTTGGTAAGGAAATGGAGAGAATTTAGGATGATTAAGACGAAGAAGTGAGTTACCTCTCTCTGTCTCTCTCTGTCTCTCTGTCTCTACCTGTCTCTACCTGTCTTGCAGGTGACAGACTCGCCGGATCCGGATGCGACAGACAGAAACACACTACACACGATCAACTTAACTTAACTAGCCAAGAAAAGTAGTGTGAGATTGTAGGTAGGTACTGTAGATATAGAGCTGTATTAGTAGTAGTAGCTTGGGACTTGTAGGGGGGGTTTTAGTGTGCGGGAATCTAGGCGGTCTTGGCCTTTTTGATCTCGCCAAGTCCTGACAAGGAACAGGGAATATCAACCGAGACATTTTGGGGGTGTGGGTGGACATCTTTTGGGGGAGGTGGCCACCCACAATGCAGGCACTCAGGCACTCAGGCACTGTTGCCCACCCTGGGCACCTGGGTTGCGCAACCACTGCGGGGCCCAGAGTCACAAACGAACACTTCATGAGGAGGGAAGAAGTAAGGAACGGATCATGTCAGACCTGTCAAACTGTAGTACCTACTTAGTATATAAAATAATTACTGTAGAGTTGAATCATTCATCAATACAGACATTCCCCCCTTCTTACAACGTTCGCCTCTTCAACGCTGAGGTGGTCCCTTCAACGGTCACCGCTTGGTCCTCATCAACGTCTCCTGCTTACAAGATTCTAGTTGCTTCGACGTTGGAAGTTCAAAGCGCAGCATCATCACTTACACCCCATTGGCAATTGGGATACTTAGTTATTGCACTATTTAAACCTTACAATGTACACGATCTACGGATTGCATCGATAGCGGCATCGGCACCGCATCAGACGGCATCAGATTGCGCATTTGTCCACGAATCTCGGTGGGGCAACCTTCAGCAGTACAAGGTGGACGCGTTGATGATAGCAGGGATGAATACGTAGTGGACTGGGGACCTGGGTAAAGGATGCTTCTGTCGATTAGTTGAGAACATGACTTGCATTTGCCATTCCCTGCTGTTATATGTGCTACCTTGGTACATAGGATCTATACATAAGTTCATACCTGCTCAAGTACCTAGGTGGATTTGGTTGGAAACACCGTCTGGGCAAAATCAGGAAGTTGACCATATTTTGGACTGCATACTGCATTAATACATGATAAACCATGAGAGTCTGTCAGGTATCTTAGAGCAAACATTGTTTGCGTACCACATCTTAGGGCAAGGTTCGCCAAGTCGGGACCTGGCATGGACGATCCCTCGGGATTCTCAGGTGAAACATCAATCACAGAAAGGGCCAAGATCTGAGCATGCCTCTTCAAATTCCCTCCCATTCAGCAAATAAAGTTCAGTCCCAGGATTGTGGGACTCCTATACCCCTAGAATCTACTAAGTACCTAGGCAGTCCCAGCAAAGCCGAGCATGACGAATACATCCGTCCCCATTAAGGCAAGACTTCCTGCCACTTCCCCCTTCCAAGGTTCCCCCACATCAAGATCCATGATAATCTCACCGTGTTGCTCATATCAGCCCATCATCCATCTGATTGTAACATCCCCCTCGACTGCATGTTCTGTTCTTGCCAGGCTGGTACCGTGATAACTGCTTCCAATTCCTCCCGAAGTCCCGAAGGTCCAAGCCTTGCCCAGATGTCAGGATGGATATTCAGCACTGGACGCCAACCAGCATCGACGGCCCGTGCCGAACACGGGTTCATCGTTACTTTGCTCACATCGGCCCGACATTGATCGGCGCCTTGTACGTCTGATACAGTACGTCGTTTGGTGGTGCCCTGAACTTTTATCATGCGTAAGCCACGAACTTGGAGAATTCAAGGCCCTCGATTATCGATCGAGGGCATCAGACATGTAGGAGTGGATTTGCGTATAGCTCCGCGAGTGCAAATCTTGGCAGTATTTTCCGTTCCTCTTGTGAGTGTCTGCGAACATATGAATTTGAAATGGTACAGAAACGGAGTTTTGTTGAAGGTGTTGGTCTCAATAGCAAAGCTAGATGCCAGCCTCTTGGTCAAGTCAAATGTATGACAGAACACAGCCTTCGAACCATCTACGTCTACACTCGGTTAGAGTTCTGGCCCCATCATCAATACAGGTTTCTTCACGTACCAATGGCCGAGGCTTGAAACTGCAGTGGCATGTATGAGGGCAATATACCAGGATATTGCTTATCCAATCATCTATCCTTCCCTCACCCATGTCTTGCACAAAACCTGAGAAGCAACATAAGAAAGAAATACAGCGTCGATCGAAAGAAGAAAAGTCCTAATCTGTGCCACATGAACTATACCAAAGTAACAAGAAACCCAGAGTGAAGGCCAGGAGGGGCTCCAAAGGACATCACGCACTCGCCGAAATCTCCCCGACCAAATCACCGCGCGGGCGGAACACCAAATACGGCCCATCATGCCTCGCAGTAAAAGCATCATGCACCTGAAACTCACCCGGCCTCACCCTCCCATCCCTCGCCCCCATCCTCCCCCCACCAACAGCGCCCAGCCCGCCCGGCGCGGGCTCGAAGTCAAAATACCACAGCGTCCTGGCGAGCACGAGGCTGGACTCCAGATACGCCATGGGCTTCCCCGCACACGCGCGGGCGCCGATGGAGAAGGCGGAGAAGGCGTCGAGGGCGAGTTTCCTCGCCCCGTCGTCGTCGTTGTCGTTGTCGTCGTCGGACGGCTCGCCGTTGTTGTTGTTGTTGTTGTTGTTGCTCTTCTTCTTCTTCTTGAGCCAGCGTTCGGGCCGGAAGGTGAATGGTCTTGGGAAGTACTCCTCGTTGTGGTGGAGGGCGTAGGCGTTGACGCCGATTAGTGTTCCTCGTGGTATGACGTGTCCGTCGACGACTAGCGGTGCGCTGCTCTTTGGGTCTTGTTCCCTCCAGAGGGTCGTGGAGATGGGAGGGGACATGCGTAGTGACTCGTCGATGCAGGCCCGGAGGTAGGTGCAGCTTGATAACTGGGGACCGGCTTTGATGTCACTGCCGCTGGCGAAGGTTGAGCGTATTTCGTTGGCGAGAGTGCGGTAGCACTCGGGGTTGCGGGAAAGGTAGAAGAATGTGGCACTGATGCCGGTTGATACTGTATCGCCGCCTAATCATATTGTCTTAGTCCTTGTTCATGAAGGTGGCCATGATGTAGCAATGAACTTGGTTGACACTCACCTGCTATAAGAAAGAACGACGCCTCGGACCATAACGTGCCCCCTCTCAGACTATCAGGATCTGCACTCATCGCATCGGCAACGAAAGAATAGAGGTCCGGTTTGGCATGTTTGTCCTCGGCCATGCGCGACTTGATCATATTCTCCATCAACCGCCAGTACTTTTCTCGCACCTCGTAGAAGGCCCAATCGAAGAATTTGGAAACATAGAGCTTGGACAGGAAGAACAGGTGGTGAAATATGTTGCCACGCAAGCTTCCGAAATACATGGCTCCCATGATATATCGATTGTCCTCACGCTTCTGGACAGCGAGGTCGTAGCCAAAGGCCAGCTGCCCCACGATGTCGAGGCCGAGATACCTCGACTTCTCCGTCATGTTGACCGGGGTAGAAGACTGCGAGGCCTCGAGGATCTGCTTCAGATAGATATTGATCTGCTCCGTCATGATTGGCTCGAAGGTTCTCATTGCCCGGTCCGTGATGGCTTGGCCGATGACTTTCCTCTTCGAACGGTGCACGTCAATGTCAAGGGCGGAGAAGACATTAGGAACACCGTTCAGATTTGTCGACGAATACGTATATGCCTTTGTAATCTGACCGCTCTGGTAGATATCTGCTGCTGTTTTAGCAATGCAGCCCCAAGTGCCTAGCAGAGCGTGGACTGTTTGGTCAATCCGGTGAAAGGACTTACCTTGCAGCGCTGTGATCGTGTTGAAGACTAGTCTGTCTGGGGCAATCCTCACCACGGGGCCATATTTCTCGTGGATTCGCCATATTTTCTGAGGCAGACGTTGTTGAAGGACGAAGATGCCAGCATACCAGGCAGTCAACTTGGCGAAGAATGGTCCTGGATAGCGATGCAGTGGATGTAGAAAGATACGATAGCCAATAATCAGAAGTGTCTTTATAATGTAATCTGTTAGCAGAGGAACCAGACAACTTCAAAATATTCATCTTGAGGGATTGGTGTTGTCATAAGCGACCGCACTCTGACTACTATTACTTACTGTAGACAAAGCAATATAGCCTGCGTACGCCGCAACCGAGCTCAGAGTCTCTAAAATCAACATCGTGCCTCAATCTATCATTCGACCCGCGTGTTATTGAAGATAAAGAAAAGAAGAGAACCCGGAATTTGGACAAGAGCGGGCGCGGCTTTTTGTAACTGTTTCCAAGGTCCAGAGCCAGGGTGTTACCAACGACACCGGACAGCTATTATCCGCGGCGTTTTACACTTGTCACTATATGGCACCAACGCATAGAAAACTTCATTGATATAACAGGAGGGTTAGAACCTAGCTTGCAGGTGCGATTCTGCGGTTGGTAAAAGCTATAGCAACCAACATGCGCAATCTTACTCCTCACTTGCTTCTGATATGCAGGCCCTATCATCATTATCCACTGATTTGCCTGGCATTCTCGCCTTCCCTTGATTCTTCACACTTCTTCCCTGCCATTTAGCACCTAACACATATGATATCAATTTGGTGAGTCCGGCCTTTGAAGTTCCCAAATGCTATCCGAGGCCAGCCGGACACAATTTCCCAGACCATGGCCTTTTGACACTACGCCAGAACAGGAAGGAAAGTTGCTAGAGGGGTTGGGAAGAGACGATGGAAGAGCTGTTATTTGCTGATGTTCAAGATATTGTAAAAGAGCTTACTTATCTGAAATTATACCCAAGGTATTGGTGGTTCTCGAGCATACTATGTGCAGTCAAGGAGGCACATGAACACTGCCATCGACTGTTTTTTCTCCCACATTTACAAGCTAAGGTAGTATATATTCGCCAGCCACCACATCGCCTTGCAGGGTGCGGTTGGTCGACTTAGCCGAATTCTGCGGTCTTGAAACGCTGCGTTGGCCAGGTGGAGGGTCATACGCAAGGATTCGAAGCTCGCGAGGATCCTCGATATTGTCTGGAGTGAAATGGCTCCAGTACTGCCGGGGTCGAGGCAGATTTGTCGAGGAACATGGCTGCACGGGACTGACGGAACACCAAGACATTCACCACAAAGAACATCATCAACTTCCCACTCGTGTGACCGATAGCCATACCTTCCGACAGATATTTTATCCGAGACCTCACCAGATATTCGGAACTCACGAGTACCGGAGTAACATTGGACTAACTTGGTCTCGGGATGATTTTTTTTGGTGAGACATCAGGTCAGACACCTACAAACTACACTATGGGCGCAACTTACGACGGCAGAATGGACACGCATTTGATGCATTTTCTGTAGAACCTAGAATGTTCGATACCAGAAATAGGATAACAGCGAGTTTGCAAATTTAAATCGAAAAGAAGCCACAAGAAGAAGGGATCACTGTCACTTGTGCGATTGTCCACCCCCCCCCAAAAAGTGCCCCCCTCAACCTCCAGGTATCGAATTCGGACTCATTGCAGAAGCTTAAGAAACTCGTAACGGACACCACGTGTGATCCCAAGAGGCAAGAAAAAGTGTTTTTGCCAGAGGTTCTGGTATTTTACAGCCCATTCGGTCTTATATTGATTATAGAACGGTTCGTGGAATTTAGCTTGTGGTTATGAGCTGTACATCACACACCCATTGATAGAAAAACCGCGTCAGGGTTTAACCCTGGGTCAACGTCAACCTTAATTGGAGACCAGGAAAATTTCGGCTCCATCATTGAAGACGGTTAATGAAGAACTCACTCAACCTCAATAACTCACCACCGCCTATCAATTTATCACAGGTTCTCTCACCCAGATTCAAAATGCTGGCCGAAGAGTTCTTTTCTTCAGTCTGCGGACCTGCGTTGACCAGCAACACGGCCATTGCAAAAGACGTGGGGATCTACGCTCACTCTCTTTGGCCGACTTTTGCCGCCAAATCGACTTTCAGGAAGAGCGCAACGCCGCCAAACTGCCTTGCTGTCAACGATACTCATGTGTTCGCCGCCCAACATGAGAAGGGATACGTTCACGTCTACTCACGACTGCGTGGAAATCAGGAGGCTTTCGTAGCTTTCCCAGAGAGGATAAGATGCTTGACTCTCGCCGGCGGCGTGCTCGTTGTGGGGACCGTGGAGGGAAGGATCATGCTGTGGGAGGTGAGTGCCCCAAGAACTCAAGGGAACTATCCCAAAATTAACACCATCCGCTGACTCCATTCACAGACCTGCACTGGAAGATTGGTGTCATTGCCTGCACGCCACGTCCAGGCTGTGTCCTGCCTCGCATCGACGCCTCATCATCTTCTGACCGGATCCGACGACTCCAACGTCCAGGTCTGGAGCCTGGCCCAGCTCATGGAATTCGACAGCAATGAAGAGCAGGAGCCCATTGTCAGTTTCTCTAACCACAGGGGAGGCATCACGTCTATCGCGGCAACTGCTGGCGAGAACCCAGAGACAAGCATCTGCGTATCAGCAAGCAGGGACAAGACGTGCATCATCTGGAACTACCGAACCGGTACCATTCTTCGAACTCTGCTTTTCCCCGCCCCGCCTCTTTCGCTCGCCCTTGACCCCTGCCAGAAGGGTGTCTACGTGTCAACAGAAGACGCATCTATTTTCTCCATCGAGTTCTTCGGCCCCAAACCCCTGCTCGGGCCCGAAAGTGAGGATGCATCAACCGTCGTGCAGGTCACATCGCCATTCTGCACCGTGCCGCCAGAGTCTGGGCCTGCTTCCTGTCTGGGATTGACATACGATGGCACCGTCCTCCTGTCAGGGCATCCCAAGGGACAGATCCACTCCTGGAGCATGACTGATAGGCAGTCGATCAGCGGCGCGAAGGTGCTGACGAACGTGAACGCCGCCGTCACTAACATCGTCATGGTCGCGCCGCTGTCGGCCAGTACCAGTACCACTAAAGCGCTGACTATCGTCAAGCCGTCTGAGGGCCAGCGTGGGTACACTTTCACCTCTCAGTTTGAGGCTGATCTCAAGACTGAGACGTCGTTCCAAGCAATGGTCAAGACTCCAGGGTTCTCGCCGGAGACCCTCGAGAGTGCGATTTCTGCTTTCCTGCAGCCACCTACTGCGGATGAAGCGGATGACGACGCCAGTGAGCAACTATCACCGCGCCAGATACAAGAGCTGTGGGAGATTATCGACACGCAGAAGTTGCCGCAGGCAGACTCGGTGAATCCGTCGTCCTTTGCCAAGGTCTCGTAGGACTCGAGATGTATCACCAATTTGTGGGGTACACCTTGTTGGTAGCTACGCGTCTGAACAACCCAGAGGACCACTTCATCCGCCTCACCCCCCCCCCAGCGTTGTTTCAGCACTTCGTGCTTCAGGAAGGGCATTGCGTTATGGGGTTCTTGCTTGAGGAGCCCTTGAGGGCTGTGGGGGTGGGGATGGATGATAGCAACTTGGAGTGACTTCCATCAGCACCTGTCGATTCTGCCAACATTCAGTCGTTGGATCTTGGCCGGCCTGGTATGGCCCGCGATACGGATCAGCGTCCTCACGAGCAGAGTCACTCCCCTGGTGGCAGCAATTAGCCCGAAGTCGCTAGACTTGGCTCCGAGGGGTCACGTTCACCTACTTGTCTAGCGATTCGGCGCGGTCGGCGATGGGGACCAATGCATCGGCGCGGAAACCGGTGTATTCTACAGTGGCCTCATTGAGATATTCAACTCATCGCCCCCCCTCCCCCCAGTTGCTCGTTGGTCACTTCTGCGGACACGACAGGCTGCCAGCGGCGCAACGATCAGGGCACGGTGAGCGCCTGCGAGCAGGTTATCTTCTCGGATGGTAGCTCAGCGTCTTGTCGTTGTCCGCATACCAGGACACTGTGGTTGCTAGCTACTTTGAGCCACGCACCTGGGCGGCATACGGTGCTGTTCGGTTCAACAACTCACTGGTCGGGAGGGGACTCCCGATGTTTCCGCAAATGGAGCAATTGTGTCACGGCTATCGTTTGACAGTCCTCCACTATGTACAGAACCTCTGGTGAGTACTTCAGAGCGATCGCCATACGCCACTGCAGTGGCTGATGCACTCGACCTCACAGCTTCTGCACAAGCCTTCGTCTTTGACAGCTACACTTCAGAGACAAATATGATCGAACCAGCGAGGGCCCGCCGGTTTGATCAATGCGGCGTTGTATGCGAGCTTTCAAGGGCAAGGACGGCGTTGCAAAATGGGAACCAACCGGGTTGCAGCATCGGGTGTTTCTCGCCTATCTAGAGATGCATTCCTCTGACAGGCCTCATAACACCTGTTCATGGGAAGATGGAGACGCCGTGCACGAGCTTGCATTGATGAAGTGTCGAACTATAGATCCATAGATCGACGACGGGCCCTTGTGCGTTCGACAAGGTCGAAGGAGTAGACAGTGGCATAGAAGCCTAGGTATTCATAGATCTTAAAACCACGTTACTAGAATTGAACTTACCGTAAACTATCGATTGTTTTGGGAGAATAAGTCATGTCCACCCATCCTGTGGCTAATACCCCATGGCCTGACCTTGCCCCCGGCCGAGACATGCCACGGATGCACGGATGGCCTGCAGGTCAGGTCTCCTGGCCGAGCACCAGCCGATGGCCTCGTGGCAGGTAAGCCTATCCTACACTGAACAGAAGATGTTGGGTTTTGTCCTGGTTTGCTGCCTACCATCCTGCGCAATGATCCTAGCAGGAACGAAACGCAGTGGGTCCAGTATCTGGGCTGCCTGGCTGCCTTTAAGAACAGTACGCAAGATCTCTGGACTTCGATTTTCTTGGTTCTTTCAGTGGTATAACTTTAGCAACAGTAGTCGATACAAATTGCCCGAATAAATATTCGAATATAGAAGAAAGTAATCAATATGGATGACTATTACATTGAGAACACCAACAATGCTGCCCCAGCTCGTACCTGGCAAGGTCAGTAACATACCACTATCCCTTCGTTTTCCAAGCACATTTTCCTGTTGCATCTTACTAACATCATCGTAGACTATCTAGATAAGTATGCCTCATTCTTCCTGGCGGTGACCGCAGAACAAATCAACTTTGAGACGGGACTAATGTGAATCAAGAGCTTTGTCCAAAGACACCATTCCGGGGGGACTGCTTTTAGCCAAAGTCAACGGCCCTGGAAGGGTACCTACACTTGCAACGAAGAACGAAGTGCCCGTAGGTGCATATTTGATTCACTCGCGATGAGTTCCCCTGAAAAGCCGATGCCTAACTACATTCCAGATCGACCAGAAAGCAATCAACGACATCGCCGCCGTCCTGAGTACAGTCTCCCACGCAACGTACGTGAAACCCAAGCAGGAAAAGCCGGACTTCAAGATAGCCAATGAGGCCTACAGGGTCCAGGAGGGCTCTATGTCTGTATCCACATGGGGCTGGCGCTTCACGGCGGAGAGGAAGAAATCACTGATGGTAAGGTTCTTGTCTCGATGTCATTTCTCCTCAGTTATATATAATATCTGGGCTCTGGGAAGGCTATCGACGCTAACACTTCCGGGTATTCAGGGAGGAGGAAAGGTATACGCCTTCATGACGCATAAAGGGTATATCATTATCACTTTTCCCGGAAGGTTTCAGATGGACAGGACAAAGATGGTAGTAGATGAGTTGGCGAAGAATTTGCAGCTGAAGCCTCACATGTAAGCAACATATGGTCGATCGAAGAGATGGGTGTCACAATTTATTAGATGGTTACAGTTTCGTTAAGCTTGTTTGAGATCTGAGATCAAAGCGTTTGCGGTACCATTTCCGCATTTCGGCGTTTGTGTTGTTTTGAACACGTACCAGGGCCTTCTTTTTTCTCATCTTCAAATACAGAATCAGCCACGCATATTAGTTTGCAGCCTCTTCATCTTGGAGAGGAGTGTCCGTTCCGTTCCTTGTGTAGTGTTCCCGTCAAGGACTCTCCCATTTTATTCTTTTCCATGTGCCACTGCCAACTAACGTCGCTTTGTGTCGAAACAACCGTCTTCGCGCTATAGATTGAGAATTATACCAACTACCGCATACCACGGCCAGCAGGACCCGGAGAGGGGCGTCACGACCCCGGGAGTGACCCGGTGTGGCCAAAAGCCGGTCGCCCGCCCGGCCGGTGTCAGACACCTAGGGCCATCTCAGAGGTCCATAAATCTATTATTACAGCTGTGACCACCTCGAGTCGTCGATGTGATAATACTGGCAGCAAAAATCAATACTGACCAGTCCTGTGTCTTTGGTCTCATTAGATATGGAAGTTTTACACGTTGGTTTCCCCGGGGTGCTTCTGGCCGCCGCCCTTCTAACATCATGGACACCAGCAAGGCCACCATAGCAGACGAAACATGCAAGCAACATAACAACCTCGGCGGGCGATTTCAGTACTACTGTACTCAAGGACTGATGGAGGTGTTAACGATGCAATAAAAGTAGGACAAGTGGCACAGCAACTCTCGTGAATATAAGGCCTCTCGGGTACTGCACAAGAGTCTTGACTTCCCGTTCATCCTGATACAACCACTGCACCTTATTCTTTTTAGTACAATTTGCTGGATCTCATAGAATAATGGCCGATCATCACTTTAGACCCACATTGACGACGTTGTTTGAAGACCAACCTGCTGAGAAACAGCCTGGTCAGAAGAGCCAGGAGGCGGCCAGGAGGATTAGGGCGCTGACTCAAAGGGCGTTTGCCATTGGAGATGTTATTTCAAGTTAGTTGAGCCCCAAATTCCCTTATTTGTTTTTACTCTCTCCTGCCGGCAACGAAGCATATGTCAAGATAATCTCCACCCATGTTTCCGCCCTAGTTCACCATGCCTTCGTCTTCCAAGGTTGCCGTCTTCTCAGAGCTAACCAGATGTTTAGGTGAACTGAAGACGTATGCTATCCAATATTCCCCAGAACCTCTAGAGAATGTGAATTGACCAAGCCAACTCTCCAAAGTTGGAATTCCACCATATGTGGATCTCTGGCTTTGGGTAATATTCACAAGACCCCATCGGGCGACTTCATCATTGTAGTGCCCAGGGGCTACCCGTGTACTGGTGTCTTCAAAGTAAGACCCCTCTTTTCTCGCTTCTTCGCATTGGCAATCCTGTTGATTACTACTCATCGACATAATTTCTAATCAAAGACGGCACCCTCCAGAAGGATGCAAACAGTATCCGCGTTATTGCTGCCGTGTTTGAGAGGCTCGGATCATCATCAACATCTATGAGCAGTTTCAGAGTAGAGGGTATCGAGTATGAGCCCAAGAAGCTGACATCCACCTCATTCGTTGCAACGGATATGACTGTATGTATTCCGTTCTCTTGTTCTGGTCCCGACCAGAAATATCAATGAATTCGACGTTAGGAAGCGATCCCTCGTCTTCCTGATTCGGAGCCGAGCAGAGGGCGGCGGCTGTGATGTATACGATTTTGGGTTTCCCGAACCCATCCTATGAAATTTGCAAGAGTTCAGTCTTGGAATAGACTAACCTGAGTTCGCAGGGCAAATCCCGAATCGTGGCCATCCGGATTCAAGCTGGTTACGTCGGCATCGCCCACGCCAGCAGTACGATCAACATGGATCAGCTGAGAAATCGTCTGTTCGGCATGGTCAATAGAATAGCTGCTGCAAGAAAAGCACAGGATAGCGCTTGAGGCGATGGTTCTGTCATGGAAAAGCGGAACACCCTGGGGTGTGGTGAATTAGGGATGATGTCTCAACCATGGAAGGCGATAGGGCCCCGGACTGTTTACGTGATAGGAAAGCAATCTCATTGATTATATTGAAAACTAGCTATCATGGTGCAGTTCCGTATTGGTAGATATAACACCCAATCGGGGCCAGTGTGGTGGTGATCCTACGTACCTAGGTATCCCCCGAGGTCCATTCGGCGTCTTGTCTCCCCTTGTATCCTCCTTCTATATTGCACAAAAATGTGTACAGTCCACCGTATCCTCAGCTTATGTATGGAAATAATGACCCACTATCCTAACGCCTCGGTCAGTACATCTGGGAAGGGCAACGCGAGGGACCATCTGTGGCTACGAGCATTGAGTCGGGTGCCAAAGGCTGTACCAGGCATCTTGGGCCAATGTGTACATCTATGTATGGGATATGTTATGACCAGTTCCACCATCTCGAATCATGAAAAGAGCCATTACTCGTGACCGCACCCAACACTTACTATTCCTGTGGCCTTAGATTCCACTGGATGTGATAGCCTTGCAGGTCGGCCGCTTCTGGCCGCGGCCGTTCTCACAATGTGGTCACCACCCAGGCTATCATTAGAGACGAAACGACCAAGCAGGGTGGGCAGTTTCAGTACTACTGAAGAACTAGTGGAGCGCTTTACAATGTCGCAAGGATAGGACAAGCGGTATAGCCTCTCACGAATATAAGACCTCTCGGGTAGCGCATACGAGTCTTGCTTTTTTAGTCGGTCTGATATACCTTGCCTTGAATAATTCAAACATACTTGCCAGAATTTATATATAGCCACTTCCAATTTTGAAAAACCGCAATGACGAAGCCTGAGACGCATGTTAAGACGGGTAAGGTGAAAACCCGGTCTGCTCCAAGGACGACTCCAAAGGCAACTCCAAAGGCAACTTCAAAGGCGACTCCAAAGGCGACTCCAAAGGCGAATATAAAGACGGAAACACTCGCGGACACCCCGCCACCGGCCGCCCTCGTTCAGGTACACGATTATGACGATCCTAATGTGCTACTCCCAGGTTTGTTAAGCTCCTTGTCCTCACTATCCGGTGTCCTCGATGGAACAGAAGCCAAGAAACTATAATCATCGTCTTCCTGTCTTCTGCTAACAAGACCTCTAGATAAACTTAAGCGGTATGTTTTGCAAGATTTGAGTGCCTCTGAAGAGAAAAGACATTGACCGAGTGTCCGATTTGTCCATAGATTCCGAGATGAGAAGCAGGCCAACTACAGCGTGGCCCTGGGCACGATCAAGAAGGACGAAAGAGGTGAACTCAGCGGCATTACAGTGCCCGCAGGCGCGTGTGCTGGTAAACTGAAGGTGAGAATCCTCTCTCTGGTTGTTCGAATCAACAATGTCCTGAAACCTAGTCATTATCATGTTCGCTGAATGGCATTTGTCACTGTCCAGGGCAGTATACCAGGAGGGCCCAGTAGCCTTGGTGCCGTGTTTGCGCAGCTCGCTTCACCCACACCAGCAGCTCTGCCCAACTTCACATTAGCTGGTGACAACTATGCGGCCCATCAAATTCCCCGAACTTCAAGTTGGTTTTATGGAACTAGGACAAATGTAAGTACTCTGTTCCACTAGTTTCCATATATTAGACTGATCTGGCTGCATAGTCGACATCCACAGTCCTCGCTGGCCGGACCGGCAGTTATGTTGTTATCGCCATCGTCGATGATTGGAAGCAGGCTCTGAAAGATATGAAAGGTTTGGCGGCAACTCTGCAGAAGTATAGTAAACCGTCAAGGTGATGAAGGATAATAGTTAGTTCTCCCCGCCATGGGATAACAGAAACATGTATGTGTGATAACAAATATCAGTATGCATGCGGACTTGGATAGGCCAAGCCACTGTTGAAGTACCTACTCCGTAGACTACAATGTGATCGATAGGCAAGGGAATTCGAAATGGTTGTGAATCCTCAAGGCGTCATGATATATATACGATCCCGATTGTAGCATGTCATGAACAGGAAAGCATTGCAAACCAAGTTCGGCCACTGGGACGTAATCGGGCGGTGGCCCTAATATCCTCCGAAGTCCTTCGGCGCTTATGAGCGTTCGGCCCGGGCTGGTCTCAGCTGTCTTCCAAGGTTGCTTACCCCTTTGCTGTTGACCTCTACATATTACTCACTGCTGAATAAACGGCCCCGCAGATATCACATAACTACTTAATAGTAAACCCAGATATTGATCACTGAAGTCACTTGAACACGGAAGGAAAGCCACCCTGGGGCAAGCCCCAGTGTCGAGACTCTGCGATGGACCCGGTTACCGATCAGGCCGGCTCACCCTCGTCCTCCGCGAGGCCGCGGATCCAGTATGCCTGCGAGGCTTGCCGGATCGCGAAGGTCAAATGTACATCCAGCAATACAGGAACTATATGTCGAAGGTAGAACTCTGGCTTCTTGTCGGGCTTGATGTTGAGAATTCTTGGAAAGACCACCGGCTAATGTTTTCGTTGCAACCTGTCCTAGATGTTCCATATCGAAGCGCGAATGTGTATTCAAAACGGGTCCACGTACCAGGAGGCGCCGTTCTAAGCTGTGAGTTGAGCGTTCCTGGCGTCCCTCCTCGTGGTCTCCAGGGCGCTTCAGGGCTCCTGTCTAACTGTCTCGGATAGACACCCAGCGGCTACTCGGAAGACACCACCACCATCGGCGCCCTCCAAGACATTTACGATTGATGTCCCCATGTCAGCCGAAGATGGCACTGCTCTGCAGCCTTCTGACAGCCTCGGGGCTTTACGCGACGCCCACGAGGGCTTCCTCGATGAGCTTGTACCCGAGCAAGAAGTTAGCTGTGACAGCAACACAGTCCGATCATCTCACCCACAGTCTTCCGTCAGTGGCCGCACCCTGTCATCCTCGACGCCTTCGGTCAGCTCTCGCTCCGTGCATTCCTTCAGTAGTGTCCAGCCGCAGTTCAACCTCGACTCGGCGGCGTCACTCCTTGAGTCGTTCCGGGAGGGCATGCTGCCTCACTTTCCGGTGATCGTGCTGACCCCGGATGAGACGGTGCCATCTCTGACCCGGGATAGGCCATTCGTGTTGCTCGCAATATTAGCGGCTGCGAGTGGAGGTCGAAGTCTGCAGGGGCACAGTTTGTATGACGAGGAGTTTCGAAAGGTCTTGGCGCTCAAGTTTTTGAGTTCTGGTGAGCGGAGTTTGCAGTTGTTGGCGGGATTGCTGACTTACTGTGCTTGGTAAGATTGTCAGGTCTAATTTCATTGTGAGTTTTATGTATAGCTTAAGCTGACGGACTCGCAGGTACCCTTTCCATCTGAGACCGAAGAATAGGCAAGCTCGCCAGTATTTCCGCATGGCGATGGACATAGTCCATGACTTGGAACTAGATCAAGCCTCGCAAAACGAGAAATTCGATTTGATCAGGGCGGATCAGGAACGTATGGCAGGTATACGAGCATACGTATCTTGCTACTATCTCTGCTCCAGCTTCGCCTCAACTTGGGCCAAAAACCACTCGATTCCATACCAGAAATGGACGGCGATCTGCTGCGAGATCCTTGAAAGTAGTCATGATGATGGAGCAGAAATAGCGGATCAAACTCTGGCCTGGCTTGTTCGTCTCGGTCATATCACAGAACAGGCAACCATCCTAACTATGAGACAAGATATAATGCAACATGAAGACCAGAACACACTGCTGATGGTCAAAAGGATGGAGACGCAATTGCGAGAGTGGCAGGCCCGAATGTCACCGGACGTTTGCACGAAGTGTAAGTATCCCACCTGACTACTTAGATAGGTATGGGATTTACCACAACAAGACTGACATTCTTCAGCTGTCCTCAGAATGGCAACCATGTTCACTGATATAGTTCTTCACGGCTACCCTCTCCTTAAGTTTCCCCATCACGATACTCGAAAACGAGACCAAACGCCACCAGAAATTATTGTCGACCCAAGCAGCCTGATCACCTGTACGAAAAGACTACGAGAGTGGTATGACTACATCGCCTCTCTGCCGGCATCTGAATTTGCCAACTTTGCAGGTACCGACTGGGCTCGTTTGATCATGACAGTGATCCTCGGCCTTCGATTGTCCTTCCCAATCCCAAATGAATGTCCAGGATGGGACCACAATGCTGCCCGTCAAATCCTTGACCTGGGGTCGTTCCTACACCGATTTTCGAAAGACGAGGGCGACACTGAGATTATGACACCGGCCTCGGGCCCCAACACCGATGTCCTGTCTGCAAGTAGAATCGTATTCGGGGTCGTCAAGCGCAAGTACGAGGCCCGTCTTGCAGCTCTGGAAAAGGCGGCTATCATGGAGCCGCCGCATCCTACGCCCCCGGATGCAGAAAAGGGACTGCACAAATGTCCAATGTTTGATGGGAGTCTCGATCCGTATTTACAGACGTGGGATGATTATTGTCTGAATACTACGAGCTTCGCAACCCCTCCGTTGTCAACATCCGCCTTGGATGCCGGATCTATTGCGGTTGACGGGACAGGATCAGCTCGGGATGTTCAGTCGACGATCTTCCACGATCTATGGGCAACGATGACGATGGGATGGAGTCAACAGGGTTCCGGGAATATGGATCTCAGTAATATCTGAGTACTGGTTGAAGGCTGCCAGAAGTTCTATGTATCTGATTTTCGGTTCTATCGTGTAGAGAATAGGAGAGCGAGTAGGCGAGATATCGATGGCTCTGAACGTTTTATAGACATTAAAGTAATATGTATATTTTATTATGTCGTATCAAACAAAACTTTTATCATGATGAAGCTGTGGTATCTTATCGAATTGATAACACCACTCGCGTCATCCAAACGTCTCCCTGGTATGTAGCTCGCGCGTCAAATATGCCTTCTAAAACCATTCCAACCATTTTATTCCAGATTGACATTTTTAACACTTCACCCCGAAATCAAACCCAGCTCTGGCCCATCTCGCAGCAAAGCAGAGCACAAAGCCTAACACGGTCGAGCAAGCCGCCCATATCTGGGGCCCGGTGAAACTATTACCATCCGCACTCTGTAGAGCCCCTCCAACGGGTGGCCCCGTCATTGAAGAGAATGAGATGAGAGCGAAGCTCATGCCCATCCTCGTCCCGACCTTATCCAGCCGATCGGTGATGCTGGCCACCGTGGTGGGGAGCAGGCACTGGAACGCCCCAGAAGTCGCGCCGTAGACAGCCGCAAAGGCGTAATACCCGCCCGTGCTGCTCACGGCCAGCCAGCAGAATGCCACGATGGACCAGGCGAACGTGACCGGTATGATGATATTCAGGGGTCCGAAACGGTCGGAAAACATGGGAATTGCTACTCGGAAAGGGGCCGCAACACCGTTTATGATTATGATTAGGATCGTGGCAGACGAGTATGACATCCCCAGTTCTTGCACTGCGTAGGATGCGATCTTTGATGATCATCAGAATTTGCCCACAATAAGGGAGGGTGGGACTCATTCGACTCACATAGTAAAATGTGTAGTAGTTCGCCCACATCGCAAGCCACCAGCCCATAACGAACAGGTTGAATACGGGTTCCCGGAACGCAGTCCAGTCCACGAGTGGGCCTGACTTTCTCGGGGGCAGACGTGGTCTCATGAAAGCAAGGCACACACAGAGACAGGCAAGGTTGATGAATGCTATGACTCTGGTAGTCCAGCCAAATCCGACCTTGGGGATCAGCTGTCTCACCACCAAGGGGTAGATGATACCGCCCACGGAGTTACCGGTGGTGACTAGCCCGATGGCCAAGCCACGTCGTTTGTCGAAATACTTTGTCATTTAGTCTTCTGAGGGGCCAGAGGGCAAGCAGCTCTGAGACAAGAGGGCTCACTTACAGTCGTGACGAGAGCTAAAGACGGGGTGAAGAAGATCCCACCGCCCAGACCAGTAAGCAGGCCTTGTGTGAGCATGAGTTGCCAGTAAGTCTTGGAAATACTCATGAGGAACATCCCGAGCACTTGTAACACCGCGCCGACGAAGAATGTCGGTATGAATAAGCCGGCATCGAGGAAGCGTCCAGTGAAGACGCCGCCGACCATCGTCAACCAGATTTGCAGCGATCCAATCCACGATATCGTTGATGGTGTAACATCTGGCATTGTCTTCTCATAGTATGTTTGGAAGCTTCCGAACGAATTTAGATAGCCCCATGTCACGCAGACCGCAAGCCTGTACAGGAATAATTTCATCAGTGGTAAATTTCGTCGAGGCTAGGAAATCGCACGATGTTCCGGCCTTTCAATTCAGGGGACATCATGCAGAATGTGCAGAGTTCACGTACCATCCCTGTGTCTGCATTAGCAAACCTGGCACCGCAAGCTTTTCCGCGTCTCATCACAGCATTCGTGATATTTCGGGTAATTATGAGTTGGGATCGAATTACATACACAAGCAACCTGGGTCCAAGCGTCCAGACCACCATCAGGGGGAGGCGGAGGTTCTGGCCATCCTCGAGTGGTTATCCGAGAAGCAATCTGGGACAGTACATTGGAAGCCGTTCTTCTTAGATCCTCGGATGCCCTTGCAGTTCTCTGCCTCGACATTGATGGTGGTGCAGTAGATTCCGTGTCCTCGTTCGTACCCTGAGTCACAGCATCATGATCGTCATGTTCAACGTCTTGGACCCCGTTCGGCGGCCCAATATAGCCTGGACGCTTCTCAAGGTCGTGTCCCTTCTCAGTGAAAGCCATATCCGGCATCGCGTATTCACGGCACAGCAGAGCCGAGTGGACAGTT
>LKEA01000003.1:1338060-1348899 GCA_003795315.1 Cytospora schulzeri
GGACTGGGTACGGTCTGTCGACAGCCCCGACTGTGACCGGACCTTGGAAGGGGAATATTTATTCAAAAATTATTCACGCCCTGCGGCTCCGCCGTCGGTGAAGTCTATTCACACTACAGCCGTACCCGGAAAGGATACGACGCCGGCTCGGGACGTGATGCACCGGGACCCGCATTTTAAGGTCGACAGGCAGCCGGGCTTCTAGAGTTATATTGCCGGGCTTGAATGTTCCCGGGCCGGTTTGGCCCACTCGGGTATCAGACGAGATATGTACCAAATGGGAGAGTGGTAGTGTAGAGGTAATGACGAGTGGTGGTATCCATTTCGTCAACCTGAGACTGTCAATAGGAACAGGCTCCAGATGGCTTCCCGTTCTTCGGAATGTTACGATCCTCAACGAGGGTATTGTTCCTGTGCTCCCTGTTGTAGCGAAGCATACTCGCTGCGACTGAGAGTAGTCCTAAAATAGAGTAAGTCCTCCAGTATAACAGGACTCCAAGAGGGCATGATGTTGGGACCAACTGCCACCTTCCACATCGGCCATAGTATCCAGTACACTCAGAGCTAAGGCATGCATGCAGGGACAGAGCATCTACAACTAAACTGTTCTTAGCAAATACTCGGTAGGACCTAGAACTGAACATAGTCGAGAGTACTTACCGCTTTCTGCTTGCCCAGACGAGGAAACTTTTCCGGGGATAGGACCATGCCGACTTCGGGAAGGGGGTGGGCACGATGCCGGCAATATTCCACCGATGCGCCCTTCTGTTGCGACTATTGACTGTCTTGGTGTGTGGCCAGATGCTTGTTGAAGGTGTCGAGGCCATCACAGTGGAGTTATAGGTGCAGCAGGTTGGGCAGTGATTAATTGATCTTGTCTGGGTTGCAAGTAGGAAGAGTTCGAAGTTGGTCGATACTATCTATAGATACGGCTCGACCTTGGGAGTGCTGAGAGAATGTTAGATGGCACTAAATGAGGCATGGGAAAGCCCTGAGTTTGCTGAGTTTGGGGGCAATGCATCCCTGGCGGTGCCTGGGAGTTGGGAAGTCAGGGGGTCCCATTAGGGTGTCTGACCGTTTCTTCTTCTTTGTACGTTGAGTGCACAGGCCTCACTTAGAAGCAGTCAGGCAGTGTACCAGTGTACTTCGCCATGCCGCCAGTCCCATTTGGGTCTAGCGCATCAACCCCACGATCTTTCTCTCGATACCCCGTGCATTACAACGTCCATAACCTTGAAAGGTATCCACCTCCACAATTTTGATTTCACTGTTACATACATCACATTTAGATGTCGACATCGACAGTCAACTCGGACCTCCTCCACCTGTTTGACCTCGTGAAGCCCCTTACAGTCCAATACAATTACCTGTTTTCCAGTATGTGTTGGATATTGACCAGCCACTTCCTCCATCGCTGATGGTGTCTCCCAAACCTTGAGGTAACCCCTCATCAGGTCTCAAAGAGACACGCGAATATCTTCATCCCCTCGAGAACTAGTCATGCTGGATGGCAGCAGGTTTCTGTGACAAACGACACGCGATGACGGATTCATTGTAGCCATGTCTCACCTGGCTTGGACGGGTTTGATTTTTCATCACATTGCTTCTCCTTCCGACAGACAACGCATGATGGCGGTATGTAATACCCAGACACCTGCCAACTTAACTCGGGAGAGACATGGATGATTCAAGTCAGGGGAAAAGAGGATCGAGTGTACGCACTCATGCAGTTCATGTCGAGCATTTCATCTGGGAACGAACAACAAACCCACCCTTGAAAAGATCCCGAGTAATCTACCTGGATCAACAGGATCCCTCCTGTAACGCCTAAAGGTCTGCTCTCCTATCGACCGGGTTGCTGCGTCCGCTTTGATTCCCTATCACCCCTCCTGCAGCTCGGGTCGCCGAACGGCCTTTGCGAGCCCTCCTGGGGTAACCGGAAAACCGTCGACATGCCGACACGCGGAAAAGCCTTGCAGTAGTCCTGCAGTCGGACAAAGCACCAACCTTTTCTGGTCCGACTCGGCCATGAGCTGAGGGCTACTCAGGCAGGGCGTCAGGAGATGCATGCCTTTCGGTGCCTGAGTGCCTGAGTGCCTGGCATCTACTACTCTTCTAGCTGCGGTCTTTGCAACTAACGCTGCTTTTGCGGCGTCTTGGTCTCCTTGGCTTGCCTTTGCTACGAAGGACGTATCCAGAATTCCCACGGCGGTCTTTCGTCCCTAATGCATGCCAACCTTCCGCACCCGAGTGAGTACCCATGAATCTAGTCTGTGGTTCTGCAAGGGAGAACCATCATTCAAGCACATGTGGCGTTCCCTTGTCTCTCGATCTCGTCTCCTTAACTTCACTGGCGTGACTGGGTAATCTGCTCAGAGACAGTGTCTCGTGTGGCAGATCCGTTTCGGTTGATTCAACTCTGCTGAGTTTGGGAGCTATCAATTGGTGTCATGGCACTATAACCTGTATCACCGCATGGGACGACGATGCTGGAAGCCCGCCTGCATACCTTCTTCTCGTTTATCTGCTTGTTCTCCCACGATAATATCTTAATTAAGCACTTCTCTTGGTTGCACCACTTGTTTGGTCTACAACCTGTCAGACCCCAGGTCGCTCTATTCCACCCGCTGTTCATGGCGGACGTTCGCTGCATGGCTGCCCTTAATATCGTGTTTTGATCTGAGTCGTCCACGCCCAGGCTTCGAAAGTGTATCGATACACAAAGGCGTTGCATTCCTCAACGGCCACACAAAGTCAGAATCTGAAGGCGACTCGTATTGTTATTCGACCTCAAGTTTGCCCTGTGCAACATATTGTGTCAAACCTTCCAGAAGACAATCTCTTCATCCGCTCAAGGACGACGGCCGGACTGGATATTAGTGAGGCTCCTGTGCTCCTCTCCGTTACCAACCGCAGCCGTGTTGTTTGCCGCCGGTCCGCCTATTAAACCCATCATGAATGACCTCGCGAACCCAAACAGGCGAAATCTTCCTGAAGTGCTGGCCGGGGACCTGACAAAGTCTGAGCGTGTCTTCCGGACCAGGAGTTTGACGTCAGGGGCACCTGCGCTGTCCCTAGCTTCAGAAAGCCAGCCCCCTGATGTTCCGCAGCGCAATCCCGGTCGTGCTGCTACAAATACGTTGCACCACACAACTTCAGAGACCGCTTTGTGCCCTCACCAAGACAGAACTAGGGGCATTACGGACACCGCCAGAGTACACCAACGCGGAGGGGTTGATAAGGACGCTGGCTCCCGTTACAGTTCGATGCAGGACGAAACCTTAAGGCAGAGCAAAATGATGGGTGAGGAATATATCGACATGAATCAAGAAATCGACCAGGGTAAATCGAGGCTATTCCTCAACGGCCTCGATGAGGATTGGGGGAGTGATTCGTCGGCGGATGCTGGAGCTGGACGATCATCTCCATCCATGAGGATTCGAAAGCAGTCCGTAACTACGACAGCGACGTCAGTTGAGGCTCGATCCGTTGTTGGGGCAGGAGTGGAAAGAGTAGTATGTGCCTCACCCACGCGGAGCCCGGATGATCAAAGGGCAGGAATGTCTCATAAGGGAGGTGAAAGCTGGGTTGACCTGGGGCCGGACATGTCGAATTCTGAGGAGGATATGAGCGCCTTGGGTGTATCGACTAAAGCTCCCAAATGTACGGATTGGGCCAACACTCAGCCAGCGATACCACCAAACGAGGACGACGAGCATGACCAGCTCACCTTTGTGAACATCCCGAGAAGAAGGTCATCGTTGAGCCATCAGGTAACTACGGTCATTTTGGGCGAGACTGCACACACTGCTCGGCTAAGCTCGACCCCTCCCACACTCAGCCAGGAGCTTGCCTCACAACTACTGCTACCTTCGCCACAGAGTCCATCCTGCCAATTCTCCTCACCCTACCAACCACCAAAGGACTGGGCCGATTTCGAGGCAGCTGGAAGTCCAGTTGTTCCTACAAGCCCTCGTCAATCCAATCGCAAACCTGAACACGCCCTCAAGGCGACATTCCAAGATCAGGTTCGCCCTGTTTCACCACCCACAAAGGGAACTGCTCGCGACGCGCTGGACACGGTACATAAACCACAACAACAACAACAGCCCAACTTGCTTAACAAACTTCGCAAGACGCAAAGCCACTCGAAAATGCACATCCTCACCCAAGTCCAGTCTTGGCTGGACTCCAGTGGCACTCCTCGTCCTGGTTTTACCGTTCTTGCCAATCCCTCCTCTCCCACTGGAAGGACTTCGCTTACCAGCATTCGCGTGCCCGCCGAGGTTCTCGAGAACCTGCGCATCAGTGTCGGCAACTTTCCAGACACCATGCTTCGCACCTCCTCGCTGACCGTCCAGACGATCCGCAGCTATTCGCGGAAGTTAAGGCGCGGTGGTATGAACAACGAGCGTTCCTTCCCTCGTGCCAGCGACGAAGTTGCGTTTGATGCACTAGACTCGCCCCCTTCTGCCTTTGCGCCTGCACTTGAGCGCCAGCCCTCCTTCGGTAGTCTGAAGCTCAAGAAGCTGTCCTTGCGGGGCAGGCTGAACCTCACCTCTCGACTCACATCATCACCCACCTCGCCCTCACTGAAGGAGGAGGATGATTTTTGGCGGGAGTTCGACGACCGTTATCCCGCAAACACACGGTCCGACACCCCTCCCTCCCGCAAGTCCCACTCCGATGTGAGTGCCTGTGTCGCCGCGCTGCGCAGCATCTTCCCCAGTGGGACCGACTACCTCCTCGACGCCCTGTACGCCCACATCATCGCCTACAACTACATCAACTCGCTCTGCGGAGGCCTGCCCCATCACCACCAGGACGACGGTGGCCACCAGATCAACCACAACCAGAACTACAACCAACAACGCCACCTCCTCCTCCGCGCCCGACCGTCGACCAAGTTCGCCGTGCCCCCGGGCGTCACTAGCCGTGTCGACCTGGAACTGCAGGACCCGGACGACCCGGCGGTCCGGGAGTACGAGGACGACCACCGCGTCGCCAGCGGCAGCGGCAGCGGCGGTGGTGCCACGTCAGCCTCCGCCGTCGTCCCCAAGAAGGCGGCCTCCCTCCTGGGGCTCGGCGCCACCAACATGGGGGGCAAGCCCGTTCGTCCCCGCCCGGGAAACCTGGGCGGGCGCAAGGCCCGGTACCGCAAGACGACGCCGCCTGCGGCCTCGTTCGCGGGGTCCCTTGAGTCTGAAACCGCCATGCGGGATTTGTGTGATGCTATTGTTGTCAATATCAACCAGCTGGTGGCCACGGTGAAGTCGGCCTCGGCTTCGGCGCTCAGGGAGTGCGGTGGTGGTGAGGATGGTGGTGGTGAGGACGGGGCGTTGTTGAGGGGCGGGGCGAAGGAGCTGGAGCCTACGCTGCTGCGGGCGCTTTGTGAGGTTGTGCGCTGCTACGAGGAGCTTTCGTAGCTGTCTTGAGAGCTGCTTTCGTCACGATGTGATGTGCCGCTGAGTCGGCCTGTACCACCACCACCACCACCACCACCACGACGAAACTTGCTCTTATGAGAAGAGCGATATGATGCATTATGACTTCTCTATGCGGCAAAGCAGATTCGGTTCGGATGGAATTAGCACCTCTGCATTCTGGTTTTGTTTTGCGCTGCTTTCACTGCGAAGAAAAAACCATCACGCTCGGTTCGTCTCGACTCGGCGTGATAGTCATTGTTTTTCATTAATCACAACACCACGCCCAGTCGAATTGAAACCAGAACAACTGCGGCAAGAGGTGTATTGCTCGACTGCCAGGCCCTCCAACAATCAGTCACCACGGATCTCACAACCCACGACGATGCTGTGGCGGCTCGGTGTGTATTGATTGTCGGGCACTCACGGTTTTGCATTTCTTACGACTTACGCGTTCGGAATACGTTCGAAGGGAGGATTTTTTCGAAACCTTGGTGTTAGGAGGGAAAATATCGAGGAGGCTTAATTCGATTCGGCACGCTGCGAGACATCGAAGCAAACTCGCTCGATTTTTCAGTTTCCTTGTCGTTTCGAAATATTTCAAGGTCACTTTCGGTCTCGGTCACAACACCTACCTACCTCACAGCATATTTACTACGCCATTCTGCACCGAAATCTTCTCCAGAAACAACTATCATTATCTCATTTCAGATCCCCGCAATCAACAACCGAGGATCTTCTGTTCATTGTAAATGTACTAAGGACGGGACACCCCTCCCTCAATCAAGTTTTGATTTACACCTCGCAAATTGTTTTGCGGGTGTTGACTTCATTTGCGGCTGGTTGGGTTTCTCGCGTCTGTGGGTCCACACCAAAGCACAAGGCGTTCTTTGCGGCTCGTCTGAGGAAAAGGGAGGCTGTTCATTGCGGAACATCTCACTGAATGGTCGAAATCGTCGACAATGGGAGGAGGGAACACCATTCCAATCATTGCCACTGTGCCGGGAAACACAGGAAACAGGATCTAGCTCTTGGAAAGAGAGATGGACACTACTCGAATGGAAGAGCTTGATAATAAGGGTTTCGAAGGGCGATAGACGGGCGCATTGGAGGGTGGATAATCTGGGAGACTGGCTGGACGGCAACAGCTTGGACGATCGATCATACACACTCTTTGCCCCTTTTCCTTCTCTGTCCCCTTTTTGCGCATCTTTCAGCTCAGCTGTCGAGCAGGGTGCATTAATCTTTAGGACCTCTTGAGTCCTGGCGACGTGGAATGTTTCACTGGGGTTCTTCCGGCAGGCTGAAAACCCCAAGGGGGATACATTTGGAGTTCTTCGAAACGGATAGATGAGCACTTGCCTTGATCCATACCAGAATCGATCGAATTCGAAAGGTCTGAAACTCTGGCTTGTAGTGGTCCAAATGCCATGTCTCAGCGCCATGTCCTATTATCTTGTGATGCCGCTCATACGCTCGAATTGATTCCAGTATTCTGACCATTGCAGTCCTTCCAATGCCTTCTATACCCTTTCAATGTTATTAGGCAATACTGAAGGTTAGTCTCAATCTTTACTACATCCTTCGATCACGCTTGTCGCGATCCCTTGTAGCAACGACCTCCAGTGTCCCCAGCCTGGTATCCAGCTGCACCCGGTAGTCAACCGGGTCGTCACCAGTAGTATATGATCCCCCAAACACATCCCCCGCCTCGCCCTTCTCCACCGAGTCCTCCATCCCATCCAGACGGCTCAACTCATTATCACCCAGTGGCCAAGTCTCCCTCCCCTCCCGCCGCCGCACACTCCTCCTTCTCCTCCCGTTGGTCGTCGTCGTCATCGTCGTCGTCAAATCCCCACCACCCGATACACGACCATGACTGCACCTCCCACACCTCCCACCTGCCCCTCCTCCCCCACCTCCACCAGTGAGTTTATCGTCCTCAGGAGGAGACGGCGCAACGACCCTCCCGCCGTTCCGCAGACCCTTGACCTGCGCGTTGCTCAGTGCCAACAGCCCCGCGCTCACGAGGACGAGGACGAGCAGGATGATGTTGCCGGCCTGGGTGGCGTTGCCGCTGCAGGCGGCGACGAGGTAGACGAGGACCTTGGCCGTGGCCTCGAGGTAGCCCTCGACGTGGGTCTTGGGCCGGAGCCAGACGGTGGTGGTGAGGGCCTGGAGGTCGGTGGATAGGCCGCGGAGGATGACGGTCGTGGTGGGGTCGATGTCGATTATGTACTGGGTTATCCGGCTGCTGTTGTTGTTGGGGTGGGAGTGGGAGTGGGACGAGAAGGGTGGGGGTAGGGTTTTTGGTGGTGGTGGTGGTTTTGGTGTGCGGGAGCGTTGTTTGATTACGTAGATGTTTAGGATTCTACTGGCCATTAGGGCGAGGAGGAGGCCTAGAGCCCATACTGTGTCGGTTGTGTCGTGTTAGTTTTTGCATCATGACTTTCCACGGACGGGATGGGTATCGAGAATGAAGAAGAGGCAAAAAAGGAGAGAAGACCTACAATCTCCCAGCAGGATGATAAACACAGCCGCCACACAAGTCAGCACCGGACTAGCCAGATACAACAAATGCGCCGCCCACCCCAGATCCGGCAGATCCCCGCCTCTCCCACCACCCATCGAGTAGTACACACCCGCCCTACGTCCCCTCGCCCGCCAGCCCGGAGTCTTGACAGGGAGCTCGCCGACGTCCAGCACCACGGTCCTGCCCTCCCTGGCCGAGCGCAGGACGTAGCTCACGACGGCCCTGTTGACGATGCTGTGGGACACGGGGGTGCCGTCCCTCCCGACCTCGATGGCCGGGAGCACCGCCGTCTCGCCGTGGTGGAGCTCGTTGGCGGCCTGTTGGTAGTGCAGCCCGGGCACGAGGAGGAGGAAGTCGAACCAGGAGGAGCCGCCGCGGAGGGCGGTGCGCTGGGCTACCGTGCTGAGGTCGGCTAGGATGATGAGGCCTGAGGCGGAGAGGGAGAAGTTTGGGATGGGGGTGTTGTTCCATCCTTGGATGAGCGTCTTTGGGTGGGAGTATTCGTCCATTGTTTTTGTCTGACTGGCTGGGGGTTTAGACTTTTCCCAGGTCGGGACCTTGGAGGTCTGGAGGTGTGTTTGTCTGTCATTCGGACTGACTGGCTTTATGAATTGTTGGAAGGGTTATAAGAGAAGTATATGAGGCGGTTGAAGTAGCCGTCACGCCCCATCAGCCATGGACTTGCTACTACTCCCATACCTTCTCGTGACGTCGACATCTACCAGGCCCATGGTTGCCTTCTGCACATTCTTAATCCTGAGCTGAACTGGAAATAGTGAGATCCGGGTGTCTGATATCTGGTGGGATATGGTGGGTAGGCGACGAATGAGACATTGAGTTAGTGGACACATGATGGATGGTCATCTACCCTCTTTTCTAGGAATTGAGTTGGGAGGTGACCATGGGTTCAAGATGGTCATATTTGATTCGTGCAACCCCGGTTATAGGCACATGGAAATGTGTGCAACATTAGAAAGTAGGAGGTGACCCATAGAAATGTCTCTTACTCCGGAGAAGTTTGGCAGTATAAATCATGTTATGTTGACTGACTTGATTGTTGAGGGTTGTGATCGATACTCACTTACACGGTAAATGGACACTTAAGTACACAACCTGAACCCTGATGAGGGCGGATTGGAGAAGCGTTACGCTAAGCTCGAAGGTGGAGAATGACGGGCTGACGGGCTGACGGGTCAATCGACTGATAGTGGGGACATCTGAAGCACTGGAGCACTTGGGGCACCTGGGCGATCCTAGAATGCGGGGGTGCTGAAGTGCTCAAGTGCTTCAGGGGAGCTCAGGCCATTCATAGGGCTACCAATAACTTGACTTGCTTATGTCAACCTCAAGTGTTATTGACGACGACAACGACAACACCACTAAACTTGAAGGACACAAACTCAATCCGCAGCGATTCTCCTTCCCCTTTCTTGGTTTCCGCCATGCGACGCCAAATGTATTGATCCGGTCGATTAGTATGCGTCTGAGAGCCATGACAGTGCTGTCTTTCAGCAATCACATCGCCGTGTAAATCATCCATCTTCCTCCTCCACTTGCCTTTGATTTCGACCTTTGCCCAATCATCCAACGAAGCAACGAGACAAACACGAGGAACCCTCCCAGTATTCAATTCCTTCACCAAAATGCGACCTCGTCTCATCCGGCGGATCCTCGCCCGCCATCTCAAATCCCCCACCACCAAAGCCCCAAAGTCCACCCGGACCTTCACCCAGAATTCGCCCGCCCTCTACAACGCCCGTCCCCAACTACCCTTCCTCTCCATCCCCTCCCGGTTCCAGAGACAACAATGGCGCTACCTGACCACCGAGCGCAAGACATGGCTGAAACGAGAGGCCATCCTCAGCGTGAAATACACCGGCTATATATGGGCGATCCTCGCCTGCGTGGCCAGCGCGGCCTTCGCTATCCAGCAGGAGCTTATGGAGCGCAAGTTCCCGACGCCACATGAATGGTCCTTCCGCACGAGGATGTTGAAACGGGGGGCCGAGTCTGAAAAGAACAGGACGGACGTATTCGTGGAGGATTGGGTGCTCATTATCCAGATGTTGATTGATGTAATCGCCAGGCTGGAGGATACTAACGGCGACGGGCAGGGGCTGAGGGACCTGGGACATGACAGGCCACCGGGTAGCAAGGACATCACCGCCATGCCGGAGCCCTGGAGGCGGGGATACTACGAGGCCCTGCTCCTGCAGGCCATGGCGTCGGAGCACGTCGAGGGCTGGGTGGTGGACACGACGAGGAAGATTGTCTTCTCGCCCGACGTCGTCAAGGGCCCATCCAACCCCTTCCCCAAGCCCATCCCCCCAGGGTCCAAGTCGGCCCCGCGCGAGGAGGACTGCGTGCCGGCGGGCTACCCAAACCCGGACCAGTGCTACCTGAAGCTCCTGTCGACCGAGGGCTTCACGTCCAAGCAGCGCATGGACGCCGCGCTCGCGTATGCCAACTGGCTCGAGTACAAGGGACTACTGGGACCGGCGGCCATAGTATACGACGACGCGGTGAACATGGCCATCGAGGAGATCCACATGCCGGGGATGTCGCCGCCCCTGATCGATCCCCAGACGGCCGTGCTGAACGACAGGGCAGACCGCACGCCCTCTGCCAACCTCCTCCAGTCACTGACGGCACTGGCGACGTTCAAGGCTCGCCACGAGGATGTATCCGCCGCACTGCCCATCATGATCTCCATACTCAAGGCACGACGGTCGCTCCCGAGCCAGCCACCACCACCAAGCAGCAGCGCCACCACCCGGACCGACAGCAACATCGTCGCTGCACTGCAAGGCCCGTCCAAGAAGACCAACAACAACGGCAGCGGCGGTCCGCTACAGGCCGTCCTGAACCTCCTCAAGCCCCCGC
>LKEA01000003.1:1352515-1367538 GCA_003795315.1 Cytospora schulzeri
CAAAGCCAACCCAGATAAACCTGTAGATATCAGGCTCTCTCTCTCTCTCCCTCGTCGGCGCGCCCTAGAACCTGGGATAGGACGAAGAAAGAAGAAGAAAAAAAGTCTGTGCCTTACCCTCGACATCTTAAAGTCCCGGAAGATACCCCTTCCCTTTCCGCCGAGCAGACACCTGTTCCTGATCTGTGTCGGGTTCGTGTAGCAGTGCATCTGTGTGAGCTGGAGCTGGGCCTCGGCGCGCACGCGGGGCGCGAGCGTGGTGTTCCGGATGATGTAGCGGAGGGCTTGTCTGTGTTAAACCGTGAAGTCAGCCTTCCATCCATTTCATCCCACTTCTTTTTTGGCCTGTTTTTTTCCTCCTCAATTTCCCCTCCATGCCCTCCCTTCCTCCCTTCCTCCTCCTCTCAATCCTCCTCTCAATCCTCCTCTGCCTCGATCGGCACCCAGGGTTGACGAGAACGAGAAGCGCGAGCGCAGGAGTCATGGGTGGTGTATCTCCCTCCTTGAAGTCATGTCGAAGGGGCGCACAAGTCCTTCTTACCTCTCGGCCTCGAACTGCTCAAAGACCTTCCGCTTGGTGTGGTCGCGGATGACCTTGATGTTGACGAAACAGCCCAGGTCGAGCTTCTTGGCCCGGAACATGGACATCTTGGGCGAAAGAGGAGGGGAGGGGACGAACGCGACGGGGGGCGGGACGGTACGGTACGACTTTGCTTTATTATTATCGAGGGGTTCGTCGTCGTTGGGTGTTGTCGTCAATTCGCATCGCAAGAGTGGGAACCACGAAGTAAAGTTGCGAGATGCGCTCGCCGGGGCGGGATTCAAAGTCGCGAGGGTTCGGCACCGGAGCTGAGTCGTTAGTTAGTACCGGCCGGGTTACATAAGCAGGAATATTTTAACGACTCTTACTGGCGTCATGCAAATACTAATCAGTTAAGTACTTCACTCTTTGCACTTATAAGAGTATCAGGCAATACAATCGTTCACTCACTCAACTTGTAACAACCATCAGGTAGCAATATCAGAATAAGTGATAGCATACGAGAAATCCCCCCTCCATACAACACATCTCTTCATCTACCACCACAGAATCACTCGTGTACGTAAATAGAAACGTCTTTTTTTGAGTTGTACAGCAAATATACAGGCCGCTTTATACCTCTCTCCCATGATATTTCTCACTCTCTTCTTCTCTGGTCTCTCTCTCTCTTCTCTCTCACTCTCTTCTCATCTCATCTTCTTTCAACCTCGCAATAAAAACCAAAATAAATGCCCGGTTTTTTAATCTTTTCCAGAAACGCCATATGCCAGGATCAATAAAAAACCCTCCCCAAAGCCACCACCTCCCGAGGTTTTTTCATACCCCCCCCCGCTCCACACCCCGTCTCCCGTTACTTCAATGTCCAATCGTAAACCTAGGTTATGCTTCTCTCCATTTACACGGGAATACCCTCGTACTCTCCGTATCCCAATGCCAGGTTCATGTTTTCTGTAGGACGCATAAGTTAGTAAAGGAATACCTTTGAACGCGGTGAAATAGGTGCAGGAAAGAAATAAATAAAGAGGTATAAAACTTACGCAAGCACTGCGTCGCCGCGCCTTTCAACAAGTTATCAATAGTAACACAAACCACGACCCTCTTGCCCGAGCTGTGCACCGCGAACCCGCCAATCTCGACGCCGTGCTTGCCGCTGATGGCCTTGACCAGCGGCGCCTCGCCCACCACCTTGACCAGCTTCTCGCCCGCGTACCGCTCCTGGTACAGCTGCCGGATGTCCCGCGACGTCATGGTCTTGTTGAGCGGGATGTTGATGGTGTGGTGGATGCCCTGGAACCACACGGCCACGTGCGGGCTGAACCCGACGTTGTGGCCCAGCTGCGCGCTGATCTCGCGCTCGTGGATGTGGTCCGTCAGCGAGTACGGGATCAGGTTGTTGGTCAGGTTGTCCACGTCGTTCTTGGGCGACGGCTTGGTGCCCGCGCCCGAGTAGCCAGAGACACCGAACACGCTCGGGTCCGCGCCGAAGTGCTCCACCAGCGGGGCGAGGCCGAGCTGTGCGCCGGTCGCGTAGCAGCCCGGGTTGGAGATGTCGATGGCGTCGTGGATCCTCTGCCGGGGCACGAGCTCGGGGAGGCCGTAGGTCCATGAGTTGTCGAACCGGTAGTCTGCCGACAGGTCGACGATGATGCTCTTGTGCTCCGAGGCCTTGCGGCCCTCGTGTACGGCCTCGACGTAGGGCTTGCACACGCCGTTGGGCAGCGCCATGACCCAGCAGTCGATCTCGCCTCGCTTCTCCATATCGCGGACCTCGTCTGGGCTGAGGTTGACGTATGTGACATCAGCCTTGTCGTAGCCCTTCAGGGACTGTCCAGCGAGCTCACGCGATGACACGTGGGTCAGCTCCATGTTGGGGTGGGAGTTCAGGAGCGAGATCAGTGCCTGTCCAGTGTATCCTCGAGCACCAATGAGTGCTACTCTGGCCGGACCATCCCTCGTCTTGTTCCTCTTGCCCAGTGGTGGGTTGGGGTTGGTGGTTGTAGCAAAGCCCCTGGTCTGGCCCGCCGGCCTGGACAGCTGCGAGCTAGGTCGTGCCATGGTAGCAAAGCCACGAGCTTGCTGCGCGATGGGTGATCGTGCCGCAGAAGCAGCACTGGTGTTGATCGATGCTCGCTGCATCCGGGCTTCCAGGTTCGAGTCGCCCAGCATCTCTCGGCCGTGAGCCTCGAAGTCCTTCATGACCTTGATGATCTCGTTTCCGTCCTCAATGCCGCACCAGAACATAACATCTCCGTCGCCTGACAGGCTTCCGTCGCCCTTGTCCCAGAACCACGTAAGGTTCTCATCCTGCTCCTTGACGGTCCAGACGAGCTTGGGGAAGTCCTTCTTGATAGCCGTGAAGATGTTGTCGGCGATGTTGCTCAACCAGCCGGACTTGGTGATGGTAAGTGTTGCCAGGGTCGCAATGGGCCGGGTCTCGCTTGCTGGAAGGACAATGGCGAGCGCGTTCATGGCCTCGTCGTAGTAAGCCTTGAACGAGTTCTCCTTGAGGAACTCAACATAGGTGTCGACAGTCTCCCGGGCGTTGGGGCCTTCCCTGTCGCGAACGAGCACCTCCTTGAGCTTCTCCACGTCGGTGAATTCCCGGATATCTGTGGAAGAGTACAGCTTGAAGCCTCTGCGGATCAGGGTTCCGGCACCAGAGTCGGTGAACAGCTCCTTCTGCAGGTCCTGGGGGTGGATGATCGCGACGGAGGACGATCGAGGCAGCGTGTCCAACAGCTCCTTGATCTCCCTGATCTTGAGGCGGGTTCCGTACTTGCACCACGCTTGCGACATGTAGTGCTGGTATTCCTCGTCCAGGTTGATGGCAGAAATCTTGCCACCCTCTCCATCAAACAGGCCACCCTTCTCGGACAGGTAGACCACCTTCAGGGGCTCCAGAGCACGGGCGAGTTCGGCGGCGGCCACGTCGGCGTTGACGTTCAGGCACTGTCCCTCGGGGGTGTAGGCCAGAGATGTGAGGACGGGGAGGCAACGGTGGCTGATGGCCTGCTCGATCAGGTCCTTGTTGACGTTGGTGACCTTGCCCACCAGGTTCCACTTCTCCTTGTTCAGGTAGTCGGCCTCCAGGACACCGTGGGTGATGGGGCGGACGTGGACGCCCATCTCCTCCAGCCTGTTGGTGAGCTTCTGGTTCTCCTCGAGGAAGAGCTTCCGGGCGACGGCAAGGGTCTTGTGGTCCGTCACGCGGATTCCCTCCTCGAATTGTGGCTCAACACCCGCATCCTCGAGCAGCTTGTTCAGCTGGGGGCCTGCGCCATGGACCACGACGGGGTAGAGACCGACGTGGTAGAGGAACGCCAGACTGTTGCATAGCTCGTCAAGGCTGCAGGCATGTCAGTCCTGCTATCTCCAACTCCTCCAACGCCTCCACACCAAAAGATTACTCACTAGTCGGTGAGGATAGCACCTCCAACCTTGATCACAGCGAACCGCTGGGAAGACACAGATGTGAAGTGCGACAGGTATTGCTGGACCTCCCTCTTGGAGCCCACACTGCTGAGAGTCTGAATAACTATGCCGCGGGTGCTCAGGTCGGTGAGCTGCTTGGTGGAGGTAGAGAGGGCACGGCGAGTGCAGTCGGCCAGCCGCGCGCTGGCGACGATAGGGGCGGCGGCTGTTCGAGGGGTAGGCACGCGAGCGCACCGGCGGGCTCCGGCCCGGAAGGCCCTCACGGAGGTGGACAACATGATGTATTAGAGTAGAGATAGTCCTGTAGAAGAGCGGGCGCAAATTAGCTTCAGCAAGGAAACGCAGGGTGTCTGTTAGGCAGGTCGAGCAGTGAGAAGCCAATCGGTCTGTTGGTCAAGTCCGAGTTGTCCAGGGGTGACTCTCGCGGAACTGACTGCAGAGTTGAGGGGTTCCGTCCTATCATGAGATCATGAGGGTGCTGTCATGGGTTGGTTGTTGACTCACGATGTCTCCTGTTCTGACTCGAAATGCGCAAACCACAGGACCCAATGGAGCGGTAGAAAAGCCCCTTTTTTGTCACTTAAACACCATCAACCGACCAGGTAAAGTTTGGAAGGGGAGATTGGTCTGAACTTCACAGGAGGAAGAGAGAGTGTAGGGAAAAGAATTGGGTTTGAGAAGATGTGCACTTCTTCTTCTGTCTTTCTCTCTTTCGCTAATAGTAAACCTTGGAAAGTCTGGGGCGAGGGGAGCTCCAGTTCTCCGTTTCAAGGCCCACCGGCAGCTAAAACGGGCTGAACGGCCCAAAAAGTTACGTGGGGGGAGGGGCCACTTGCCTTGCCAATGATGAATTTTCGCCCCGAAACCGCTGCTGAGCGTCTTCCACTCATTGTGCCGGTGGAGCACATGATTGGTCGACCTCGACGTTACATACACCGTACATAGTACCTGCGTGGTGCTATGCATTTTTTTTGCAGTGATAATCGTATTTACCCTTTCGAAGGTTCCATGCTTCCAAGGTTACCAACAGATGTATACTGCCATACCAGTCATACCTAGGTATACATAGCACATATACGTCTTAAAAATCTCTGTAGATCTAGAGAAAGACTGTGTTCTCGTCTCCAGAACAATCCACACTCCTCATTTCCTTTATTTCGAAAGCCATCAGCCTAGTACGAGACCCCATCCCAGTTCAAAGTTATCAGATGCCCCTCCTAAACTCCACCCAATCTCGACTCTTCCTCATTGTGCAGCTGTGATTCGGGGGGCCGTCTAGACCTACATATGGTTTTTTTTTATCAGATGCCCCTCTTGGTCCACTCTGGAATGTCCTGCAGGCTAGACTGCTGGACAACGTGCTCGCTGACATGGTAAACCCGAGGCGTTGCCTCTTCAGGATGAACCATCACATGTGACATGTCTGGATGGACCGTCACATCAGTTTGTCAATAAACGTACTGCATCACGTAACAACTTGACAGCTGCTAGGTTCCTAGGGGCGGTACGGTACGCATATGGATAGGGTGACCTCCATATCGCCCTCGGCGTCCAGAAAATTGCCCTATCGTCTGAACCAAGTAATCTGGCACTGAAATTATATGGACATACTGGTGCACGTCTCCCGCCGAGACAGTCACTATCCCTACCTTCCAAAGTACGCAAGTACATAGGACTTGCACACAAGGCACCCAAACGTCTGGAACAGCAGTCCCACAGGACTTCTATGTACTACCACTACCGGCGGTACCAGTGGTATACATATAGCCCTTAACCACTTGTGCCTGACAATTTGTTGTCCTTCCTGGCAGTCATATACTACGTGGTACGAAGGGACTGTCCAGCCGAGTAACTTTAGGACGGCCACAAGCTCCAATTTTCACATGCAAGATAGTTACGCAATACAAGCAAAGCCATAGGTGCCAAAGAATGTCGTGAAGGTCTTGATTAAGTGTTTAACGCCATATTTGCCATTCCATCATACATATAGTCAGTCAGGGATTTGCGTAATTGTATCGTCCGCAGCCTTGCAGCTCCCCCATCAGGCTCGAAACCCAAGCAGCAGCAACACGACAATGTTGCCGCGTCTGGCGGGGGGAAAGCCCGACATAAGAGCACCCAGCAAAACTGCCCTTTCTGTCATTCGTCGTGACAGAGACGTGGCTGGTTCATTCAGGAAAAAAAGGACCGATCGCAATCAAAGATTAAAAAGAACCCCTCCCCACCCCTTGCTAAATACCATGCTGCTCGCTCGCACGCAAGCCGTCCCCCTCATTTGTGTCGTTCGTTTGAGGTTTGTGTCCCGGAGCCTGCGAGATCGAGATCGAGAATCGTAACCGTTTCAATGTTTCAAAGTCATATCCATTTCGTGGTGGGCCATGATGTCGTTGTGTCTCCCTTGGTGCCATTGGCCGTTTATTTGCCGCTCTTGGTAACCACGACTGAAAAGACATAGTTAGCACACAATCCCCTTATAGCCAAGCTCTCATCGGAATCCACCTTGAACATACTCGGTACAACGATAATCAGGATCAGGATGATGACGCCCAAGATCAGGCACATGCGCATCTTCATGTCCTTCCACCACATCTGCTTCCGCACCCTGTTGGCACCCCGGCGGAAACCCTGAGCCGACTGGGCCAGGTTGTCGGTCTTGTCCTGCAGGTTGTCCAAGCGTTGGCCACGGTTGACGACGAGATCGATGTTCTTCTGCATCACACCGACGGTGCTGTCGATTTCCTGTGGGGAAACAAGGTCAGTTTATTAATACATATTGCCATTTTTTTATTTTGCGGGTTTGCGCCAGCGCTGCATCCCATGGCCCCGGACTGCGAATGGTTGATCTTCGGGGAGCGGTCACGTCGGTTGCGCGGGCGCAGAAAACTATGATCGTGGGCGGGTACTTCTGAAGACGGAGTCGGGTGGCGGTAAGGCATGGTTCTTGGCATGTCCTGGACGTGCCCAGCAAATCCGTCATCCCTTCAGCTGCCCACTGTCGCCGACAAGAAACTCGACATAAATGTCGAAGTCGCCATGTCATAGTATCCAGGGCCCCATAGTCGCTTGCGGATTTAGTCGTCGTTGGCGTGGCGTTGTCGTCGTTCGGATTGATGCTGGGTTTGTCGGTAGTGGTGACGTTGTATGGCTGACGTCGTTCGGATTTGGCGGCGTTCTCAACCATTCGCAACCGCGGCCCTTCACATCTCGACGACGGGAGTTCGGTCGTGATTCATATGATATATATATAATGGAAACTTACTGCTTGCAGGGCCTGGGTCCTGTTGTTTCCGCCCTGGGCGCCCTGGCGCGGGTCGGGGTCGTAGGGGGAGTGGTGATCAGCCATGATTGCGATGGTTTTTGGAAGACTTTCAAATGCAGCGGATCAATCGGGAGAGGCTATGTGATGATGAATTGTCCAGAGGGACAGAAATCTCTTGGTCTAATGTGTAGTCTTGATGGTGGAATGAGGATGGGGGTATCGTAAAGGTCCGGATTTGTAGGGGAAGAGAGGAAGAGGAAGAGGGAGAACGAAGCGCCCAGTGAGGTTGCGAACAAGGCGGGAGGTTATGAACAGCTGAGACGCTTTGCTGAGGCAGGTGGCAGGTAAAACAGGGTTGGTTCCCCGAACCGAAACGGGTCTAAGCTTTCACTGATGAAAGCACCGCACCGCAACTCAGGCCTGCAGGGCCTACTGGGCCTAAAGGGCCACCAAGGGCCACCAAGGGCCATCCCGGGCTTCCCAGTCAGAGCCCTTCCCTCTCCCCCCCCCAAGAAACACCCTCGTCACAAGGCAGGCGCTGTTAGTATGTTGTACGCTTCAATAGTGCAGCGCGCTATCACGTCTTTCTACCCTAACCCGCAAACCATGGGCGCTACCCCGCCAACCGCATTCCACGCCTTTCCAATTGCTTGGGTTGGCCAGCCATTTTTTACAATACGGATCGATCCACCGCTTCTTTGTGTGTGCTTCTACTATTCACAGCACCTCTAACACGAGCTTACTGCCTACTAGGTATCTACCGAGGTACTACTACGTATTGATCCTGTCTGTCTTTAGCCTTGTTATCACCCGCTTGCAATCCCAGTATCCACAATGTTGGACCATTACGCAAACCTTCGCCATCAACTCCCGATCATCAAGGGTCCAAGCCTCCAAGCCACCAAGCTACCCTGGTCTTCCGCCTTGACGAACGTGGCAGTGTAAGTCGCTTGGCAGCACCCAGCACCGAATTGGCAGCTGGTCGCTTGAACTGCTTGACCATCAGACCATTCATTCACACCCAAGTGGTCTGCTACCGGGCTTGCTGGTTTTATACTGACCAGACCAACCAAGCAAGAGTTGGCTTTTGATACAACTCCAAAGGATCCCGTTACTGGTGCCACAAAACTGTCTGGGAGATGCTTTTATTGAACCGAAACTGCACCATGTCGATATATAGCACCTTGGCTTGGAGCTGCTTCTTTGAACCAGCACATGAACCCTCTCGGGTGCAACCATGCGAAACACCGCTACCATGGGTCATGAAGAATCCATGTTCGCAATGTCACCATAATCATGAGCCAGTCATCTAGGTATCTCCCTTCCAACTTATACACGAACAAATCCGTATCCATATCCAACTTCCACTCCATTCTCGTCCCTTTCTCAAAGCAAAATAATCACAACTGAACTTCCTCCTTCCTCCTCCTAAAGAGGATCTTCGCCTGGCTATCTACACCAGTATCCCCTCCTCCATGGACCACATCACTCGGCCTCTGGCCATCGGGCAACATCCAGTCATACTTCATCAGCAAGTGCACCAACGCGATCTTAATCTCGTTGGAAGCAAAGAACCGGCCCGGACAGGCATGCTCCCCGTGTCCAAAGGCTAAATGGTCTGCGGACGTGCTGACCAGCTGCCACCTATTCTCCTGGCCCGGTTGGCTGCGCAGGTCTAAGAAACGGTGAGGGTTGAACACATCTGGGCTGGGATAGCGTTCGGGGTTGCGATGGGCATCCAACGTGACCCATGTGTTGGCCCCCTTTGGAATGACGGTCCCGTCGGACAGCTTGATGTCGGAATCTGCTACACGGCGCATACCAGCTGGGGGGTAGAATGGCCTGGTTAGCGATCCCAGTGGTCAAGACACGATGGGCGTGTTAAAGGGAAACGACTTGCCAATATCGAGGGAGTGCAGTCGCTGAGATTCCTTGATGGCACTGTCTAGGAGCTTCATCTGGTACAAAGCTTGCTTCTTCCATATTGTCTTGCCCTTGTTCCCAACGGCATCTTCATTGGCGTCAGAAGACCCGGCAGCGTGCACATTCGCCTTGGTCAAGACATCGATGATCTCGTCTCGCAGCTCCTTGATGAACTCTTCGTTCTGGGCGAGATCCAGAAGAACGCTCGTGAGTAGCTCCGTCGTTGTGTGGACGGCAACGACAGACAGGGCAAGCTGCGTATCGGCGATCTCATGCCTTGGAACATGCGTTTCAAACGCATCATAAACCCACTGGCAAAGAGCACGACGAGCATTAGTCAAGGCGCAGGGGGGGGGGAGATGAGGTTGGAAAGATGGTAAGGGTGGGAGCAAACACTGCGTGAGCATCCCGACTCACCTGGATCGTATCCTTCGCCCTCGGCCTCGGCACACCCTTCTCATCCGCCAGTCGGTTTCTCTCCAAGCGTGCGTTGATTACGGGGCCTAGTACCCTCCTCGCATCCTTGATGTCCTGCCTCGCCTTGCGCCACTCGGGCAGGAGCCAGACCATGAGCCACCGGAGCGCCAACGGCTGCCTTCTCAGGGCCCATATCGCCATGAACATGTCTATGGTGTAGTTCTTTGCAAGATCCAGCCACTCCTTGTTTCGGCAGAGTTCGGTACCGACAAAGATCCGAGAGGAGAGCCGGGCTACCAGCTCAAGGACGAAAGGCTTGAGGGTCAGGGGAGTCCAGTCTGCGATGAGTATTAATTACGTATCAGTCACGACGCCGTGTGAGCTCTGAGGACAGTAAGCTGGCGCTTCTCTTACCTTTCGTGTCCCCCAGAGTCTCTTTCAGGGTCAGGTCTGCCTCTTCCGAGATGTCATCGGTAATAAGGTCTATAGGATCTCAGCATTGGTGACAAGAATCACGTATCGACTTGACAAGTGTCACGTACTCAAGCTCTGTGTAATATTCTGCCGCGTCACCCTCTGTATGATGTCTTGATCATGCGATATCATCAAGATCGGTTCAATGCCCGAATATCTACTCGAGAAATCCTAAAGGCCATAACCATCAATAAGATGTGTTGGCCAGGGGAGGGGGGGCGCTTCTTGGTCTCGGGGTTCTCATTGTGAACTCACGTCCAATAAGGCTTGCTTGAAGCTCATATGCTTATTGTTCTTGATTTCCTCCGCATATCGAGCCGGAAGGAAGATCCTGACGCCCACATCCGTGGCCATCTGGTATGGCCGGGAAAACTGCACACGTCAAGCCTGTCAGTGAGAGGCGATCAACACGAAAACTGACGAGAGGAAGAGATTCGTGTCACCTGTCGAATCGCCTCCTCAACAAGCTGTATTCCTCGCTCCGTGTATCTCTTCCTGGCCTTCTCGATTCTCATCCAGCCCTTTTCATCGATACCGAAAGCCGGGATGCCAGGGTGTAGTCTTTGCTCGTGGAAACAGGCATGTAGAACGAGAGCTAGAACCAAACCACCGGCCACGATTTGGAAGTATGTAGAGTATGGCCCGGCTTGGGAGGCCATGTCCCCGAGTTGTTGCAGCATTATCTTCTTTCTGATGACTTATGTTGGTCTAGAGGTTATACAAGTGTCCACGGAGGAGTGAAGTTCGTCGTTCCCAGCTTCCAGACACGCTCTGTCCTGGAACGATGGCAGATTCAGGGAATTTTCCGCACTCTGGAGAGGTCAATCGTCTCATATATACAACCTTCATATGCTATATATCTATCTCGCTGCCTGACCACCCCGCCAGCCAAAAGCAAATAAAACCGAGGTCCCCGAGGTCCCGAAGGTGGTGGACATTCACACCTGACTAGGCCATCTCGGGGTACAATTGCATCTCATTATATGCCTCGATACTGGTTTTCCCCGCGAGCAAGCCTGATTTTGTTTATCCAAAGGCGGGCTATTTATCCAGGGCGGGCCAGCTGAGCAAGTGATCACCCCTAGTGTTGTTGCTAAAACCCCCATCACTGCATGAGAGCGAATACGATACACACACAAGATTACAAAGCTGGTAGTCCAGTCGCCACACTCCTTACGCGTCACTTCCCCAGCCATCCAGACCGGTATGACATGACGACGCCAGCAATAGTCGCGATGTTGCAATCAGGGAGGCTCACATGCAGTTGCGATCTCGTGGGCCCGATCAAAGATTAAGTGCCGAAGAGGGGGGGGGATGGACAGGGTGGCAGAACCCCATCGCCTCATTCGAGGGATATATCCGTAAAGGGAAGCTAGAGGGGCAAGTCAGTTGTGACATGCGGGCCTGGGGAGTTGAGGAGTCGAGCGTTGCTCCGCATGGCGCTGGTGATGATGTTTTGAGGGGAAAACATCTCTGGTGGGAATAGCACGGGGAGCGGAAGCGTGGGACCCAGCAGCCTAGCACAGCAGGCTGCATGAGCCATCACTTCCATTCTCGACACAGATTCGCCGTTGTCTATAGTGTTGACGTTCTGCAAGCACATCACGGCTACTGTATTGGGGTTTCGCGGTAGCGCCCATGGCGTGCGGCTGTATTTCTCATGTGAAAGCCAATAAATAACATGGATACGTTATGCACGAGGATGTCACAACCGGGAGGAGGGATGGGGTAAATCGAAATCCTGCCTGGGATGTCGGCACACAACCAGCTTGAAGAAAGGCCAAAACACACTAACATTCCATTCTGGTACGTATACTAAACCAGACCAACCTCACCTGATCGGGTATCAAAGCAAGCCACACCAACACTAACGCAAAGACCCAGAAGCGAAGGAAACCAAACCCCCCTCTCCTCCGTGCCTCCTCCCCTCTCATCTCCTCTACAGAACCCAAACATACCAAGCCACCTACTCCTCATCACACACTCATCCTTCCTCATAACAGTAACAATAATCATCATCATCAACACCATTCACGAATCATCTCTCATCTCGGGAGATCAATCTTCTCGATCCTCTTGACGTCGTCCGGCATCCTCGAGATGCACAGCTCCTGGCAGAACTGGCCCCACTCCCCCGAGGTGCCGTCCTTGATGGCGTCCATCATGTCCTTGCCGTAGCGCTCGCGGTAGGCCCGCTTGACGGCGGCCATGTGGTTGCGGTCCCAGTGGTAGCGCACCAGCCGGGAGATGAGCAGCTCCCGGCGGAGGTCGTCCTTCTTGGAGGCCGTCAGGGCGTGGTGCACCAGCAGCGCGTCACGGACCGGCTTGTTGATGATGCCGTTGAGGATGTGAGCTAGGAGTTCGCCCTGTTGGGGGGAAGATGTGTGTTAGCCATGTGATTGGGACCTTGTATGATTTTTGTGATGACCTTTTTTTGGGTGAGAGGGTAAGAGAGGAGAAAGAAAACTTACCACTAGGTTCCCACTCTTCCTGAGAGCGTCCCTCGCAAAGTTGGACCGGTACGCGTCGCTGTACAGGCTGAGGACCTCCCTCAGGTGATCATCACTCCTCATCACCACGATGCTGATCATGGCCGACTCACCACCCTTCTCGGCCTTCACGGCCTGGTGCAGGTCCTGGACGTCGGCCTCGACAAGGTCCCTGTCGATGGGCAGCGGCCGGCCGCTCCGGTCCACATCCTCCATCCGCCGCTCCTCGAGGACCATGAGGACGGCCTTCTTGAACTTGTCCTCCTTGAGCTCCTGCTTCATGCACTTGACGAGCGAGTTGTCGTACTTCCGGTCGCTAAACGCCTCCTTGATCTCCCGCACCTCGTCGTTGCCCCGCCCCATGAGGCTCTCGATCAGCAGCTCCCGCCTCGTCTTGTCCCCCTGGTACCAGAAGCTCGACCAGTACGCCTCGGACTCCCAGCGGCCCAGCGCCGTGGCGTAGCACGCCTTCATGAGCGAAGGGTCCTCGTCCTTGAGCCGCACCCGGATGTGCTTGGCCACGTTGACCCCCTTCTTCTCCGGGCCCGTCTTGACCAGCCGCTTGTACTCGGTCCGCAGGTCCATGACCTGCTCGTGCGTCAGCGCGGGCAGTATGTCCAGCAGCGGCCCCGTCTCGGGCGCCCTGCTCCCCCGCAGCGCGTCCGCCAGCCTCGCCGCGTCGTCCTCCGGGTCCGCGAACCGCGCCCGCCTCGACCGCCTCTTGCCCCCGCCCCGCTCGTCGTCGGACCCGATAGGTGATATATCCAGCCCGTACGCGTCCGCGCCACCGCCGCGCGTCGGCATCAGGAGGGGCGAGGGCATCGGTGACGACTGCTGGTACGTCCCGTGGTACGACTCGAGCAGGGGCGACCCGGGCGCCGACGACGCCGACAGGTGGCCCCCGTGGTGGGGGATGCCCACCGAGAGGCTGGCCATCTTGGCCACGGGCGGCTGGGGCGACGCCGTCCGCTTCATGGCGCTCTTGCGCGGCGTCTCGGGCTCCGCCGCCGCCGCCGCGGCGGATGCTGGGTTGACGACGCTGGCCGCCGACCCGCGCGTGTCCACCGTCAGGGAGTTGCCCCTGTGCCTGCGGGAGGACGTGGACGCCCTGCGCCCTAGGCCGCCGCCGGGACTGGGCGCCCGCGCCGAGGCACTGCTGCCGTTGTTGTTGTTGTTGTTGTTGTTGTGATTCCCGTACCCGACGCCGAGGGCGTCATAACCACCACCACTACCACCGCCACCAGCACCAGCACCACCATACCGGGGATCACGAGAGTCCCGGGAATACGAAGATAACCTCTCATCCCTCTCATACTCCCAGTGCTGGGGCTTTGCGTAGTCATATAACGGCGACGACGAGGAGGCCGCGGCATGCTGGTGCTGATGCTGATGCTGATGCTGATGCGGCGACGAGGGGAGCTTGCCGTAGGCGAGGTCCTCCTCGAGCTGCTCCTTCTTCTGGGCGGCCCTGCGGTCGCGCGACCTGTCCCTGGACCGGTCCGACGAGGGGACGGCGGGCGGCGCCGTCGTCATGTAGTGGTGGCCGTAGGCGTCGGAGCCCTCGAGCTTCTTGGCGTACTTGTGCGGCAGGAACCCGTCCAGCCCTGGCCCTGCCGCCGCCGGCTCCCTGTCCGAGGTGTCCGAGTACCTATCCCTCGGGCTGTCCCTCAGGCTGTCCCGGCGGTGGTCCCTACTGCTGCTGTTGCCGCCGCCGCCGTTGTCGTACCTCAGGCTGTCGTTCCAGGAGGCCCGCAGGCCGTTGCTGCCGTTATCCACGGCGGGGCTCCTCGGGTGGCGGTAGTAAGCGTCATCGCTGGATGTGGTGGGAGGGGACCTGTACGAAGAGGAGCGGCGCAGCTCGTCGTACTCGTAGGCCCTCTCTCGGTCCCTGCCCCCCGACCGGGGTTCATATTGTTCATATTGTTGTGAATGTGCGTAAGGGTCCGTCTCAACGGCCAGGGGGGCAGCAGCAGCAGGACCACGGCTCTTACTGCGGCTGCGGTCGCGGTGGTGGTGGCGTCCTCCTCCTCCTGGGGAACGCGACCGGGTTCGCCGGTGTCCCTCTACTTGGAGAGACATTGGGCGGGTAGGCGGGCGGGCCTGTTCTGTGTTCTCTCGAGTGGGCGCCTCTTTATGTGAGAAAGGTAATACTCAGTATAGCACTTTAGGTTAAATACTGTAGTAGTATTATTATTCTGAGCCCTTCAAGGTCCCTAAGGGAAGGGGGCCCGCACTGCGGGGTAGTGGCTTTTCCCGGGAGGCTGGGAAGGGGGGGGTGTGTGTGTGTTTGTGTGTGTGTGTGTGCGTGCCAGGAAACCTTGAAATATGTGAAGGTTTGAGTCGAGTATTTAGGTGAGTGAGTGAGTGAGTGAGTTAAGTAAGTAAGTGGAATATCGTGAGGATTTATATCTAGAGAGTTATAGTCGTGGCAGTCAAATGCCGGCCGTCACAAAAAAAAGAACATATGCTCAAACTTAAAAGCAATAGA
>LKEA01000003.1:1376195-1400997 GCA_003795315.1 Cytospora schulzeri
GGGGGCGACTGATTGTCTTGGGAATAACGTGCAGATTCTGGTCAACAGCATCTTCGTAGTAAAGTGAAGTTGGCTTCGCCAACAGGACAGAGACACTATCAAAGACAAGGTGTCTTGCTGCGTGAGTCGCAAGAGAATCTCCGATTTAGACACAATGGCCCCAAAAGCCGTGGATGTCGAGCTGAGTCTTACAGGGAGAGGACCAACAAGAACACAAAAGAGAGTTTTATACCACAGCCAAGTCAGGAAGGTATAAGTGTTTAAACTTTCGAGTCCTTCAACTGCTCTATCACTACTACTCCTACATGTAACACGTATACAGCAGCCAACCCACAGCCAATAACAACCCCTCCCCCCATGCCAGCACAACCACCACCAACTACCCAACCGATCGGATCGGGAAAAGCCACAAAGCGACACCCATCCCATCCCATCCCAAGAAAGGGCCAGCATAAGCGAGCCCACGCACGGGAAACAAGATCCCATGCCACCCACAACTTAATAGTCAATAATCTTAACCCTCTCCCTCAGTTTCTCCGGCAAGTCCTCCAACTTGACCAGCCCCATCTGGACACAATCACCCCAGAAGAACAGCGCACGCTCGTGCGCGTACGAGAGGTAATCAAAGCCCGCCTCCTCCTCCGCCCCGCGGCCGCTAACCACACTGCCGCCCTCCTCCTCCCCGCCCAGGGGGTCCCCCCCAGTCACCGTCCCCACCGAGCTGACAGGCGATACGGGGGCGTCGTTGCCGCTGCCACTGCCGTTGTCGTTGTCCTCGCTGTACCCGGGGATCTTGGCCTGCACGATTCCCCAGGCGACCCACTGCGCGCTGTTCATGGCCCGCCACACCCTCGTCTCCTTCATCAGCTCGCGGATCCTCTCGTCCGACAGCTCGGCCGCCCGCCTCTCCTCCTCCTTCCACCCTCCCGGCGGCACGCGCGCGTCCAGCATGAACTCGACGATCGAGCTGCTCGGGTTCTGCGGCGCCAGCTGCGGCGTCGCGCCGGGGGTCACGTCGTAGTCCGAGTTGGCCGAGCTGGACGTGGTCGCGAACTTGGGCCGGTGGTTGACGTAGGCCTTGAGGAAGCGCTTCTGCTGGTCCGGCGTCGGGTAGCCCTCAACGTTGCACGCGTGCGAGGTGCTGGGGTCGTGGTAGTTGTAGCTCCACTCGGTGAAGTGGTTTGCGAATTCGAGGCCCGGGGTGTTGGCGGAGGCGTACTCGAAGTCGATGACAATGAGTTGTTTGTGTTCGTTTTCAGGATGCATGAGGGGTGATTTTTCGTCATCGGGCTGCACACGAAGGATGTTGCCGTATTGTGTCTGAGATGATGTTAGTACACCAGAGTCATTCATGCACTTCAAGGGATGTAAAAAGAAGACTTACGTCGTTGTGTGCAAAGACTAGCTTCTGGCGCAACTTGGCTGGCCCGTAGTACTGTATCAGGTAATCACGATACTTGTCGACCATGGCCTTGAACTTGGGCCACTCCAAGCCGCAAACGAATCCGCATTTCTTCCATGCATCTGCTGGTCCGACTGGCTCATCTGGATCATGAGAAGCAGCTACCTGGTCAAGGAACAGAGTTCTCCGTTCAACATTGTCCACCCAGTTGTCCCAGTTCTTGAAGACCGTAGGGCCCTCATCCTTCTCTTCCTCAAGAAGGTCGATACCATCATGGAGCTCGCGCATGCGCTTTGCGATTTGCTTCGATGTGTCCGACTCTCGCAACGCTTCAGGAGTCAGGGGCGCGGCGTTGAAAAATTGTTCAAACCGACCATTGGTGAATGTCCCGAGTAGCCTGGGCCCTATCTTCTTCCTCGCAAGACGCTTCAGAATGCTAAGCTCGTTGTCTCGATCGATCAAGTTCTCCACTTGCGGGCCATAAATCCGCAGCAGGACCTTGGTCGGCTTCTTCTTTGAGGTCTCCGAGGGCGGGAGGTTTTCCGGAGGGGTAACGACATAGACCGCGTTTGTCAGAGCTCCACTCAGTCTTTCAACTTGAATCTCATCGCCGGAATCCAATGGAACCCGCCTCCAACCTTTCAGTCTCAGGGTGTGTGCGAGGCGGATGATTTCGTTCTTGAAGGTGATCCAAGCCTGCCTCTCCTTTTCTTCTCTCTTGCTGGATACCGACACGGAGTCATCAGGACCGGCTTGGCCGTACTTGAGTGTTTTACTATTGTCTAAGACAGCATCGCAACTTGGTACCAGAACATCACCATCCACGAAGTCCGTGTCCGAGGAAGCAGCAGCCTTGTTCAGGTACTGGGATGATCGAGAAGCGAGTTTCTTGCGGTGAGACGAGCGTCGTCCCAGCTTTGCATTGTAGTGAGACAGGGAATTGAGACCCAAGGCAGCCATGCTGTCGTCGAGAATCCGCTGTAGCCGGTCCAAAGATACATCGCTGGAATTGGAGTCAATAGAAGCCGTCCTGCGCAGAGAGGCCTCAGCCTCAGCCGCAGCCTCTCCCTCCTGCACCGCTGAGGCTTCCTCGGGTCGAGGCTTGTTGAGCTTCCGCCGTATGTGGTGGTGATGATGCTTCCTCGGCTTCTTTGTTTCGCGCTTGGTCTTCTCGCGTTGAAGCCAGTCTGCCACTTGAGATAGCAGCTTCTCCGAGGCGCGGTCAACCCTGTGAGAGTGAAGAGGGTTTTGTGTTTGTTGCTGCTGGCCACCTTGGACTGTGGAGTCTTCAGGTAGCTGGGACAAGGACGTCGTGCTATGGTTGCCGTTCAGGTCCAATGTGTCGACACTATTCTGGCTGGCGAATGACGTGCGCGAGGAATTAGTATTCGGCATTGGGGGCCGTCCACTCAAGCGCTTCCCGCTGACACTGGCCGCGAACTCTCTCTTGGGCCTTGGCTCATCCGGCGGGAGACGTTCAGGCTCAGCTATGTGGACGGCTATACGAGAGTTGCATTAGCCGGGCTCATGAAATACTTATATCATCGTCACGGGACATATGATGAACAAACGAGATGCGAAGGATATTCAGGCAAGTCTTCCGCTGAAACGGACAAGGTTTGACTAACCTCCGCATTCTCACTGCGGCCCTCGACTCTAGCGACTCTTAGCATCCCATGCGAGATGCTATCCTGTCTGGAGTACTAACCCCAAGACGAAGTCCGATGCAAGTACGTTAGGGGTTGCATTGCGCCTCAGTGAAGTCGCAAGAGCAAAACCCTGGTGGGACTATACAGAAGGGATGAGATTGGTGGCCTCACGGCTGGGAGAAATCTTACCCTTTACAGGCCCATTTGGGGGCGTCCGGGTGGCATCGTCGTCTGTCTTCAAGGCGGGCCGGATAGGTTGCCCTTGAGCGTTGAGTGGTGTGTTAGGCATTCTCGCCAGTCTGGGATTCGTATGATATCGGTTGGTGTAGATATGTAGGTAGTTTGTCTTGTTGACTTCCTGTCGATTACCTGGACCCTGAAATGTTCCGTTGAGTCCTGGTTATAGGTCCAGTTTGTACCTAAACGATCCTCCACGCTCTAGATGGATAAAGTAGAGCCAGGCTCAGTGGTTCGCGGTCATAGAAACTGAGGCAGCGACAGGGCAAGCAGTTTGTCGATTGTTTGTACTTGTAAATAGGAGTCACCAGGGCTAATGGTGTCACGAGACTCGTCTTTGACACTAGCGATAGGAGGACAAGATCGGTAGAGTTGCGGCCTTAAGCAGAGACGAGACGACAGAACAGGACTGTCGACACCGTTATCTGACCTGACGATGAGAGACGGTGTAAGAATAATACTATATGGTATATATCTTAGGGAGGCCTCTTTTCTAGGTTGGATGAAAGGAGGGAGGTGGTGGTGGTGGTGATGATGATGTAGTGTATATCAGATAAAATGGCAAGCGATATAAGATGATGTGAGGTGATGAAGGCAGGGGCCCAAAGCAGGAAAGCTCCCAACAATATGAGAGAGAAGGGATACAGGGGTAAGGGGGGCGGGTAAAGTGATTCGAGTGGTTAGCTTCCCAACCTTGGAAACATGTGTCTTGGTCTTGCCTTGTGATTGAGTGCTTGGTTTGAGGGCAGTTTGATTGTGTGAGTCTCTCGGTCTGAGCTGCTTGGTGCAAGTGGTGACGGTGACGTAAAACTTCCCTATCATCTCTATCTAGCGCTAACTTTAAGTCCCAAGCCCAACTGTGGCTGTGCGCAAGGCATGGTCACTGCAACAGGTGGCTTATCACTATCGTTATCGTTATCGTTGAGCAGTACTGATTACATTGATAGACAGACACATCATCAGTCAACCTCGACAAACACATTGGAACCTGAAGTTGGTTTTGAGCAGTAACAAGATGTAAGCCATTTTTGTAAGTTGATATTTCCAGAACAAGCCAAGATCCGGATGCAAGTCGAAAGAGCCGCGCTGCAACTCTGGATCCAGATCGAGGCAAAAGATGGGGTTGACCACATCCGAAAGATTGCGTGATCACCCTCTTCTCCAATGGCAGCAAGCCTTGTTCCTGCAGCTATCCTCGAAACAGCATCTAGATCAGATACCAAGTTGCTTCAGATGGTCTAGTCCCACGGCTCGAGAATCCGGGGTGCATTCCAACCCTATGGATAGACGCCCTGGACGTGGGGACTCCATCCCATCCGATATACCAACCAACGATAAGGGTACAGATATCGTACAATGTACGTTATGATTGAGTGGCGAGAGCACATCATTATATGGGTTTTCTTCAAGCCCTCTTCAACTCCCCCTTCCACTCCTTCATGTGCGAGAGGATCACCTTCGCAGCCTCTTGCGGGGAGTGTTGCCGTCCCAGGGCCTCAACGAAATCACCCTCTGGGTCCATCAGGTAGAAGTAAATGCTGTGGTCAACCAAGTAGTCCTTTCCAGCTGGGATCTTCTGCGGCGTGCTGAAGTAGACCCTGTAGGCCTTGCACATGGCCTTGATATCCTCATATGTACCCGTCAGGCCAATGAACTTATGGTGGAACTCGGCCAGGTACTTCTTCAGCTCCGAGGGACCGTCGCGCGCGGGGTCGCACGTCACGAAAACACCCTCCAGGCCACCGGGTATCTCCTTCTCCACAATGTCGAACATGTCTGCCATCTTGTCGAGCTCCTCGGGGCAGATATCAGGACAGTGGGTGAAGCCGAAATAGACCTGAACGACGCGGGTGCATCACGTTAGCCATGTGCTCCGGGGAAAGAGTATTGGGTCGCCCCAGAACCAGGCAAGGCAACTTACCAGAGAGTATCGCCCCTTCAGGTTTGCCTCGGTGAAGGGCTCGCCGTTCTGGTCAATCAGGTTGAATGATCCGCCGACCTTGGGCTTTCCAACCGCCTTGTTCGCCTCAGCCATGCGCTTCTTTTGCATGCGCTCCTTTTCGTGTTCGAAATACCAGGTCAATCCGGCCGCCGTTGCGACGAACAGGAAGAGAGCCTTTACTGAGAATGGCTATACATATACACACCCCTTGTTAGCCCTCCGTATCTGCCTTGGATGCTCGAGACGCATGTGATTGCGGGTTAGATGTTCCTACCCCAATTGTGTACCGACTCTTGGCCTCCTCAACCGACTTGAACTTGAACCGTTTTTGCACTAGGGGCTGGTGCCTCTGATGCTGGTCGAGCGATCGTGTAAGTGCTGGTCTCCGGGCTGGCGAGCTTTGCGACGAAAGGAACTGTCGGCATTGTCGCGAAGGGTGTTGGGATTCTTGGAGGCTCCGCAGAAGTGCCCTCGATGGGGCCATTGATCGCGACATCTTGTCTAGAGCTGGAGACAGAAGATAATCGAGTTTCAAGGTGCAAGGTTGGGTGAGTTGAGGGGAAAGAATAACGTGAACAAACCCGCAACAAGAAGCAAGCGATGATGGCTGAATAATTTCACGCCACTGAGAAATCCTAAGCTGCCACCGGCAAGCAGCAAGCAGCAAGCAACAAGCTTGTGCACGGACCATGCATGAGTGACCAGTCGACCTCCAAAATGTTTCCCCAAACTCGGAAACTGGGTGGAGACCATAATTGGCCAATCAGAGCTTACTTGCTTCTTTGCCTCCTACGTACGACCTGAACCCTTATTGCGCCTTCAAGGGAACTACATAACATATATGTTTTCTCTCCTTATTTCAGTTCTGGACTTCTCATATATTAGAAGATATCACACCCTAATTCTCGAAACACATCTGGGACCACAAGATTCTCTGTGCCTGGAAATAGCTATACATACCTAGTCTTTAATGCATTGAACAACGGCTCATGGACCCCTACACAAACTCACATCTCACCCTTCAGCCACCCGGGGACTCCCCTTCATCAACCATGGATATCGACCCGACCGAGCCTTCTGCCAGCTCACAGCAGGACTTGAAAATTAAGAGGGAAGCAAGTGGTATGGATGATGATGCCAGAATGTCAGAGATCCCCGAGTCAGGAGATACTGCTCTCGACCGACCACACTCGACTCAACCATCTCAACAACCACCATTGGCATCTCAGCCGGACGCCACAACAACAGATGAAAAATCAGAAGAAGTCAAACCACCACCGTCAGTCGCTACCCCTTCCCGACCCACCAGCAAAAAGGGAACCGCCAAGCTCGTCAAGAAGACGAACCGCAAGGGGAACGGCAGTACCAGCCGGGGCGGGCGATCAACACGGGGCGGCAGCAGGGCCACGGCATCCTCCAGGAAGAAGTCCACAGCCTCCCAGGCCTCCTCACCACCCTCGGGCTTCCCGCCCGGATCCAGCGAGGCTGGAGGCACCGACGACGAGGATTCAGACCACGGGCCCTACTGCATCTGCCGGGGGCCGGACGACCACAGGTGGATGATCAGCTGCGACATGTGCGACGACTGGTTCCACGGGGAGTGCGTCCAGATCGATAAGGCGGTCGGCGAGGCCCTGATCCAGCGGTACGTGTGTCCGCGCTGCACGGACGACGAGGGCATCAACGTCACCCGGTACAAGAAGACGTGTAGTCTTGATGGGTGCTTCAAGCCCGCGAGGATATATGATGATGCTGGTGGTGCTGCAGAGTACAGCGTCTTCTGCTGCGACAGGCACGCCGAGGAGTGGTGGGAGCAATTGGTCCGGTCGTTGCCGGAGAATAGGAGTCTGAAGGCCAAGAAGGCGGATCTCACGAGGGAGAAGTTTATGGGCTTGCTGAACGTCTCGACGACTCAGGAGGCTGTTGAAGGCGAGGAGCCGTGGCGTATTGGAAAGAAGCCTTTTGGTAAAAAATATATCCCTTTCCGAGCCCTTGACCCCTTTCCCACCAGATATCCGTCACCAATACATAATTACTAACAAGATATAAAGCCGTACCCCCTGAGTTCTGGTCAAAAGTCGATCAAACGCTCGTCTTCACGCCAGAAGAGCGAGCCTTCCTCACCGCATCCGCTGCGGACCGCTACGCACTAGCAGAGGAGATCGTGCTCAACAAGAAGATGCAGCAAATCCTCGACCTGGCCAACGAGCGCCGGAAGACGGCCATCTCCGAGGGCCTCCTCGAGAAGGACGCGTGCGGCTACGACTCCCGGCTGAACCTCGTCGGCTGCCCGGACGAGTTCTCCGTCTTTGTCAAGTCCGCCCAGGGCGAGGCCATCTACAAGAACAACAGCCTCACGGCCGAGGGCAGCTGGACGGAGGAGCAGGCGCGGGCGCTGCGGGACGAGGCCGAGGCCCAGGAGAGGGAGTGGGACCCGGCCACCGCGGGGGTGTGCGACAGGAGGAGGTGCAAGCCGCATGCCTCGTGGTACAACACCTTCACCAAGAGCACCCGGCACGTCATCAAGGAGCTGGCGAGGCAGGCAAAGGAGAAGCTGGATGCCGAGACGAGGGTCCGCGAGGCGGCGGCTACGAGGTATTACCGGAGGAGGCATGAGAGGACAGCCGTGACGAGGCTGGATGGGGTGGTGACGACGTGAAGATGATAATCTTTGAGTGTTCAAGGGGAATTCAAAGGGAAGGGGGGAGGCGTGTGTTCGAAATCGAGAAGAGGGCATGCGCACCAGCTGCTTCTCAAGCTCACCATCTACAGGGCCATCTTCACAGCGTAGCAGTTGCTGGAACGGGCTACAAAATCGATTCCAAGGTGTGAACATTCGCATCCGCAGTCCTTCAGCTAATCCCCCCCAATATGTGTCAATCGTCCGGCTGTGATGTGGGAACACTATATCTCTCGGGTAGTCAACCCGTCCAGAGGTAAAGTATGACAACGCCAACTGAAGAGAAAGGCTTCACTTACATGTCAACACCATACCTTGTGATTACCAAGGCAAGTCTATTCAACTATCCGACCAGGCTACTTTCATCAGTGACTCTACGGCAGAAGCCATTCTCTCTGTACCGCCCCCCCCCCCGCCGAGAGCCTCAAAGACACGTAGTCGTGCTGGGTCGGAGTGAAATATGACAAGCTTTTAACATGGTTATATTGGGACGATCTTGGCTATGACAAAAGTGGCTATCCGTTGGAGAACACTACGATCCAAGCAAGCCACATGGTCACGTATGTACTTACTTAGGGACAGAATTATATGGGCGAGGTCTTTTGGCCTTCGCCGCCCCCCGCTTGCGGCGTCGTCGAAGAGAACACAAGGGACACTGCCGGAGACGACGGGAAAATGGATTGATGCCATGTCCATGTTCATGTCCATGTCCGAGATGAAGCAAAGTCAACGGCTGCCAAGGTCCAGGACGTTTCGCTGATGGGGCAGGGGGGGAGGGGGGGGGGACACGACTGGTCCAAGAAACACCCGATGCCCATAAGCCAGCCCGGGCCGGACAGCTTCGTGGCGCACCCACCTTCCAAGGTTTCTCTGACCTGGTGTACTTACGTGCACCAGGCCACACCCGCACACAATCAAGTCTTGGCTCTGCTGCCGAAATGACGGCCTTTTTACCTCTCTCTCTCTCCCTCCCTCGCCCTCGCTTCCTGGGTCCAGCCCCAAACTAAGTAAGACGCTCGCTCACCGGGCTGTTGCAGAAGAAGAGGCTTGGGGCATACTACTGACCGACCGACCGAGATGCAGTGAGGTAAAACTGCATGCAACAGTCGCACTGGCTGATACGACTTCCCACTTCCCCCCATGACGGTATGACCTCGGCGGACTTGGTCGTGGCTGGCTGGCTGGCTGGGTATCCCGTACGTAGTGTGCTGGGCTCATCCGGAGAGTTGAGATATGACCGCGGCAATAATAAGGAACTGTGCCAAGTTACTGTGTTGGAAAAATCCAACAGGTACTAAGGAGGTAGGCTAAGTACAGTACCGTCGAGCAAGTGTAGCCGAAATCCCCTTCACCCATCCGAGCGCCGTTGACTCTGGCGGGTGTGGCCCGAGAATGAAACATGAGGTCAAAGTCTTCAATCCCCTCGCCCACCCTTCAATGGCTTTTGAGTCGAGGCTCTGTCAGGATGGACGGATATCGTGCTGTTGCTACTGAGCTGACGTTGAATCTGGCTGCTTTATTGCCGGGCCACCACTCATTCCCCCTTCAACCACCCCCCCCTGTTCTTTATCTCCTGTGGTGACCCGCTCTACTACCCAATCCTGATCGATTATTGGTCACTGGACGCAATAAGCTTAGAATAATTGGGTCTGTTGCACAACAAAGATGTGTAGGGTCGATCAGGGTCTTTCCAATATATTGGGATTCGTGTAACACCAGAATCTTTTTCGAAGTTGGCAGTCATATTTCCATCCATTCTATCCATTCCATCCATCCATCCCCGTCAGCCCCCAATTTCCCTGCTGCAGTCAATCGAAAGACGCCCCTTTCTGAGTCGTCGAAAAAAAAAAACCAGGCCAGAAGGCCACGAGGGTCCCTAACCCTTCACTTGTCTTCTTTTTTCCCCGTCTCAATTCCCTCCCCCGGCCTGTGAAACGCACAAGAATGACATCAACCTTGGGGGAAATATCGTGGCTTGCACAAAGATCTGCATATAATACATTCACATATCAACAGGGATATGCCAGCTTTAATTCTCCCATGTGCATGACAGCGCTATCCCAAGTACTACCTAGGTGAGCGGATACTACATATAGTCTACGTTTAAGTACCAGAGTACAAAGTGCACTGGAAATATATCAGTAAAAATGCAACCCGTACCTGGGTACATCCCGGCTGTTAGTATTGGCTCTAGGGCACGCGCTAGAAGTAACCGTTAGCCGCTACCTGCACTAACAGCTGCAACAATCTGCAGAAGCCCAGCGTCACTAGACAGGATCCCGCGACAACGGCTTTGACTTCACGCCGTTTCCTTTCCAAAGTCCAGTCCCCGTTTAGTAGCCTTTTTGGAACCTGTGCGACGTGTTCTGGTTATTAGGCTTCGCGGCTAATGCCTATTACACATGAGAACTCCCATAAATAACATGACAGAATTGCGAGGGACCTGGCGGTGTTGTCCCCCCTTGCCCCATCGAAAGACTGGGCCCGAAACAAACCCAACCAGAACTCTGTTTCAATGTTTGTTGGCAACTTAACTAGTAACAAACTTTAGTTTTGCTACAATACCTACCTACTTGCCAGTCATCGCTGTTGGGTGGGACGTGCAGTCGGCGTGGACGACCAAGCCAGCCAACCAACCAACCAACTCCTCGCCCGTCCATCCGAATCGGATACCCAAGTTGGAAATTAAACCTCACGAGGAGGCGAGGGGGTGGGGGGGGGGTTGGATTGGATGGGAACTCTCTCACGATTGCCGCAAGGAATAATAGTTGGTAGGTATGTACTTTGTTTTGTACTGTATAGTTAATATGTACGTTGACCTTACTAGTACACACACCATACGACGATCTTCATCGAGCCGCTCTCGAGCTTACCCTCTTTCGAATTTCCCCAGTTACGATGGCAGGGTTGTTGTACAGTAACTTTTTTTTTCCTTCCTCGACTTGTTTGTGAATTGTGGATATCCCTCTCTCTCTCTCTCTCTCCCTGTCTCCCTCTTCTCTCTACCTTCGAACCAAAAAGCGGCACCCACGGTATTCCCCGGGGGCGGAGCCCAAAGGCCCTGTTCCCTTGATTCCATGTCTCCCCAAAGCACAAACCCAGAAGTTTCCCAGGGGGGGAGGGGGAGCCACAAAACCCATGCCGCACTAGGAAAGGAGCAAAACCCTATTGCCCAGTTCGGCAGTCAAATTCGACGCCCGGAGCCCCGAGATCCCGGGAAGAGGATGAATGATGATGATCATGATGAGACTTGGTGGACGTGACATCCCTGGAAACCCCCCCTTCCCTTTCCCAATTCCATCTCCTCTCACCACTACCACTACCACCACCACCACTACCACCACCACCCCCCTGCTGCCATCCCCCCCTTCGAAAATCCAAAAAAGATCGCCAAGGCCAGTTAATTGGATTATCCCTCCACCTTCTTTCTCTCCCCCACCCCGGTTCCCCGTCTCATCCCATCGAAGGTCAGTCACCGTCACGAGGCGTGGCTGAGCGGGCCGATGTGTGGGGACAGAGTTGAAACCCAGATGCGGTGGAACAAAACTCAATCAACTTTTGGGTTCCTTGACAGGCTGCACACATTCATCATAGGAGCCGGTTCCCGGAGAACCTTGGGGAGCTCAATGATGATCTCCCGGCACCAGATGTAAACAGGATTTCTCCAGTAAGAGGGATCCTGCCGAACCTCAAACATCAGGAGTAGGATAGAGGTCTATGTATGTATCAGGAAGAGCTCTAGGAACACGTGGAATGAGCCATATTAGGAACGGTTGGTAATTTGGTTTTGCAGTGATATTGTATTCTCATTTAAATGAGCACAAGTTGGTCTGCTCATGATACTTTGTGTGTGTGTGGTATGATGTAGCGAGTGTTTTCTCGCGTGGGATACTTTTCGTGCCCCCCGCCGACCATGCCCAATTCCCTCTCTTTCTTTCCCATAGTAAAATAAAAACGCCCATGCAATGCTGTAAGATGAAGAAGACGAGGCCCGTCTTGTAACGCCTGTGCCTGATGCTGTGACTCCCTTGGAAGAGACAATATTTGTCCCATCTCTCACTCCCGACTCCCTGGGTGGCCCAAAAAGATGGACCCCCCCTTCCCTTTCCCTTTTGGTATCATACCAGGTGTCCCGATATCCCAAGCCGTGCCCCATATATATCCCCCATAAAAAAGCGCATACCGTGAGGTAGATTCCCGTTCTGTCCTGGCCCATCTTTCCCATCCCTTTTGGTTTTTTGGTCTGTCGAGAGTACCCCGTGGAAGATGTCGCCGCACCCAATTAGAATTATTATAGTGGTAATATGTGTTATTAAGTCGAAGTGTGATGTCGCGTCGCGTTGCCAGCCCCGCTAGGTTGTTGTGAAGTTTCTCCTCATGGCATCAGGCGCGAGCTGGTCTCAAAGTTGTGGCAACCACGCTCGTGTCGCTTCATGTTGCTCCGGACGCTGAAGGCCTTGCCACATCCCGCGTGAGGGCACTTGAAGGGCTTCTCGCCAGTGTGCGAGTGGCTGTGGATACGTAGCGAGCTGGGCCGGGAGAAAGCCTTGTTGCACGTTTGGCAGATGTAGCGATCCTGTGACTGGGGGAAAGATGCCGCCGAAGATGGCGAGATGTAGTGGTGGTGCTGCCAAGGGTTGGCACCAGATGAGGGCATCGCAATGCCGAGTGACATAGGAGGGAAAGCCTTGTAGACCTGTTAGCCTTGTTTTCCTGCAGTCTTCTGTTCGGAGTAGTTGGATGCTTACCTGGGGGAGTGGTCGCTGGTAGTAGAGACCAGATACCTGCGGCTGTGGGGGAGGAGTCGGTTGCATGGTTGGGTAGTAAGAGGGCATGGCCGGTGGCCCCATGTATGAAGAGGCGAATGCGGGCTGGGCATAGGATGGGGCCTGAACCGGAAGTCGGGAGACCATTTGCTGACGTTGAGGTTCGGGCTCAACATGACCCATGGAAGGTGTCGACTCATAGAAGTAGTTTGACGCGGCCGAAAGCTGGCTCACAGATCGTGTCGATGGCGAGTGATATCCGTCGAACGAAGCATCAGAAGACATTGGTGGTGTTGGTGGCAGCGCAGTGTTGCGGGTGGCAACATTGTTGTAGTGCGATGAAGTTGGACGAGTGTCAGACTTCTGAGATGAGGCTGGTCGGTATGTTAGTGGCTGTTGGAAACTGGTCGGGTCTGTGTCTCTTACCTTGTTGCGAGACCGGGAACTGTTCGGAAGTAGGCGATCCTCCATCGGCCAGGCCAAGCAGATTAGAAATTGAGGGCAGAGAACACTTCGATGTGTCGTCCATGGGGGGTGACGGTGGCCCCTGAGGCTGTCCGTAACCGTAGGTTACGCTCGGTTGTGAAGCGTAGTGATAATGGTCCGCCATCATCATGGTTGCCATTTTGACCGTCTTGATTATAGTATTCCCTCCCTGAGATGAAGTGACCCCGTATATTCGGTCACGAGCAACAATGAAACAGAAAAATACTTGATGTGGATGAGTTGGTGTATAGTATCAAGTCTCCAAGAGTATTGATAGTGATGTATGCTTGAGATGTCCAAGATGCAAGGTGAGTGCCGAGAGAAGAAGGTGGGAAGGGGAGATATTTTATGTAGGTGACCACTGAAAACAAGCCCGTTGTGGGAACGGCATGTTCAAGGGTAGATCGTGTTAATGAGATCTCCCGAAGCAGAGAGCATGGACGATCAAGCGAATCCACGACCGCTGATCCAAGATACGGATGCCGCAATAGCAGCTGTCACAAATTATTTGTGGGTCGACCTCTTGTCCTGTGAGGTCACGACAGGACCTTGTTGATGGTGATAAGCAGGCGTTGATCCAAAGTAACAGTACAGTACCGCGTACATACTACATAGTACTGTGGTAGATGAGATGTGCTCTGACTCGGGGTGCATCGGGGTGATCCTTAGCAGTGCTTATGCATGTGTGGACCCGTCCTTGAACCCCTGGCGACCACCCTTGCTGCCATGATCGAGGACAAGGGTAACGTGCGGACAGGGGGCCTGTCGAAGCGTGGAGTCGTTGGGGTCGGTACCACAGTATGTACCTCTGCCGTGGGAAAGATCGGTCTGAATAACGCACGACTCGCAAGGATTTGCAAGGGATCCGCTCCAAAAGACAACGGCTGCTCGGCAAACCCACTTGGTACTGCGAGAGTGAGTGTACTTTGTACACAGTACAAGCATCCGAAGCTAATTCCAAGGACGTGCCCAATCACATTGTGCCTGGATCGGCTCCGGACTATGTCACCGTTGCGGGCTGAGGTGGAAGGAAGAAAAAGGGTGGTCTGCCGTGCCAAAATTCAAGAGACGTTGGGAGACAATTGCGACGAAACTCAAAGAAGGAAAAGACCCAGCTTTTCATGTGGAGATTGAACCAGAAGCGTGTCGATGGGCCACGGATCACTTTGCCTCTGCTGACACAGTATGTGTAATGCCGCATCGCAATGTCTCCAGCGAGCTGGTCCGTGATCTTGGTGAGGTCCCCGCGGCCCCTTGTCCGTCCACGCATGCCTTGTTGGGCTGGCAGGAATCGTCCGTTGCCGTTGCTGCTTGTCAAGTTACCATCTCACACAACTGAAAGGACTCGAGATTTCCAACGGCGTTCGGGTAACCGCTGTAGGTGTTCCAGCACATCAGCTCTGGCGGATGATCACCCTGTCAGCCCCTGGACTACCAGTCCAGCAACTCCTGAGAACCCTGAGAGCGGTACGGATTGTCGGATCTGTTGCAGATCGCCAGTTGAGTCTCCTGTCCACAAACGAAACTCTTTGAGCTGATCGCGGGTGAATTGCGGATTTGCTGCATATCCATCCGTGCATGCCCACGCATGTAACGGGGGGTTCTCTTCCGAAGCACTGTCCGAGCGAAGAGACAGCCGGCAATGGCGCTCAGTGTGTTCAGGTGAACACGTCGACGAAGCTCGTGGTCCGGGAGCAGCCTGATGTGATGTGTTCATCGCCCGCTGCTTGACCGCAATCTTCAAGGCAAAGACTCGACATGGTCGCCCTGCATCAGAGACGCAGGTGGACCACATGTCGCGCCTCTGCAGTATATCTGTGTAACTGGAGTAAAAGACCCAATAGTGTAACACAGCAGTGGACGCACAGGTCCGCACATCAAGCAGCGTTGCGGAATGATTCCATCCAAAGACCAGGATAATCCGGCTAGGTTTCAGTGGATTGATCGATGCGTCCCAGCCGCATCCCAGTAAGCCAATATAGTGAGGGTAGTAGCCGCAATGGCAATTTAGCTTGAGTATGTGGATTTGGTATGTACCTCCTCAAGCTTGTCGCCGACCTCAAGAGTTGGCTTTACTTGCTTTCAGTGGCAATATGGCTCGAATTGGTGATTGATATTGATTGCGCAGGTGATTTGATGAGGAATTCATGGTGTCATGACGAAACTTGCCCAACTGGTGACTTTTCCCCTCCAAGTCTTGGCTTACCTAATACTCACAGATCCAGCAAGCGTGCTAGTGTAAGAACCCGTAGTTGTCGGCCGCCCCGTCGTTGTAGACTCGTGCTTTCCTCACTAAAAACACCAAATCATCATAGCTATGATTTACTTAGCCTCACTTGTTCCTTGCACAAACCGTTACGGCCCGTCCTTTAGCCATGTACAGTAAGTATTTACAGGGCAATTGGGGACAGAGATCGACTCAGCGATCCTCTTTTACACTGTGTCCCATCGTCCACACACCAACGTGGTTGGTTTTCATCTAATGCTCAGATGGGGACTCCATTTACACTGGAGACAGCCAAGGTAAGCAATCTGGGGAGTCCGCCTACGTACTATACATACCAAGTAAGTATGTACCCAAGTCAGTATGTACTGTATTGTATATACATATGTGCTATACTCCTGTTTGGAACTGTGGTCTGATCTTGGACCCTGTCACAGAGCACCCCGAGCACCCCGTACGACCATCTTTGCGACAGCTGGTTGATATGCGACTCTATGTTGATCCCGTGGCGGCGCCTCAGCTGTCGGTTGCTCACATGCAGTTGGATGAGTGTCTCGCGGGGCAGGACGTTGGCGGTGGCCAGCGCCATACACAACGACCGGGCTATTTCCAACATCACCAGTCAGGCTGTCATTTAAACATCGCAAGTTGCCAGACCTGTGCGAAAGGATACTGTATGATCCAAGACCGGGATGCGCTGTGGTTGGCACAAATCAGGGCGATTAGCAAGAAGATCTACCATGGGGCCGGTCAGCCATTACCCTGCCACCCTGCGTGCCTGGGGATACCAATGATGAGATCGCCGGGCAGGTTCCGGCGCAGCTGTGGTAACAATAACGGGCCTCTCGACACCCTGGCAGTGTAGTGTACGAGACAATGTGCCAACTCGTGCGCTAAGAACAACAACACGACGAGCCTCGTCAACCATGATCTACACTAACTACACTACACTGCGCTGGATCATTTGGCGGGTGGCGACAAGGCACAGGAAGAACACCTTCACAAAATCAACATGACCGACAAAAACCTCAAGACTTGTACTACTTACTACTCGAGCAACAGAGATTGACACCACAGAGCTGAGTCGTGGCGCTTGGCAGCAGGCGGAACCGCCTGTTCGGGCTCACCTCCAACACTGGAATCTACAAGGCGGAGCTGGCCCTGACGTGGAGGTTTAAGCTTATGGCCCTGAGCCCAATTGCGGCAGGCAATTTCTGTCTCAACCTCACACGGCAACTAATATTGCCCTCGCTGGGGCCGGTGTATCATCATTCTGGGACACTGATGCAACGCTCGAAGATCCCTCCCTCATGGACCGCCGTTGGGGCGACCCTCGAGGTTGGCTCGAGCCATATTTCCCAAAAGAAAAATAAAGATAACCCATATGTCGATCATTCCCTTAAGGCGACCACTCAAAATTCTGATAGGCCCTGATGGCTTTCCCCTTTCGACAAGCGGGGCCGATAGGGTGGATCTCATTTTACACGGATCCATTGTTGGTCTTTGTGCTCATCTCTCCAGGCTCCTGGAAATTTAATGTTGCCAAATTAATCAGATTAACGTCGTGTCAGTTGCCATATGTCTGCCAACTCGGAGGCTTCCTGAATGTTAATCTTGCCTCAGAAGCCCCGTTGACCTTGGCGGCTGTGGAGGAGTCGTGGATCATCCGAGAAAGCTTGAACGTCACCTGGTCAGGGAAGTACGAGATGAGCAGATTGCTTCATCAGGCACATCAAAACCTCCACCATCGCAGTGGATTCTAGGGCCGCAACGAGCGTCATCACAGTCTTCTAGAAAAGCTGCCCTCTCCACAATCCCCTTTCCCGGTAAACCCGGACACGTGTCGGCCGGAGCTGCTAAAACTTAGTTTCCCCAGGCCCATCCAGCCCCCTGATTAATCTTTTACTTTCTTCAACGGCTGGCCGCTAGGTGCTGCTACAACTTCCGCGAGACAGGAACCCTGGAGTATGCTGTCAGGCTGGCTGTCTGGTACTGCAACATCGTATCTCGCCTCGCCCGTACCAAAAAAAAAAATACCATGTCGATAACGCGTGGAAGCGACCAGATACCAGAGTCACTCTCGCCTGGCGGTGAGTGATACTTTATTCCTGCCAACAGTCTGGGGAATGTTCCGTCTATCCGCGATCTTCTCTCAGTGGAATCAAATTTTCTGGAGCGACAGAAGAGGCTCCAGCAAAAAGGAGGAGCCACTGGATTGTCATCGACATGCCCATTCAGGAGCTGTGGGCCACGATGGTCTCAATCGTCACTCAGGTGTCAGTCAGATCGAATGCACGGCCCAAACGGTCTGACCAAGCCTTGATGAAGATTGGCTTTGGTGTACTATGTACTGTGTACATATACAAGTGAAGCCAACAGTTATTACATAGGGACCATGCGGGGACCTACATACAGTACAGTACTGTGGGAGACCTTCACAGTCACGATGGTTCAGGTTGCCGGCAGCTGCGGGTTGCTTGTGCTTGGGATGCCGCACCAGCGCACGTCCATCATCAGCGACAAATTGCAATGCATTTCACATACTGCCCGACCGCAAACTGATACTCGTTTGTCAGGTCAGTGCGACCAAGGCCGCAGCGGGCAGCGGCAGTCACGATTTGATCATGGGGTCGGTACCATATTCACACAGAAAGCCATGCATACGACCCTCATTTAAATCCCTGATGACGGAAATCGGCAGGCAATTATCGATCGCCCCCAGCCCAGGGTCCTGGCAGATCGACTTTGCAGCCTCCAGGCGGCGTCATTGTGGCCTGACTTCATTCCTCGTCCAATCTGAATGGCTTCACCGTGGTGCACCCTGTCTGCACCGGGGGCCTCTGTGACCACCATGGCCATCTCGCCCTGCTTAACCTCGCCTTGCCACACCGGTGTAGCTATTCCGTATTTGCACCGACTCCCACGGTGAGAACTCACGCGACTGTGCAATACTTCTTAATGCGTTCCCAACGGTTCCGGAATTTCAAGATGCACCAGCCAAGGGAACGTTTCCCGTCGTTCAGATGGGCCGATATGGGTTTCTTACACTGGCCGTCCAAATACCAGTACCGATGTGGTTTAGATGCTGCATGGCCTGCGGGAACGGGACTTAATACCTAACGGAATCTAAAGCACGCGTTGTTGCTGCCGGTCAGCTCGTGGGCAAAGGGAAAAAGCAAAACCGGTGTATTTTGAGCCTATTGGAACGACACATTGTCTCAGCCACCGAAAAACCTCGGCGATTTATGTACATATGGTATGGTATCTCTGCGCCAGCCTGTCAGGGCTTGCACGACGCTGCGCTGCGGTGTACTGGAGCACAACGCCAGTGCACACACTTCCTACACTGCTGCCCATCAAACCCCACACCGGCCTGCCATGGGATTGTGCAATGTTGCACCACGTCGGGCTGGGGCTTCGTTTCTTTCTTTTTCTTCGCCCGTTCTGTCGGCGTCGTCGCTTGGTATGTGACTAATTTGAAGGGCTGTGATCAAAGGTCCGACCACTGCCTTGCACGACAGTATGCCATCGCCGGCGGCAACACGATCGCGGATATGCGCGTGCATTGGACGTGCCCTCGGCTGCAACGGCAACGACGTGTACTTACAAACAAATCCATCTTATATCCGACATTGTATCACTGGAAGACTTGCTCAGGTCCAATATGCCAGCTAAAGCGGTCTGGCTTCGGCAACCTCCCTCCAGCCTTCAGCTCATGGGACTTGATTTTGGAGGAGAGTTGGCCAGCACTTTACATTGGCGAATACTACGGACCTTCCCCGTGCCTGACCTGCAGGCTTCGGGCACAGAGTACGTCTCGGGCTGATGTGAGCGCCTGCGATCAGTGCATAACGATACTCGCCGGTCCCCAACAACTCCGAGTGGGATGCAGATGGAGGCGGCTGCCACTTAGCGAAGGCCCGTGATGTCCCTACGTGGCTGTCTCTCAATCGCGGGCTTGAAGGTCCTGCCTCGTCTGCTTGTGACGTGTAGAGGTCCGCCATCACGGGTCGCTGCCTGTACTCCTACTCGTTTCATGATGGAGGATTGGCCTGGTGCGACAGACTTGGGTATGTCCAGTACCTACTCAAGTCCTCGAGGCCAGAAAAATTCGAGAATAACTAGTCCGAATATCTGCTTCAGGAACGGTCCATATACGGCAGTTGCCATGCGCATGTCGGCACTGGACCGGCCATGTTTTGCAGGTATATGATGATACGTATAACAGGCTACGCTATACATCACTCCTACCCTGCCCAATGGCATCAACCCACGGATGGGGATCACCCGGATGTGGTGCATTGATCCTCCCGCCGAGAGTCCTCTGGTGTGCATGCGCCATTATGTGCTCTGATATATGGAGCTGGGTGTTGTGCCGCTGAGTTGGCGACAGCGGCACCCACATCACCAGCGCCCTAACCCGCACACATACACACTCTGACACAGAACACATCAGTGAGTGCGGATTCCCATGATTGTCGACGGTACCAAGAAAAGTTTTCACCTCGGCTTGACCCCCCAGCACGTGGTCTCTCTCGGTGTCCAAAGTCTGCATGTCGTGACTGCGTGGTAAAAACCGAGAGCCAATCAGAGAAGTCAAGCGCTGATTGATCATTTATTACATATGAATCCTTCACCCAGATTCACACGAACGCTCGTGGGGGTGAGGGCCGGCATATACCGCAGTACCGTCCCCTTCCCGCAGCGGGTAGCAGCAGGGGGGGGGGAGAAGCAGCTCTTGGTCGGCGATAGAGTGAGTTACAGCTCCGCGTTTCATGACTGGCTGGGTTTGTGATTGTCAGCCGCAGGAAGCGCATCCGTCCAGTCGGGCGACCCTCCAAGCCGGATTCGGAAGGTCATCAGTACGTTTTCCCAGTGGATCGGTTCGCCTCCAGTCTTATCGGGAGGGCTGCAGAAGGGGACTGTGGTGGTACCACAGTACAGCTCACTGCTACTGTCGTGGAATGTACCTACATTGCTTCGTACACTCACGAAAGAGACCACCGTGGCGTCGGCGGTACTGCTGATGATGAGATGCTGCAGTACTACATACCGCACCTTTCTTGCCATCAGGGACGTCTAATGACATCAATATGAGGGAAGTTGTTCAGACACTACCTGACGCTGGCAGCTTCATTCAGCTTTGCAAATCCCGCAATCATAAGGTACAGACAGTATGTAGTGTACAAGATGAACCTGGTCAGATCAGGTCTGAGTGGGTGGCCGCCGCTCCGCCCTATCTGACAGGTTGGATATTCAACCCTGGCAGGCGGCACTGCACTGCATCTTGGAGTTGGGTCCAATGACGGAGGCAGGCATATGTATACTACGTGGAAGATCCTCTGCGACGATCAGCGAGGGGGTCGAAATGATGGGAATGCCTGCCCTCACCGTGCCTGCACGTTTACTACCCAGTACGGTATGTATTGTCTGACTATTTACTGCATGCAGTTGATCACACATCTGGCGGGTTCGCCCCAGTATACTGTGCAAAGTATATATACTGACCCTGTGTTTTTTTTTTCTTTCTTTCCCTGTAGTACTTTTTTGCGGAGTGATCAACAAAGAGGCGACTCGCCGGGTCGCAAGCTTACTCCACCAGAGATCTTCCCGGTGGATCAACGGACGGGGCCTGCAAATCGCTGCCGGCTTCCAACCTCCTTTCATCCTTCCTGCTGACCACCTCGGGATCCCCGGCAACGTATACTGTGTACAAGCAAAAAACGTCTGGGTGCCCCTCCACCCCCCCCTCCTCCCCAAAGTGGTGGGGGGGAAGGGTGTTGTCACTCCTTCGAGGATCGTCGAGATCGATCCTCCACCACCCCTCCAATTTATGTACATGCATACATACATATCCACGAACCGTAACGACGGACGTCTTATCCTTGGGCCACGCGCGACCTGACACCCTCTTCTGAAAGGGGATTCCCGGGGGTCCGTATGGATTACTGTACGCAGTACATATGTATGTACATGTGTATGTATGCATGTATGCATGTACTTACTTACGTACGCACGCACGCACGTACGTACGGTACTAGTAGTGTACGGTACATGCTTGACGGACAGGACTGACTGGATGCCAATATCCCTTCCGGCGATCACCCCCCCTCCCAGGACTGCTTAGGCCCAAGCCGACCGGCCCTAGCACCACCGATGAGTTTACTCTTTTCGGGACGCGGGAGAGCTGCAGCCTGCAGGGCAGCATATAGTCACCTGTATGCGGATTACTCAGGGCATCGCAACGAGTACGTACCCCCGTACCTTTTTACACATGCCGAGATGATGATTTCTCACCGGCGGCGGGCGCCCGCATGGTGGTGAGTGACATGCCCCCCCCCCAGCTACACTATACAGTGACAGATGTAGGTTTGTGCTGCTGCTGCTGCTGCTACTGCCGCCGCCGCCGCCGCCGCCGATGTTCCTCACGCGCTGGTTGCTTGAAGGGGCCTAGGGATGGGGGATGTGCTGAGATGTGCTGAGCTGGATGGGTGTGAGTGTGTGTGTGTGATATGGACAGCATCCTTTTGATTGCTTTCACCTCTTTCTTCTCGAATCCCGTATTGTCTTTCTGTTTTTGCTTGTTCCGAACCCTGTGGACGCCTATGTATTCGGTATCGTCATCGTTGATCATCGTACGATGGTACTAAAAAGCATCGACGCGCTCTTCCTTTTCCGGACCCCGAGAAAAGAGAACGTGACCTCCTCTCTACCTCTCTCTCTCTCTGCCTTACATATGGGTTTAGGCGGTAACGGGGTTTGGGCTTGGGCTTGGGACGTGTCGCCCAGCGTGGATAGACGAAGTTGGGAGGGCGAGTTTCTTGATGAAGTGGCCGGGACCCAACATTAAGGTTACGGACGACAAGACAAGAAAGAAAAACACGAGCTGGGCAAGGGTCCTGGGTCCTGGGTCCCCATCTCGATAAGGTTTCCCTGAGCCTTGTGTCAGACAGACCTAAACAGCTGGCAGATACGATACTGCTCCGCTTCTGTTTTCGAAAAGAGCCCCCTTCCATGCATACCTACATTACAGTACATACCTAGGCAGTTCAGTTAGCCACGACGGCCGGACGGACGACGATGTGGATTCCGCGTGGCGTCGTGTTGGACAGGAGTTTCAAGGCCTCCAAGCCCTCAGAGTTGCGAGTACCGACAGTTTCGTTACATCTTGATGAGGTGGCGTCCCAGCCCACCGTCGAGAGTTCGAGGATACTTACCACACTCGTATCTATTTCTCCCACATTGGTCGCTGCTGTTACTGGGTCTTTCCCCGGAGAACAGTAGCATCGCAAGGCAACGTGGTGTTGGTGGCTTTCGTTACCGACACAACGATGTATGCGCGCACTACTCTACACTACACTAACACAGACAAAGACATTCTATCACGTCACCTGCCCGAAGAAGGGGACATCGGGTGTTGGTGATGATGATGATGCTCTGGAGAGGGGAATGGGGACTTTTGTTGTTGTTACTCTGTGATCCATCCAGCTTCCTGGCGCACCACCACCACCATCGGAGGAGGTTGATCTCTTCCTCCGAACGGACGAAAGAAGGACAAGAAAATAAAGGGTCACATTAACCAGAGTCTGACAGAACTCCGTCGGCCCCGTTGCCCTTCTTCGACCGAAAGTCCGCCTTTGCAGGGGGGTTGGGAGGCCGGCGGATGAACCCCCGGTGGCAGGCAAGGGTGTAATTTGCTCGTCTGTCGGGATCTGGGGGTTTCTGCAGTGATCGTTCCCGGGTATGTATGTATGGTATGTATGTGTGTGTGTGTGTATGTATAATGTAGATACTGTCTGTCGTAGATATGTATTGTGCAGCACACATACACACAACCACATCGATTGTACACTACATACAGGGTTGGACTCGGTCATCTGCCCTCCTGGCGTCGGACATGAGGTAGGAATCCGGTGTGCCTCCCTGGCGGTGAAGACTACCACGTCGAGTTCCTGATCCCGCGTGGATGGTAAAGAGCATGTATGTAGTGTGCAGAAACAACCACACACTGCATTATGTACATATCTAGGTAGTATACGTCCTTGTAGAAAAATCCCCCGAGATGAATGCATCCCCCTCCCCCTCTCCAGGCTCCAGGCTCCAGCCCTCTCGATGGCACGTCTCGCACGACCCCGTCCCATCGCGCACGCAATCTTGAACTCGGGAGACATCACCGTCGAGATTAAACTTTTCTGATGACAGCCTGATGACAACCTGACAGCCTCGGTTCGGCCCCCACCGATACCACCAACACCACCACTACCAACACCACCATCGGCGACTATCGCTTTGCTCTCACAGGGTACAGATATGTATGCAACATAATTTGCTTTTTTTCCCCCCTTCCTCCAGCCTTTAGAACCTGACGTATTCCCCACTTCGTCCCTCGGCCGCTAAATCAACAAACGTGCGCGCTGGCCCTGGTCTCTCCCTCCCCCTCCACCTCCTACCCGGGATTTGGCACGCTGGGCTGGTGGGTGTAAGCACACCCACACCAAAGGGACTAAACATCGAGGAGATGAGATTTGCCGTGATTAGACAAACAGTGAATTCACTAGTGCATATGGGGAGGGCATGCACGCAGCCAGGACAGTTGAATCACACAAAACCTACCTATCTAGCCTTTTGGCCCCACCACACACCACGCGACGGCAGATCGGCCGTCAGGGCAGGGCAGGTTCCCGGGAATGGATAGATAGATAGGGTACGGACACACACACACAGCTGCAAGCTAAACTCAAAGTATTGGTGATGGCCGCGTCGAAATGCGTGCGTGCAGTGGTCGGTAGCAAAAGGTCTCATTTCCCTCAATCGTGGCAATGAGTTCGGGTTTCCAACCAGGAAACACGCTATTGGTTGTGCATGTATGTATGTATGTATGCATGTATGTAATGCATCTTATTGGGCCGGTCCTCTTCTCATCTGATCTTGGGGGGTGACTATTATGATGAGAGGCACGGGAATTTCCTCTTCCTGCAAATCTAGATCTTGATCTGGCAAGGTATCTTCCTGATCTTGATTAGTACTCATGTAGGGGGAAGGTTACATGCCTCGGTACACCCATCGAGCATGGCACTATCGATCTGGGACATACATAGCACTGTACCTACATCTATGTAACAAATAACCATCCATCCATCAACGATAGTGGAAATATGCCAGACAGACAGCCATGAAGTTGCAATCACGCATCGTCAGTCCGTACCTGACAGACAGATAGTCAGTGTATCCGTCAGTCAGTCTGCCAGGCTCCCCTTTTCCTTCTGGCGTCAACAGCAAAAGACCAAAGCCGCGGATGCGATTGGACGGCCCTGCCCCCCTCCCCCTCCCCCGAAGCCATCTCGAAGGATTACCCGTGCCGAAACTGTCTCACAGGCCGCGTGTTTCTGTTCGTCAGCACAGAAAACCGGTCAGCG
>LKEA01000003.1:1401025-1411758 GCA_003795315.1 Cytospora schulzeri
GGGGGGAAGGGGGGATCGGGCTCTCTCAAAAAAGAAGAAAACAAAAAATGCCAGAAAAAGTTGGCACTGTACCTAAGTAGCCTAGCGAACCGTTTGTGGCGCCGCGCAACGTCGGGGGGGAGGGGGAAGGAAATAGTTTTGATGTATGTCTCGGGACTGAGGATCGATCAATCCGGCTTTTTTGTGCATTGGACTTCTTTCTTCACCATCGTCCCTGTTTTGACACCGTACCCTCACCGGGTCGACGAGGCTGCGAATCTGTTTCCCGAGATGGAATAGGCCGAAAGGGAGAGAAGGGGATGGGGAGGGGGGGGCACAGACTGCAATCACCCATCTCGGTTGCCTGGTCCAGAAAAAATAAAAGTAATGAATGAGCGTGTTCACGCCACGCCGGCATTTGTGGTGATGGTGTTCCAATCCCTGAGTCCCGCATACACGATCACAGATCACAGATCACAGATCACAGACCACACACACACACACACCACGGGAAGGAAGAAGAAGAGGGCGAAAACGACCACGTCCGAGAACTTGATAAATCATATTCTTACTGCTGCCCGCTCTACCCTGAGCCGGTCCTTGTTGCAGTTGTACAATGCGCAGAGGTGACTATACCAAGTCCACAAAGCTGACTAAAAAAAAACCATCCAACCCGCTCACGCAGCCTGCCCTACCTAACGCCAAACAATACTTGTGTGCTTTTGTAGAATATGAGCACGCGCAATCGTAACGGGATAATTCAACAGGTCTCAGACCATCAGGCCGTCCGGAATTCGTAACGCCGCTGGCAAACACGCGCCTCTCTGTCCAGCTGAACACCCACGCGGATCTTCGACGCGAATGGTAGATGTTGCGAAGAAGCCGCCTGAACAGGTCCAAGTGGTATCCGACGTCACTCGCCTGCTGGCTGTCTCGTCTTATCAACCCGTTGCTCAAATAACATCCATAACGTCCCTTAATCCACTCCATGCTTGTTGACAAAAGAAATGCGGTTCGTATTGCTCGGCGTACCGTTGCCGCTCAGTCATGTGGTATCTAATCCCCTTCATGTCCGGTCTCCGTAACAATGCTGATGAGGAAACGTAAAAGACAAAAAGAAACACGGCAATACGTGCTTGCCCCTGAAAATGGGGGTCTTTGATGCAGCAGCCAGGAGATGCTCCTTGCTGCATGAAGCTGGCCTCGTAGATCGCATCTTTCAGATTTTGAATCGTGGAGACTTGATCATGCGACCCAACTGCGCTGGACCTGAATACAAGGGTTTCTGAAGCATTCAGTCGCTGTAGGAACACACAGAGACGCTAATTTGCTTCTCATGGTCCCGAAAGGGGCTTCGGGATTTGCTTGCTGCGGACCAGGAATGGACTCGGCATATCGTCTACCTCGGGGTCCCAAACAACAACAGGCCTCGAGTTCTCGTTATTCGTTGGAACCCTTCCACCAGCACGTGCCTGTGACAGCTCCACCAGTGTCCGGCCGCGGACGTTGCCCATCTTGCTGACGAGGCCACCGCTGTTGCCAGCCTGGCCGGCCGAAGAAGTCTTGCGATGAAGTCCGCCTCTCGAGGACGAATCGCTGCTGCCACTGGTGGCGGACATATTCGTGTACGATGGGATCTTTGAGACCTGGCGGTTCGCGGAGTCGCGCTCACGAAGAGGGGGGGATCGAATGTCCTGCATGGAGGTCGTAGGCATGACGCAAGTGGTTGTCTTCCTGGGAGCTGGCAGAGATGGCTTATTCCTCAGCATGTTATCTGCTGGCGCCGTCTTCATATGAGGGAACGCTGGCCGCGAAATGCCGCTGATGCCGGTGACATTCTTCATTTTTCGACTTGGCGACGGAGAGGCGGGAGCTTCGTCAGAGTCGTCTGACGAATCTATATCAAAGTTGTCGGGTATCACAGGGGCTTTGCGCCAGTTTTCATTCGCAAAAATGTTAGGTTGGTGAATGAAGGGGCCCTTTCCTGAGTTCTTTCGCCGGGGTGAGAGGGACAGTGAGGCGAGTGCGGTAGGAGACGGTGAGAAGTTGTCGACGTCCATTGGGGTTCCAATGTTGCCAGCGAACATAGTCTGCGCGCGAGTGAAGGGGGTTCTTACCCCCTTCTTCATTTCGTCCTTTGGTGGGGTATCAGGGCCCATGGCTGAGACCTCCGTGATATCTGTGGCGGCCGTCAACTCACTATGGTGGCTCTGGATGCTACTTGCGCCGATCGACGAGTATGGGAAGTCGGGCTTTGATCCTGATGACGAGTTGAAATTCAGATGCTCCGTTGCCAAAGCGGCCATCTTCCTTTGCTGCTCCAATTCCATCTTCCTTTGTTGCTCCAATTCAATTTTCCTCTGTTGCTCCAGCTCCATCTGGACACGGAGCTGGACCTCTTCCTCGTATTTGTTCTGGAGCTGCTCGATCTCGAGATTAACCAAGCGGTCAATCTCCAATCGGGCCCTAGCCTCCCACTCTCGTCGCAGTCCAGAATCGATCTCCTGCCGTATGGAAACCCTGTCAGATTCCAACCTCAGGTACTTTCTCTCGAGCTCGCGCGCTTTCCTGCCGAGGGACTCCTCCTTCTTAAAGAGCAAAGCCTCTTTCCTTTGAAGTGCGCGACTCATCTCAACAACTTCCCGCTCCTTGCGCATCAGTCGAACTACGGGCAGGTTGAGCAATGCTGCTGTATCGGGTCGTCGATCTGGGTTGACCCGCAGACAGTCTCGTATGACTGCGCTGAGTTCGGCGGAGTAAACATTGGGAAGCGGTGCGACCTTGCCCTCCTTGATCTTTTGAACCAGCTGGTAATGCGACTTGGCGTTGAACGGGGGCTCTCTTGTGCAAAGCTCGTAAATGATGCATCCCAACGACCAGACATCTGACTTGAGTGTGTACATTTCGGCGGCGCAAATCTCTGGGGACATGTAGAATGGGGTTCCAACATAGGTCGAGGCGAATTGCTGTGATGTTAGCACCTTGGATAGACCAAAGTCGCCGAGCTTGACGGAGTTGTCCTCGCCGAGGAAGACTAAGCAATTATTAGCGCAGAACCAGCCATGTGCTATTTGGGTATTCATCGCATACTATTCTCAGGCTTTAGGTCCCGGTGGAGGATGGTCATACCACCCGCCGGCGTCTTGGGTCGGGCAGTAGGGCCCAGTCCCATGACGTTCTTTCCGACATCAGGGGGGTCGATGCCATAGTGACATCGGTACAGGGCGGTGACAAGTTGCGAAAAGATGCTCCAAACAAAGGCCTCCTCAGCGTATTGGTTCTTGGTGTGTAGTTCCCGGATGACTCGGCCCAGATCCCCGTTTCCGCAGTACTCCATGTATATGTGCAGGTCCTGAGATGATTTCAGATGCTCTCGGCTGTAATATCCAACGATATTTGGATGGCGAAGGGAAGATAGGATGGTGAATTCGGCATGGAGCTGTTCCCTCTCCTTTTGAGACATCTTGAGGTAGCTGATCTCCTTGCGGCAGAGGACCATGCCATCCTCCTTCCTGCGCACCTTTCGGATGATGCCAAAGGAGCCATGGCCTAGACAAGACAAGACGGACATCAGCATAATGACATGACAAGACAAGATCAATAGGATCGATGCAGAGAGAAGTGATGTGGTAGGTACACTGCACTAGACATACCAATCTTCTCGAGGATCTCATACTTGTCGTCCGATGACATGTTGAAATGTGAACCCAGGCAGCCTTTGTCAATGGGAGGGGTGGTGATGATCCATAAGCTGAGAAGCAAGCAAACAAACAATTGGAGGAGAAAGACAAGTTGTAATTGAGTGTACCTGTTGATGTTAGTAGGGCCCGTTATAGGTCGGTGGTGGCGATGTTGATGGTGCTTTTGGAGATGGAATCGATGTCGTGAGAGGTTAGAAAGGCTGTTGCTAGGGCCAAGAAAAAGAATGTCAACATTTAGGCCCAATTGCCTGGGCAACGCATCCACAGGGGGTTAATCCCTGCTAGAGCTAGAGCTTTCCACTTTCCAGGCGGGTCTTTGGCGGGGGAACCTCGATGTTACCTATCGATAAGAGATAAGAGATTATCGATCGATAATCACCTTATGACGGAGTGCTTACTATTCACATGCACCATCCGCCACCCCGGAGCCGCTCTCCCGGGTTGAGATCGTCCTTAACTCCGACGACCTCTTTAGATATATGCACTGATTCTGTGCTTCTGATTTGTCTTTGAAGAACTTTCTTTTTTTTCCCCTTTCTCTATTGTTATAAGACTGCTGCAAACTGCTGCAATATGTCTGGGGTTCTCAGGAAACATGAGCTCGAGGCCAAGCTCAAAGATGAGCACCAACTGATTGAGCAAGGCATTCTCCGGGATGAAAACCCTCTCGATCTCACCACAGATTTCAGCAAGTTCCTCGATGCTTGCCGGAAAGGAGATCTGAAAACATGCCAAGAGCTCATCTCAAACGGTGTTAATATCAATGGCAAAGATCCCTATGATTATACTCCTCTCATTATCGCCAGTCTATGTGGCCATTTTGAGCTGGTCCAACTATTGTTGGAATCCGGTAAGTACTAAGTAATCCTGCTTTATGCTTTCAATGGAGCAATTACGAGGGGAATAGGGTGATGACTGGATTTTCTGTGGATTTATATGGAAAGGCAATGCAAAGGTAGTCTGGAAGACTTGAATCACTGACCATCAGTACAGGTGCCCTCGCTGAAAGAAACACCTTCCAAGGCGAACGAGCAGTGTACAACGCTCTGAACGACAGGATAAGAAACCTCCTCCTATCCTACGACTACTCCAAATCCACAGATCCCTTACAGCCATGGGCCTCTCACATCACCCAGCTGCTCACACGCCAGATCCCCAAGACATCAGACATCACCCTGACATCCGGCTCCGAATCCCTACACCTGCACAAGTTCCTCCTCTCAGCAAGGACACCCTACTTCCGAGAAAAGCTCTCCGTCGCCCCGGAGACCACCCAGTGGAAGCTCTCCAGCGCCGTGCCCGTCGAGTCCTTCCAGGTCGTCGCGCGGTACCTCTACCTCGGCGAGCTGCCCAGGGACCTCGTCGACCCCCGCAGCTCCGCCTCCGAGGAGGAGGTCTTCAGGGGCATCGACAAGGTCAGCAGGCAGCTCGAGGTCGAGAAGCTCTGGGAGGCGGTGCTGTCCCTCGACGACAGGCGGCTGGCGAGGCAGCGGTACCAGGATGAGGTCCAGCGGGCGCAGGCGCAGGTGGAGCGGTTCTTCCGGGAGAAGGTCCTGGGCCACAAGATGGTCGTGGACACGAGGAAGGTGAATGCGATCAAGTGGAGGCACGACAACTCCATCTTCGCCGACTGTCTATTACGCGCGGACGACGACGAAGGGGATGACGACGATCCGGAGGAGGGGGAAGGCGACGACGACGCTCAAGAGAGGGTCATCGGCGCAAACGGCATACCCATCGGCCCCGCATCGGAAAGAACATCCAGAGCCAACGGGACCACATCACCACCACCACCACCGCCAAAGCCCAGGAGATCCGCCGTGTACCCCGTCCACAAGGCGATGCTGATCCGGAGCCCCTACTTCGAGACCATGTTCTCGAGCGAGTTCCTCGAGGCGCAGGACTCGGAGCACCTGCACATGATCAAGGTGGACTGCACCCCCGAGGTCCTCGAGGTCATCCTCACCTTCCTCTACACCGAGAAGGCCGACTGCCCCCTCGACCTCGCCATGGACCTGCTCTACACCTCGGACATGCTCCTCATGGACAGGCTCAAGACCAAGGCGGCACAGACCATCAGCACCCTCGGCAGCGCGACAAACAACATGCTGGTCGACAGGACACACAACACAACAGGCGAGGGCCCGACCCACGACCACCAGTCAGGGTCAGGGTCAGGGTCAGCAGCAGACGACCAGGTCGAGGTGGAGCCCATCAACGTCTACGACGTCATCCACGCGGCCTGGCAGCTCCGCGTCCAGCGCCTCGAGGAGTTCGCCGCCCGGTACCTGGCCTACCGCCTCGAGGACTACATCGACGAGCCCGAGTTCGCCGAGCTCATCGAGGAGTCGGCCTCGAGGATCAGGCGCCGGGAGGAGACGGACACCATCGAGCTGCTGGACGACATCCGCTACTACCTCTCGGAGCGCTTCCGCCTGCGGTTCGAGGACGCCGGCTTGGAGGAGATCATGGACGAGAACGGGGAGATCGACGCCGAGGCCGTGGAGGGCCTCGTCGCTGCCAGTGAGGCGGAGGTGGAGAATGCGGGCACGACCCGCGGGAATGGAGCGGATGAAGTTGGGGAGCAGGCGGCCGAGTCGGCGGCGGCGGCCGTTGCTCCTGCTGATGGTGCCCCTGTATCGGAGGGTGGTGCTGGGGTGGTCAGGACGCTGGAAGGTGAAGTCGTCCAAGACGAATTCGATCTCGATGCGATGAACTACCAGATCCTGCTCGGGAAGATCGATACTTTGCTAGATAGCCTGAAGTTAGACGCATAAGACTAGAGGGGGTAAGATCGGCATGGGCATTTAGACTCTACATGGTTGAGCAACTCACCACATCGTACGAATGGGGAATGTATATATCCATCATATTCTTTTCTCCCCATGGTAAAATGATATCTCTATCAGAAAAAATAAATTTTACCATATCTCATACGTGAGGCTACCCGCTAACCCCCAAGCTCAACACCGGGTGAGATGGGCAATCAATCTGGACAACGACAGGGTCTACATCCTCTCGGCAAGTAACATGCCTACAGCACACTGCACACTGGGTCCCAGAGGAATTCCGGGCTATGAAGCATTACCAACATCTTGATTCAGGGGAAGGGTATTATCAAAAGAGCAATCTTTACCGAACCCAACATCCATCCTCGCTCATGTCGAAGCTAAAACATTATACGCTATACAAGTCCACACGCACACGCACGCAACCAAGGTCGTATAGAAAAACAAAAACCACCAGATGCAAAGTCTCAATCATAATAAATACAGAAACAGAGATAACACACCCGGTATCGTCGTCATAGTCATCATCATACTGCCGCGAGGCTTGGAAATATTCACTTCTTTGTCCCAGCCGCGAGGCCCATGTTCGATCTTAAGAAAAGAGAGAGACCCAGCCGCCAACGAACAACCCATAGAGAAGATCAAAACAAACAGAAAAATGGCAACTCGCAACGACAACCCATCTGTGATTCCGTTTGGTCACGAGGTATTGGGGGTTGGAAGGGGCGCAATAGGGCGGCCTGTCGTTCGACCTCATCCAATATATGTATGCGTCGAGTGCAGGCGGCCGGGGGACAATATGATTATTTGGGCAAGACAACGAGGCGAATTTCTTTCAGGTGAGCCCGCAACTCATCCAATCGCCTTCGCAAGGGTATATTCGCCCCGGTGTGAGAGCCCCTTGGTAGGCAAGCTGCTGCTGCGGTGCTGTGGTATCCCGCTGTCGTGTCTGCTTGCTTCCTGGAAACGTGAGGTAGGTGGGTATCCACACAACCTAGAGCGAGAAAACAGAAAAGGAAAAGAAAGAACCCCCAGAACGTTTTTGTGTTTCCATGTGGCCGCGTGACCTCGCTTTTCTACCCGATCCATCTTCGTCGTGAGACGAGGTTTGTTTGCCGTACATCGCAGGGTGGCTTGGGCGCCCTGTGCAACAACATCTCGCCTAATTCATAGTCTCCTCCTGGCCTGCCCAGTTTCTTCCCTTCCCAAAACAATGTGGGGGGAGGGGAGGGGGGCCATCCTGCCGAAGTTTTTCCCTCGCGGGATGTTCCAGAGCTCCAGTTCTTGTTTGCATTGTGCATTTTTCCTCCTTCCTTTTCCTTGCAATCTCATTTTGATCTTTGTGGATCTTTTCCTTCCCGTTCACTCATGCCTCCCCACCCTCCAACTCAATGTCTCTCCCTCCGGTGTCCATGATGTCGATGCGAAGACGAGTGCCCATGCGAGGAATGCCCATGCCTGCTGCTGCTCGAATGATGCCGTGACGAACTCGGCTGTGAACTATCCAGGGCACGCTCCAGCTCCTGTACCCTCTGTCGGTATTCTCGGACAATGTCCCGGATGTGCCGTATGCGGTCGAATTCGACCTCGAGATCGTCCATCTGCGCCATGATCGACTGGTATCTCCGAATCTCTGCGTCTGCATTGTCCACCAGGTTGCCGGCGGCGTCGTACATGGTCATGGTGACGATCTGGGTCTGCTCGGTCAGATGGTCCAGCTGCTGGGAGATCTGCTGCATAAGCCGGTCGAAGTGGCGTCCCAGCTGAGCAAGAGAGCCGCTATCCAGAAGCAAAAGCCCCTGCGAGGATGCACGGCTGGCTGCACGGGAAGAGCTTGACCCACCCGCGGCCGCTTCCCTCTGGGCATGTTGGAGGACTGCAACCTCATCGGTCGAAAGACCCAGTTGACTGACGGACACAGCTTGAGGCGCCTGGGACGAAGACGACATGGTGTTCGCAATCAAAGCGATGGTCCAAGGGCGAGGCTGTGAGGTTTGAGGGACCGGTGGTCTCCTGTGGAGCGAGTTGGTCAAGATGCTGTTGCTGGTGCTGATGCTGGTGGTGCTGCTGGTGGTGCTACTACTGGTGGTGCTGCTGCTGCAGCGTGGGGAAATCCAGGCCTGCTGCTTCTCGAATCTGCACGACGTGTCGCAGGACCCGTTGTCAAAGTCCCTCCAGGGGACTGGAGCACGCAGGGCGGCACCTCAACCCCGTCAAGTCGCAATGCGACCGACTGATGGCTGGCTGCGTCTTGGAGGAGGATGTGTAGAACAGCAACGGTTGCAGTACGACAGACTCGGGGGGGCAGGCGGTGACAAACCCACGGTCGAATTGCGGGGTACGGGGGTACAACGGCGCCGAGGGGTCCCACAAGGGGAACAACGGCGATAACGACCACGAGGGAAGCGTTTGCGACAGCTTCGCGCACGGCGTCATTGTTCCGAACGAGACGTGCTCATGGCAACGCTGTGGCTATGGAGAAAGATTTTGTCTGTCAATGGTAAAAAGAGAAGCGTAGCGTGCAGATTGAACCGGGGAGCTCGCAGGCGCAGCCCGTCGGTCGCGAGGCTGGCCGGCCGGTGGGGGATTACAACTAATGCACCGCTTGCTGAGCCGGTTTGTGGGGATGATACGATTGGCGAGTATATGTAACGAAAAGGAAAGGAATTAAAAGATGGGTTTTGATATTGGAAAGTAAAGGCCGACCTGTCGACCAGAGCAGAGATAAGAAAGAGGGGGAGAAAAGAGCGCACCACGGGTACGTTTTTGTGACTGATTGATGGTGGGCAGCCGTCCGAGATGGTGGTGTATAGCAACCTTGAAAGGTTTAAATGAAGCTTGAGCCGGTGGAGAGAGAGATCGAGAGGGAGAGGAAGAGACACAGGTTCGATTATCTTCTGTGTCTCCCGGGTGGTGTTACAAGCAGGAAGAGTTGATGACGGCGGAGGCGTGCAACCGAAGTCAATCAAGGTAAGGGTAAGTCGACCGTCCACGAGAGCGCTGTTTTGTTTGTCTGGTAACATGAAGAGCCGAGACAACTTGTGGTGGTTCTGATTGATGGGACACACAATGCAACAACGGAGTTCCAGTCTCCCTCGGGCTCACCTGATACCACCGAAGTCAAGTCTGGTGTGCTCTGGTGCTTTGCAGCAACAACCTTGGAAGCTCAGCCTCTGCTTCAGCCTCAGCATCAGCCTCTTCCCCACAGCCCCAATTTGCGAATGAGGATCGAGAGTGATAATGCGAATGAAAGTGGAAGTGAAGGTGAAGGTAAATGTGATCTGAGATATTTGATGATGAGGTGACAACAGGAAAGATGGGCGGTTGGATATTTGCACTCGTCAGCTGATATGGTTGGTCTGCGAGGTAGTAATGGAATGATGGCTCGAACGATGCGAGGAAAAGAGAACGATCAAAAGCAAAGAAAGAATAAAAGAACGAAAGAACGAAAGAAAGAAGGTGAGCGCAGCTGTTGATGATGGCAGCCAGCAACCAGCAGCATCAGTTTTTCCAACGCAATAAAGTCGGTGAGCAAAGCCACTACACAGATGAGATGGTGAAGATACTCCCTTACTTACTTAGATGTCTGGTCTAGTCTGGTTCTGGTTCCAGGTCCTGTCCTTGTGACATGGACAGGTGAAGAATGCGGAGGGGTTCCTACCCAACATCCATCCTCGTGGGATCATGGATGGTTTCATGGATGGGAAGGTGGGATGTGCTGTGGGATGTGCTGTGGGATGTGGGATGTGGGATTTGAAGGTGTGTGTGGGATGGCAGGGTTGTTCTTGCCTCCCTTGAGACGGCGTTTCGCCCAACGAACCTGCCTGCCTACCTGCCTGCCTTGACACCTTCCTTACCTTCCGTGGTAAGTACGAAACTTGGAGGTACCCTGCCTACTTAAATACATGTAGGTGTACTCAGAGATGTGTCTAGGTAGTACCTAGGCAGGTAAGTACTGCCCTGGCATCCAGCTGTCCTAACCTGACCTGGTTGCCCTCCGTATTTATACTTCATTACGACAAGATGTTTCATTCATGCGACTCGAGCAACGATGCTCTTATACACTCCCCAGGCTATAACACACTTCCACATTCCTCTTTCCAACTTAGCCTGCACCAGAAACACCGAACCTATCTCTCTCAGATCATCCATAGACGCCAGTGTGGGCGCGATTCGCTGAAGATAGTCTCTAGGTAATTACGTTATACCCTCCTTCCAATGCAACGGCGCTTCTTGAAACGCTCGCTCCCGGCCCGAACGAACG
>LKEA01000003.1:1411777-1464404 GCA_003795315.1 Cytospora schulzeri
GGGATCGTGAACGGGACATAACCGCTTGCTTGCTGCAACATGCACGTTGACCTGCAGCTTACATGGAACTTACTTGACTTAATCTGGAGTTTTGCATACTTACTTACATATGCCCTAATGCATCTCCGGACTTTTTAACCCCAGAGGCTGAACCAGCCTCAACGTCATGAACGACTTCCAGATTACCCCCGATATCAACTTTGTCATCTCGGGCTGATGAGCATTGGCGATACCACACCAACCACACCAATACACCACACCACATCACACCACACCGCTCGCATACCAAACCAGTCAGTTGCCAGAAATATGCAGGGACTTCCAAATAATTGCTGTGAGACGCGCGCGTATACGAATGGACGTCATGAGGACACTCGGGTCTCGAAAATGGGCAGGGAAGAGACTCAATCTCCTTTGCACTACGGGTACCCTGAAGAAAAAAGTGTTGGGGGCTTTTTGTAGGAAGCCACACACTATGTAACCCATGAAATTCCCCGGCTGTCAGAAGCATATACCCATGGAGGGGACCTGCAGGTGACAGACGACGGTTCCTTGCCCACACTCTATTCAGCCTGCCTGCCTGCCTGCCTGCCTGCAGCTCTGACGAACACCCACCATCAGCACTACAGGAAAGCCACACATGGGGTCCATGGAATTTCCAGAGCCCGCTTGGAAGCTTCCCGTGTCCGAGACATGTATGCAGCCGCAGCTGAAGAGGAGCTGTTCCGGTTGGGCCACCCGCCAGAGACGTACAGTAGAAGCAAGCAGCCACCTGCGTAGAATGACGTCTGGTATGAACCCATGAGATCTTTTCCAGCGGTCATGATTGACTTACACACTTCTCCAAGGGCCGGCAATCTCCATACATACAGTAGTAGCTCACTTTGTTGAATCCGAGGCCTTACACCCCATATGCTCCAGGTCTACACAACTGGGCCTAGATGGTAGAATTGTTGATGCAGATGGCACATCAGCAATGCCTCATGCATTGTTCTTCATGCCGACAAGCGCAAACCGTCAGACCCGCAGTCATGTCTGGGACAGCAAGGCTCAACGTTAACATGAGAGCAAGTGTTGCGGAATGCCGATTCGACCTGCCGTTTCATTAACACTGGGATCCCCTCTTTCCATTATTTGTGTGATATACTTGTCGAACTGGTGTTGATTTTTAATGCTGCAAACTCCCTTTCACACGCTGAGAACTTTGGCACTTTTACGAGGCTGGAGGATGTAGAGCCCAAGACCACGAAGTTTAGTTGGATGTATAATGATGGGTCTCAGGTGTATCATGTCTGATCCCGTAATGTTCCCGCGCCAGCTGTCATTTAACTTTGCTTGAATTGGTCACTATATATCGACGCAGCCCATGGCTTAAAGTATCCAGAGCCGGGCCGACCACCTCAACTGCGGATCTTGAAAACCCGAGACTACTGGATCGTGGCTGGAAACAACTCCGTATCTGTCTCTAGCCATACACAGTGTAGCCGGCGTCGGGCTCCCTTGTAAAGTAACAGATTGGGGAGAAAAGGCTGGATGCCTCAACACAACAATCTCTCCACAGATCCGTGCACCCAGATAACCAAACCATGTCCTCGAAACCACTTCCATCCAGCGGGCTAGTAGTCAACTGCTCCGAGTCCTTGCCCCATATTGCACACATTACACACCAACGGTGACAAGAGCATGCACACACACACACACAAACCCCCCATCACTCCACCCTCCCAGACCAACCCTCCTTCTCCAGCGCCGAATTCACCGCAGCCTTGACATCATCCGTGACATTGTGCGGCCTAGCAGCCTCCTCCAGGTTCTCAAGCGGCGCCCTGTCCTCCGCCCAAACGCCCGTGCGCACCAGGTACGACCTCCACGGTGGGATAGGCCTCTCCCTCTTCTCGGCGACGCGCCTCCTCTGGAGGTGATCATTCCACGCCCACACGCCCCGTATGTCGCTCTCCGGGTTATCCCCCACCATGTACACCCTGCGCAGCACCCCCGTCCCCTCCCCGGGCATCTCCACCTGCTGCTTGCGGTAGTACCTCTGCAGCACGTCCCACGCGTGCCAGTACGTCGGCAGCTCGGGCTTGCCGAAGGTGAACTTCTCGAGCATGGACGTCTTGGCGCCCGAGTTGGCCACCAGCCCGGTCCACACGCGCATCAGCGCCGCCCGGAAGGCACCCTGGCCCAGCCGCGAGAGGTGGTACCCCGTGCTCCACAGCAGGTCGGCGTTGCTGAAGATGAGGGCGGGCTGGCCGTCGGACTGCCACTGGCGGCTGCGGGGCAGCGCCTGGTCGCCGTTCATGGCGCTGTAGGTGCCCAGGTAGCCCCTGTGCGAGAGGAGGAGGTCCGTGACGAGCTGCACGTCGACGGCCCAGTCCCGCGGGTCGTTGAAGACGAGGATGGCGTCGACCTTGAGGCAGTCCTCGAGCTTGTTCCCGCCGCCGGGGCTGTACACGGGCCGGGGCAGGGGGAACGTCTCCTGCTTGGCGTAGAACTCCTTGAGCGGGTCGAAGGGGAAGATCTCCGGGTGCTCCTTGAGGATGTCCGCCGGGGTCACCACCGACTTGAAGCCGTAGCCGTGCGCGATGTGCCGCGCCTTGGAGGCGTCGGAGCCCAGGACGAGCACCGTGTTGCCGCTGGAGAGCCTGGGGCTGCCGATCGAGCTCTGGAAGTACCTCTCCAGGTCAGGGAAGCCCATGTCTAGGTCGGGATCGAGAAGTCTCTTGTAAGGGCTGTGGCTCTGTACGAAGTTGGAGACGTCGAGCTCTACACCGAGCTTCTCGGACAGATCGGCCACGCGCTCGAACTCGTCTTTGCCTCCGCCGTTTGTCAGAAGGATGAAAGGGATATGATGCTCTTGGAGGTACTTGAGCGTCTCGGTTGCTCCTGGGATGGGCTTTGAAGAGTGTAAGAGAACGCCATCGATGCTGTGAGATCTTGTCAGTATACCAGCTAGTTAAGCGAGCGGGTACGCCACATTGAAGACCAAACATTATGACATGCAGCATGGAAGAGGGAACGACACGGTCTTTCTTCATTCTCAAACACGATAGGTAGACTCACTCAAAAGCAAAGGCGAACTCAGGCGCCCCGCCACCCACAGAAGTAGCCGAGCTCGCCACACTCTTTCCACTATCACTGCTGGATGTGCTCCTATACCACCTCAATCCTCCGGCACCCAAACCACGCCTCGCAGCAAGGCCCCGTGAGGCATAACGCTGACATGTTGTTGTTGTCGTCGTCGTCCCCAGCGCCCGCGTCGAAAGCGGTGCCGACGTCCCACAGCACCTCCGAACAGCCTCACCGGCCCCCGTACGCGACAATCCAGACCGCAAGAGCGGTAGCGCCTTCGTCGCTGCTCTCGAGGACACACTCATTGTCCCTGTTTCCTGCTAACTAAAGGCACCGCCTGATGTCTGCCTGCCCTTTGATCCTGAAAATGAGTGACAACCTGTACGAGGTTTGAACGAACTGAATAAGTTGAATGAGATGAGAATAAGTTGTTGTTGTTTGTTGTCGTTGAGATGTTAACAGTCATAAATGAAAGTTGGCGTTCGTGTCGTCACTGATTGATGATTCCGATGCTGCGGAACTCTGGGTGGGGCGGAGCGGATTGCCGCCCCGTGCCGGTCATGACTTCACGCGCCGGTCCCGGGCAATCCGATGAGGTGAGTCTACCAAACATCAATAACTCTCAGGGGCTAGACCTGTCTGTGTAAAAACTACTTGTTCTCTTGATTCAATCGTGGTGATTGCTTCAGCTTTGGTTCAAAGGTGTATACATCATCTAGCATGCACCTGTTTGTTGGGGGTGGGTAAGAACACCCTTTCCTCTCACAGATATTAAATCAAGGCCAAGAATATTTCAAGTATTAAAGCCACGGCCTTTTGCTCCGCCATGGCATTCAAATTATTACTACCACCACTACAAGAATGTACAACAAGGGCGCTCTTTTTTTTCCATATCCAGCTCCAATCCATGTCTATTATCGCCTCATCTCCCTTCATTCGCAGGGCGTCCGCTGGTGTCAATATGTCTCCCTCGCTTGTCTCCGGTGATTTCGTTCCCATGGTGTTCCTCCCTCAAACACGGCCAGATGAAGGCGGTAATCGAGGTGCTTCGCTTGGTCGCATGAGGAAGCCTTGGATGAAGCCCGGTTAGACCTTTTCCTTCTTTCAGGTCCAATCGTCCACTTTCATGACTGTGTGTCCGTGAACGAACTCCATGGTCCTGAGTCGAGAAAAGCACCATGCCCTGGTTGACACGAGCTCGAAAACCTCCCGCAAACAAAACATGCTCGAAGATGAATGCATCCCTTCATCACGGTTCCGTTAGAAGGGATGAACCTCCAGACGAACTCGTTCCTTTCTAAACCCCGGCCGCTCTCATGTATCGCACATTAATATCGTCAAACAAGTAATCCCACACACAATAGCTCCTTCCAGTTGCAGAATCTAGCCTCACTCTTTCCTTCCTTCCGGTCTCAGAGACTCCGCACCGCCGGGAAGAGAGCAAGAACAAAAGACAAAAAATTATGAAGCAGACGTGTGGGGGGTGTATGTAGTACAGGATGGTATCAGTCGCACTCAAGTCGTAAAAGAGGTATACACTGGACAAGACACAGTCGTCTCCTCTCCTTTCAGACAGCCTGAAAGCTCTGTTCTGTCTCTCTCACTCTCTCTCTCATTATTGCAAAACGAAAGCCGTGGTGCCATATGCTGATGCCAATGCTATGCAGACAATGTTCGTCGTCTCCAATACCCCTTTCGTTTCCCGAGAATCACGCACTTGACCAACAGAGGCGGAAAAGCACACTTCAGTTGTAAAGCGTCGCCAGGTTGGTGCCGTCGTCTCGGGGTGCGTTATGCTTTCGTCAAACCAAATAAACACAAAATCCAAGGCATGCCAGTCCAGAAAAAAAAGGTGGGATCTGTCGGTCGGGCTTTCGAAAGACTCGGGAGGCGACATAGACCGGGGAGGGTGTTGATGCAAAATAATTTATCATCGCAACTTTCACAGTCCTGTCAGGACCTAGAGCCGATTGATCTGCATCTGGCCCGCGCTCGTCCTGCTCCGCGTCTCATCCTCCTCTAGCACGTCGCTAAGCCGGGTGGGGTGGTGATGGCGCGGCATGGTCTCCCAGCCGGGGACGGCATAGCCGCCACCGCCGTAGTCGGGCTGCGGCTGCTGCGGCTGCTGCTGGCCAGGGTATGATCCGGATCCGGACCACGGAGAGGAAGATGGGGGGTAGCTAACGCCGGGCTGCTGTCCCGATGGCGTCTCGTATTCTTCTGCCCCAGAGTCAGAGTCATCATTATCTCCTGGTGTACCAGGGCGATACGGGACTTTGTCTCCTCGCGCGTCGCGGACGAAGTTGCCGTGCGCATCGATAACGTACTCACCTTCGCTATAGCCTCCCTCGGATCCACCTCCAGCACTGTACGGCCGCTCTTCTTCACCTGCGCTTGATGGTGGTTGTTGATAGTAGCCCCCGCCTGAGCTCGGCGCTGTTGATGCGGGCGCCTGTGGTGGCTGAGAGTACTGATATTGCTGTGACGGCGTCTCGGGCTGTTGTGGCTGGCGCTGCTCTCGGGTGCTGCCTCCTCGACCAGGGACACCTTGAGTCATCGGGACGACCTGGACGCCTCCAACGATGGTTGGTAGGCCTTGCTGCAGCGAGGCCGTGCGGTCGCGTTCCTCTTGCTCCCGACGTCCTAATTCCTCCCAAGCCCGGCGTGCCTCTTCCTTAGATATGAGCAGCTCCTTCTGCATCTCGGTTATCCGCTTCTGTGTCTTGGAGTTGGCCCGGTCGTTCTCGAGCGCCTCTTGAATGGCATTTGCTTTTGACATCCGTTCCTCTGCCAGTGCCCGCTCAAGCGCAGCTTTTGTCTCCTCATTCCGCTCCAACTCGGCACGCGTCTCGAAGAACCACCGCTGAAACTTGCGCTCGGAGCTGGCCCGCAGGCGCTGGAGCTCCACTACTGCGTGGAAAAGGTTCGCTCCTGCCGCAGAGAGATCGCTAACCTGCCGCGATAGTTGCGATGAGACAGGGTCTCGGTCAATCTCATCCGCGTGTTGTTGCAATTTTCGTATCCAGAAGCTGGTGAGTCCTTCCCAGTGAGCCGACAAGGCTTCCCATCGCTCGAATGCATGAGGAAACGTGTTCCTGGGCTGAGTTTTGGGCGTTGCCCCGGCATCGCCAGGCTGGGTTCCTGTCGTATTCGGCATCTGTGCTCCAGTACCACCAATGTTTGGTACACCGGAATACTGAAGAGGTGGCTGACCTGGTGTTGTGTTGGTTCGGGAAGGGCGCTGCTGGTTTTGGGCAGGTTGTTGCATCCTAGGTGTCTGCTGTTGCGCCTGTGGTGGGATAGGCTGTTGTTGTTGCTGCTGCCTGCGCTGCGCACTGGTGGGGTCAAGCGGTCGGGGGACAGAAGTATCACCTCCTGCAGTCATGCCGGCACCTGGTGCAGCACCAGCAGCGGGAGCTCTGCGCTCCGCCATCCTTCTCTGTTGGTCTTCCAGCTCCCTTGCCTCATTCTCGGCCCGCTCCCGTTCGGCAGCACGTTCTGCACGTTGACGCTCTCTCTCCTGGCGCTCCTGCATGATCATTCTCGGACCCTTGATCCCTGATGGCGAGCCGGTCTGTGCTGGTGGGGCTGTGGGTCTCGTCGTCGAGGAAGAGAAACCATTTGTGACGGCGGGCTGTCCGCCAACACCACGAATATCGGCCATCGATGCGTTCTCTTCGAAGAGATCCGGGGTGAAGGAATTGGGATATCTAAGTGCTTCCTCGAGTGCCCAGAGAATCGCACTGTGGGTATGCTTGGAGATATGTAAGGCCGGGTGCGCCGCTGTGCGGTCAAAGCGAGGGGAGGATGATGTCCTTGGCGGTATGAGAGATGGGGGAAGAGTGGTTGAATCTACGTCGAATGGATCGCTAAGCAGATCCTGAGAAAGGTGTCTCGCAGGATGACGTCGCTCTTTTCTTCTGTCTGGTTCAGGTATATCTTTGGGATCGGCTGTCGCAAAGAGCCCCTCAGAGCCTAGGCCTACCGAGACAGCTTCCAGGTGAACCCGTCTTGGTGAGGAAATTGGGTGGGTTTGGGTCTGGGGACTAGGAGTGCGGACAAAACGAGGAGTGCGTCGCAAGCTGCGATGCGACAATGGTGTAGATGCGCCTGACCTTGGATCTTGCTCAGGAGGAGCAGGAGATATCGAAGCTTGGGATCGTCGAAGGGTCCGCTGCTGGCGCTGCTGCGCCGGTTCAGGAGTTTCGTAACGTTCGTAACGGTCGTAAGAAGTGAAGGGATCTAAGTCCGTCACGATTGCGGTCACTTTCCCCTTATCACCAGGTGGAGCTGGGTCGGACAAGGTGAATGATCACCACCCTTAAGTGGTGACGGTGATGGGAAAGTGAAAACGAAACCGAGGTAGGGTAATCAATTGAATGACGAAAGGTCGCCCTAGAATACCGAGACGGTGAGCGGTTAGCGAAACTAGTTCCAAGTTTTTTTGGTTTTTGTTTTGTTTCGAGGCTGGTCGAGGGTAGAGGCGTCGTAAATTATAGGGTAGACTGGGGGGGTTTCAGGGTCTCGACCAAGATCACCACAACCACCAAGTAGCTGGAGCTGGAGCTAGAGCTTGAGACTGAGATTTGGGCATTTGAGATTCGAGATTGAAATTGAGATCGAGCTCTCAGATTGCGCAGGTGAATTTAGTGGAGAAGGCCGTCCCAACTTACAGGTAAAGGTCAATTGCAAGCACAAGAAGCTATGTTGCACAGTAAGAAAAGAAGGAAAATAGCAGGCGCAAAAAGATCAATTGGCTTCTAAGCGCCGTTGTGGTGATTGTTGCTGTTGCTGCTGCTGCTGCTGCCGCCGCTGCTGTTGTTGTGAGGTTGCGCTGCGACCTGTCGCATTAAATCGGAGGCTGGTGTTGCTGTGTGGGAAAAGTGGTGGCGGGCAGCGATGGTGGGTTGATAGTGATGGCGATGGAGATGGGATGGTAGTAACTCCGTAAGTACTTTTTTTTTCGTATCGTGTTGTAAGTGGGAAAGGCCTGAGCTTTGAATGCTGCAAAAACTATAGGTAGTAGTAAACAGTGGCTATGGTTAGTCGAGTTTCAGGTCATCATTGTTGTGAAAGTTGATGAATTGTCATATCAAGTGTGGAATTTGAAGCCTCACTTTTCGAGATTGTACACAGTACACACAGAGATCAATTGCGTGTATGAGTGTGTGTGTGTTGTTGTCGTTTGACGTTGTTGTCCTTGTGTCGTTTCGTTGTTGTCGTTGTTGGTCTTGGGTGCTTGGTGGTGTTGGCGCCCTCTTACTGCCTGTCTGTCTCGCCTGTCCCTGCCTGTCCCTGCCTGTCCTTGCCTGTCCCTGCTTGTCACTGACCGATGCCCGACTCCACCAGACCTTGGCTCGTGGCCTGAATCCTGACCGCTGCTGGATCACCCCAGCTCCGTTCAACCGCGTCTTCCTTCCTCCACTTCTTCTTCCACTCCAATGCCTGACTTGACCGAATGTGTGCAGAATATGCAGAATGTTCTGGGGACAATGGCCTGAACGGGAGCAATGGCTGATGGGGCGGTGAAAAAATAACTGGAGTCTCGCATCGCATGTCATCAATGGCGCCGCCCTATTGTTTGTCTGTTTGTCTTGAAACCTTGCTGGTCGAAGGATAAAAGAAGAACGGATGACGCAGAAACATGAAACCTAAGTAGTCTTTTTTGTTTTTTTAAAGTTCAAGCAACAACCAGGGCAGGGCAGCTCCAGTTCCAGACCGACCTCGACAACTGCTATCTCCTGTCAATCTCATCAAGAAAAGTTCTCGAAGTCTGAAGCGAAAGCTACCCCTGACGATGCGTTGTGCACAGGCCCCTCGGGGTTCGTGGCTTCTACAGGCGAGGGATGACACGGTCGTTTTCCTGTGGTATTCCGTGTGATCCGTGATCCGTGATCCGGTTGAGTGTTGTCCGAACGTCACTTTTCATAGCATTGAAAAACAACCTCCTTGGTGTTTTGCAGATGTGATTGTTTGATTGTTGGTGAGAGATGAAGAGGAGGGAGTAAACAGAAAGGAAGGATCTATACAGCAGAAAGGAGGAATCAGATCAGATCTGATCTGATTTGAGAGACAGTCCGGAAATTGTGCGGGAAGCAGCAGGACACAGGACGCGGAATGGGAAGGGGGTTGTCTGACCTCACCTCAGACCTCAGATCTCACACCCTCGCATCCCCATGCAGGTCTTATGTCTCTGTCTCTCAATATTCTGCAGAATAGGACAAGGTCCTTTTGGGGTTATTGATGATGGTCCTTTTTCACACCAGGGCCTCCCTCCCCTCCCCCGCCCTTTCTCTGTTATGCATCTTTGAAATTATTGATGGCCTCAGCATTCATGAGCAGCTAACTCCCTTCGTCACAATGGTCAGCTCCTTCCGCAACCCTATGCCTAGGTACTGGGTGAGGCACGTCCTCGGGATGCCCATGTATTCTACAGCGGGCAGGCTCCAAGGCTCTACCTGGTAGGTAAATCCTCTACTAACTACCTAGGTACCCATATAGGTATACATATGTAGATCTGAGAGCTACAACCCCCCTCCCCCATGTTCATGGTGCTGTCGTTCAGATTAGGCGCCGTGGACACAAACGAGGCGCTGCTGCTTTACCCGGTGACACAGAAGCGCGGGGTGGGCATGTACGGAGTAGTATATGAAGCTGCAAGACATTTCGAGCTGTTTCATACTTGGCGTTACAAACTGAGAGTGCATAACGCAGGCCTCCCTCGTTCGATAAAGTCGAGGTGGGCTTACATGTATAGTTTGTCCTCGACATTCCTTCCCGTCAGGCGCCCCCGTCTGGGCACACAAAAACGACCATCCTTCCTTCGCATGCGTGACTGACGGGGCCGCAACAAGGCACACGACTCGTCCATCGCCTCGGGCTCGCCGTCAGTCTTCGATGATCCCGAGGTTTGTCACCCCACACGTTCACTCCGTACTGCCAAGTCGATCTGGCAGCAGAGCAAAAAAACAAGCAAACGTCATCACGTCGCCTTGGATCTTGTTGCTAGAATTTTCTTCAGATAGGACCGGCCAGCAAAGGCAAAAAGAGCCACAACAGCGGTGACTGCGCCATAGGTACGGGGGGGCTGGCACTCACGAGTCACCATCGTCCCAGGTGTCCGAGGCCCAAAAGTGTAAAACAGAGCTGTGACGCTGGGGGAGGAAGGTTGCCTCCTTCGATATGTATGCATGCGTTGGCAGTACATATATACGCAGAGGAGTGACGACAGAAGTCAGACAGACAATCCCTGCTCGATCCTGCAAGACGACGCTCTTCATGAGGCAAGTAGTGTAGAGTTCCAGACCGGTACACCCCAGGAGGCCCAGAAGGGGTCTAGCTACCATTCAGATATGCAAGGCATGCTTCGAGATGGTGTGAACGAGTTGTCAAGTCTCAAACGTGTGTGCTGTGGCTTGACTCTTTTTTCTCGTCAGACTTGTTCCTGTGCCTCGGCATTGCGGCGCTTTCAAGCCTCGCGCCCTTGTAGGGCCGACCGCCGATTGTGAATAAGTCGCATCCAGTGAACGAGTAGACGAGCAGCCCCCGCGCCTGCTTTTTGGCTGAATCGGTGGTCTTTAACTCCCGAGGTCCCTTAGAACTGAAGGTATAGCTACCAGGTAGCACTGGACAGTCGCTTGGAGCAGTGCTACATATCAGCCCTAACCCTACTGTGGATGTGACCCGACTGTGGATACCTACCCCTCCACGTGCCCCCAAAGAGAAGGTGGGGTTGTACGGTATCGAACAGTCTCAAGTGCTATGCTATAGTGGCTTAAATGTACTTGGGCAGGTTACAAGATGAGCTCGGCAATAATTATAACAAGTAACAATATAAGTAGACTGTTCTCGTATATATACTATCAGCAAATAGACAGCAGGCAAGGGAACAGGTCACAGACTGTTGCACCCCGACTAGAGACCTAGGTAGTCCTTGTGGCCGGGAGTAAGGTTAAGACATCGACCACCTACGGCACAGCTGTGTATCGAGGGCGATGACTGAGACATTGATGGCGCACAAGCTAGCGAAAAGGGATCGACTTTGATTTTGAGATGGATTTATGTGACCGTGTATCACAAAGTATCGCACCTCGTAAATGAGGCGCACGAATTGTTGCCCGCAAAATCGCAAAATCGCAAAATCAACCAGACCATTGCTAGGGAGGACCTGAGAGCAAGGGAGCTACGGCTTCAAAGCCGGGAAGAAGATGATAAAGAGACAAGACGTAGTGATAATCCAGGATTCATGGGACAAGACCTCATAATAATCCCCAAATGCACTTGCTCAAAGAGATTAATGGTTATATATATATATATATAAATTCTACTGTCTTTCATGTTCAATTGGGAGTTCCAAGGTTGCTACACAGTACTTAGATGGACCTTCCTTCAGTGCCGGTGCTTGCAAAACGAGCAAGGGTCCATATGCCAGAAACGGCCAATATCATTGGCCATCACAAATTAAGGTTTCCTTCCGTGCCGGGGTGTCGGGCCGGTACCGTTTGTCGTCCAACACGGAAGGAAGGAGGCAGCAATCTGCGCCGTGCAACCGGCGCCGATCGTTCTGTATCTGCTTTGATCTGTTGAGAAGACGCAATTTGAGCCATTAGTGTATACTTGTCATCGCCGTCTTCATTGCTGAAACCATCACCCCTGGATCGTACAGGTACCCAACCGAGTCCTGGCTCGATTACCTCCCCCACGATGCGCTCTCATCATACACAGTACATCTTTCGAAGATCAATGAACGGGCCAGCAGCGCGACGTTCCACCAGAGATTCTGGTTCGCCCGTCACGGAGCGCAACACGGCTCGTCCAGCGTACGAGACGGACGGTTGGTTCGATGCCATTCTCCGAGGCATCCAGCCAGCGGAGGAACCGTACTTATACCTCCCTCGACAGTGTATCCACTGCGGTACGACATGACTATCACTCGAGCAGACTCAAAACACTTGCTGCAAATCCACTGCTTCGCGGATTGAGACCTCGCCCTTCTCCCAAGATGAGAGGCCAACGCGACACGAGTGCTCGTCCGAAAGTCAACACGATTCAGGGGTCACTCCTTGACAGCAACTTCGACGAACCGTCTAGCGACACAGGCCGCGTGAAGCCGCTTGACCACTCCACACGATTCGAGTCTAGTGCTGGAACGAGAAACATTTACTCGTGGCTCCGCATTATCCATATAATGTCCCCGAATATTCGGTAGTCAACGACAAGGCGTCTTTCAAGACGCCCGGCTAGCTCAATCGGTAGAGCGTGAGACTCTTACGAGCCTCCCGGTTCTGATTATCTCAAGGTTGTGGGTTCGACCCCCACGTCGGGCTCAATTCCCGGCGACGATTCGCCTCTCTTTTTTGTCTTTTTTTGCTCTCGAGTTTTCTGTACCTGAAAACCTGTGTCGAAATGATTGAAGACGGGAGATGAGAAGCATGAAACAGGCAGCAGGAGGCCAGATTATGGCGGCAGCTCTTTCTACTGAGGAATTATGGGCAAATATTTTGCAGGTATTTCCTCTACACATGTAGCAGACGAGACCTGGGACCTGTTTAATCCAGGATTCTGTCGACCTCCCAGCTCCAGACCTTGCCGAGTCTCGAGACCCAGATCATACGGAGATCTCCAAATCGGTTGCTCCGATGTCTTCAACGTCCCGGACATACCGGCCGTACAGACCACCATTGCCTGAAGAGATGGAGAAATGATCATTCATATTTCCTGCCGGGGGAACTGAAAGCCTTGGTCACAAGATTCTGGGCACATCGTCGCAATATATTCTATTGTGTCAGAAGTGAGTATCAAAGTTTTGCACTAGTTGCAACCACGCTTTTACAAAACATTAATGATTGCAGTCTTGTATTGATGCGTGCGTAAGTATGTGCTACAGGTAATTAGTGTTCGTCATAATTATCTGGATCAAGTTGAAGACAACCGCACGATGGACGGTCCCAATTTCCTTTATACAAAGTGATAACATCAAAGCTTCCTTGACCACCACTGATTAGAACATTTTTAAGTCCCTCAAAGGGGTATATTGACTAATTATGCTTTCAAAGACAACCAAACGGCTTCTTCGCACGTCAAAAACCACTCCGAATCTACGGCGTGGGCGCTGCTGGGTTGATCCGCACCCATTCAGAGACGCACTTGCATCAATGAGACTACCATACCTACCAATTCTTCCTGTCACGGTCAAATTGTGTGCTGCATAGTTGACCTGGTTACCGTGGGCATGTGCCAGCGAATTGATTTGATGCTTGAGGCAGAGGTGTCCAGGGCCCCAAACGTCTATTGTTCACAGAGTTTTATACAGGCCACTTGAATCACAGCTAGCTTGTAATGCCTCTGAAAAATTCTTTACTACGATGCCTATAGATACAGAATAATCATAGAGACGACGATTAGCTGAGAAATAGCCCGGATGAAGGAGTACTTAAGTAGTTTAGCCAACCCGGCTAGGTTATACGAAACACACCTGGACCGTGCATAGGTTCTATACGCCTTTCGACCCCCTTGGTCGTCGATAACAGCAGGCCGGAAGTGTCATACGAGGCAGGGCCTGTCATGATTAGCATCTACACTTACTATTGGTTACGGATCGCCTGTTGGTAGCGGAGCCCTTGCGACCAACAGTACATGCTGCATGGAAACTCGGCTGGCACCGGTTCGTTGCTCCTCAATGTTTCTCCCCAGCAAATATTGGCAACAGCAGTCACAACTAGGCGACAGAGGAAAGTTGACAGCTACAACAGTGTTAGAATGGGCTCAGCGATAGAGATGGAATCGGCCATTGAAGGTCTCCTCCGCCAGACCGGCGCAGAAGTCCTCCGCCCCTGCGACCCAGGCTACACTCTCCGTCAAGACAGCTATTTCTCCACCACGGCCACCGAGCTTCATCCATCCTACATTGTGCGGCCGCATTGCGCCTCCGAGGTCTCCAGGACGATCCAGATCCTCGTCTCGGGGGGTCACGTCTTCGCCCTCCGCAGCGGAGGACATGGCACCAGTCTTGGGGCCAGCAACATCGAAGGGGGGATCACCCTCGATCTCGGGCTGTTGGACTGGACGGCGGTTGTGGAGAATAGCCAGGGTGCTGACGAGGGAGGGGAATCTGCCGCCCTGGTCGATATCGGGCCCGGCGCGCGCTGGCGGGACGTGTATGCTGCCCTGGACAAGTACGACCTGATGGTGGCGGGCGGGCGTGAGGGCTCGGTGGGTGTCGGGGGACTGCTGCTCGGAGGAGGCATTTCGTTTCTCTCGGGCAGCCGCGGGTTCGCGTGCGACAACGTGGCAGCCTTCGAGGTGGTGCTGGCCGACGGTCGCATCGTGCAGGCATCAAAGTCCATGCACGCCGATCTGTTCTGGGCGCTGAAAGGCGGCGGCAATAACTTCGGCATCGTGACCAACATCCGCATGCAAGCGGTGAGGAGTCGCCCCGTCTGGGGCGGCCTCACTGTGATGTCGCCGGAGACCATTCCCCGGGCTGCCGAGGCGTTGGTCGACTTTACGAGCCGTGTGAATGAGGATGGGGACAGCAACCTGATGTGCATTGTCGAGTACCGGCCGGAAACGAAACATGTCGCCCTTCGCGCGTACCTGGTCCAAACCGCTGGTGTGGAAAACGCGCCTGCATATTCCAGGTGGCTGCAGCTACCAACCACCCACAAATTCTTCGGGAAATACTCGTTTGCTCAAGCTTCTGGAAACAGAACTATGCCTGATGGGTACCAGTAAGTCCCCCCCCCCTGTACCACTGTTGATTGTCCAGTCGATTGATTCTCGAGACGTAGCAATACCTGGTTCACCGCGACCTTTAAAAACGACGCACGTATCGTCTCGAAAGCCGCCTCCCTGCACCAGGAGCTGATCGATACGCTCAAGACATCCATCGTGCCGGATGGTGACTTTGTCTCACTCTGTCTCTTGCAGCCGCTTCCAAAAGCCATTGTCCAACTCGGCGATAATCCCATGGGCCTCTCACGTCAGAGTGTGGATGGCCTCCTTGTCATGACGACGGTTATGGTACGCACCGCCGAACAGAAAACAGCGGCGTACCCGAAATGCAAGGAATTCTTCACCACGTTGAGGGAGTTTGCTAGATCTACTGATGAGGACCTGAACCTGGACTGGGAGTACATCAATTACGCCGACGAGACTCAGGATCCTTTAGGAAGCTATGGTGCTGAGAACGTCAAGAAGTTGAAGGAAGTCTCCGAAAGATATGACCCAGAGCAGGTCTTTCAGAAGCTGTGTCGGGGCGGCTTCAAACTCACTCCTACTTCGAAATGAAACGGAAGCCGGTCTTGGATAAATCTCATGACAATAATTACGTCAATTCTCGGGTGGTTGTGACAATCGTTTGAATAACCAGTTCATACTTTCACACTCTGGTCCCCATCTAATACTTTATCTCATAAGGGGCTCTTCCATGCACTCCTGCCTAGCTAATCATGAAGTCTTCCGAGGTTTGCACATGTGTATCTTTGAACACCTCAAGTACTAGGCTTGACCTTTTCCAGACCCCTATCCACGTTGCAAGACCAATCCATAAACCACCTAGGATATGCCCAAGTTCCCCAACGCACCGCAGTAGCAAAAGTCCCAGCCCAGACAGGATCCTTGGTCCCGGTGAGAATTCCCTTGACTAGCTTTGGAGCGAGCTCCTCGACAGGCATACATGCATTCTTATGGTCGGCTCGTTGCTTGTTCGCCATGTCCTCGATACCAGGGTACCGGTAGTACGAAGTCTCGGGCAACTCCAGCTTACCGCCAGGCTTGTCGAATATGGTTGTACTGGCAGACCCGACCATTACCGTTACAACACGTACACCCAGCGGGGCCATCTCGATCCGCATTGTATCCGACATCTGGGCGATTGCAGCCTTGGAGCTGGAATAGATACCTAGTCATCATGTTAGGCCACTACATACTATCTTCTGCGATTACGGAGAGTTTGGGGAGTGAAATACCAGCCCAGCACATCGGGATCTTGCTACCGATAGAGCTGAAATTTGCAATAATACCCTTTGCCTCGATGACGAGAGGGCCAAAAGCCTGAGTAACGGCAAGGGGGCCCCAGACATTAACGTCGTACACCTCCTTTGCCCATCCTATGTCCACGTCTAGGAGTGGACGGACCCCCTCGATCCCGGCGCAGTTGATCTGGTGATCGTTAGGAGTGAACTAAGAGTTTGAGATGCGAGGTGTGCATATAGGATAGGGCTATGTACTCACAAGGACATCGAGCTTCCCGCCAGTACGCTCCGCAACTATCTCCTTGCACTGCGAGATGGTCTTGGGCACAGTTACATCAAGCTCGATAAGGTCCACGCTGCTAAGCTCCGCGAGGTCCTTGGCTTTGGAGTGACTGCGCACCCCGGCAAAGACGTGAAAATCATGCTCGAGGAAGACCTTCGTCACAGCCCAGCCGATACTGCCGGTACTGCAGCCTGTGATCAGGACCGTCTTCTTCTGAATCGCTGCAGGCGCCATGGTCTCTGTTGATGGAAGTCAAGGTCTCAGATGAGTGCAAGCAATGAGGTGAGGAGTCTGAAATATTCTCGGGGCGGAGAGTGAACGAGCATGTACATATGCTGTGCCGCAATACGAAGCGAGTTGGGAAACCAACCTCGGTGACCAACAACCTATGAACGGCTGGGGAATTATCATGTCCCCTGGAATCGCCGTGGTTATATGGGGCTACCTAGGTATGCATGACCGGTTGGATGCAGGCGCGAACCAACAGTGCCTTTTGCTGAAAAGGCCCGGACCTGTCTCAGCACCGCCAAATGCTTTCGCAACGCCTTTTATTGATGTCAATCCCCTGTTTTCCTGCGAGATGACGACTCCTTGCTGGCGCGAGAGACGTAGTCTTTTAATTGTACGTTACTATCAGCGGCCCAATCTAAAGAGGTCTTTCGATTTCTTATTCTCGAGACAGCATGAGGTCCAGCAGCTGCTGACCGCTCATGAGCTCGATGTTAAAGAGCTCCTTGCCAGTCACAAGGCTGGACCCGTTAGCATGCCAGATACTTTGGAGCGCCGGGCGAGAGACAAAGCTACGAATGGATTAGTGAATCATCTCGACGAATGAGACCGAGAAGAAATGTATGAGGGTTCAGCAACCCGTAATGAAGAGAGCTTCGTCGATGCGTTCACGGGCCGAACTGACTTCACCTCAACCAGTCCAGATTCGGCTGCTGCACATAAACTCATTCTATCATGTATATCGTGGCCATAAACCCAGAAAATTCACCCAACCAACCACTCCAGCTTTTCCCTTGACTGACCCGAGGTCACTCACAAAAAAAACAAAACAAAAAGGGCTCATACTAAACCCTTACAACTGCCCGCCCCCACCAATCCACCACCTACCTACCTACCCAACCACCCTCCCTCCCACCCGCGCCCCATCTAGCTATCCACCAACACCCGAATCCCCTTGGTCCCAGGCCAAGGCGACAAGATGGTATTCTCGGCATAGAAGGCCACGTCCCGGACCGTCGTGCCGACCAGCCGCAGCCCGTGCCTCCGGACCAGGGTGGCGAGGCCGATGTACAGCTCCGAGTAGGCCAGGTTCAGGCCCAGGCACATGCGCGAGCCCCGCCCGAAGACGGTCAGGTAGTGGGTGAGCGGGTGGGCGCCGCCGGGCCCGCGGGGGTCGCCCAGCCAGCGCTCGGGCCGGAAGGCGGTGGGGTCCGGGAACACGCGCTCGTTCATCAGCATGTGGTACTGGTCCATGCTGACGGCGATGTTGGCCGGGATGGTGGTGGTGTCCTTGTAGATCCAGGGGGTGGCCGGGTTGCGGTTGATGCGGACTAGGCGTTCGATGACGCCCATGCCTAATCTTAAGGCTGGGGGGATGGGATGAGTATAATGTCATTTTCCAATCGTAGATGGTAATTGAGGTGGGAAGGGGGTGGGGGGAAGGGTTATGAATCAACGTACTCTCTCTGACGATCGCAGTGAGGTAGGGTAATGTCTCCAAGGTCGCCCACGGCGGGATATGGGCCGCATCGGGGATGGCGGTGGCCAGCTCGGCGCGCAGTCTGGCGTGGACCTGGGGATCGTTCAGGATGTAAAAACTGCCCAGGGCGAGCGTCCAGGCGGTGGTCTCGAGGCCCGCGCCGATGAGGGACTCGGCCTCGTGCTGCATGCGCTTGTGTGAGAGCTCCTCGCGGGGCAGGTTGGAGGCCAGCATCTCGTGGAAGACGGTGGCGTGGCCGGTCTGCCCTGCCCGGGGCTTGTCGACGCCGGCACCGGCGCCGGTGGCCTGATGGCTGGCACGGATGGTGGCTGTCTGCCGGGACATTTCCTGTTTTCCGAGGAGATCGAAGTTAGAAAACAACAAACAACCTTTTTTTGGCTAACCCACCCACACAGACGAAACCAGGAGCGAGAGACTATCATGCGATACTTGCCTCCCGATACGCAATGATGGGCGCAAACGGAGGGAACAACCGCTTCGCCAGCCAGTACGGCAGACCATCGGTCACCGCACCCAGGATGGGCAGGTAGCGGGTGACGTGGGACCAGTTGGTGACGCGCGTGATGGCGCCCGTGAAGGGGGCGCGGAAGTCCGGGGACAGGTGCAGGTCCAGCGGCGAGCCGAAGACCAGGTCCATGATGTTGTCGGCGGCGAAGCAGCGCCAGACGTCGTGCAGGTTGAGCACGCGCCCGGTGCCGGCGTACTCGGTCTCCAGGCGGCGCGAGATGGTGTCCATCAGCGCCTGGATGTCGCCCGCCTGCTCGCGCACCTTGGACTTGGCGAAGAAGGGGCTGATGGCCGCGCGGCGCATCTTGTGCACGTCGTGGCGGGCCGTGCTGAAGGTGGCCCCCGGGATCCCGAAGCGGTTCTCCAGCCGCTGTAGCTTGTCGTAGGGCTTGCTGGTCGGGTACAGCGTGTCGTAGAAGTCCGGATCGTCGATGTGCAGTTCATCCGGATTGATGCGCACGATCGGTCCGTACTTCTCATGCATGCGCTTGATGGCAAAGGGGAACTGTCCACCGCCCTTGGGGATCAGGTCGAAGTATGCTTCGTACAGTCCCGTCAGGGCGGCCAGTTTAGGACCCGGAAATTTGGCGATGGGGCTGAAGTAGATACGGTAGATGCCCACCCCGATGACATAGCTGAGGACGGCGAGGGCAGTAGTGGCAATCGTGAGGATGAACTTCGACCCGGGCTCGAACACGTCGAGCACTGACCCTCGAGTCGAGTGGTTAAAGGACGACTCCATCAAAACTGTCTTTCTGTTCCTTGGAGGGAGAACCGAGCCAGCAAAGTCTGGTCTGGACTAGCAACGATTGAGGCCCTTCCAAGCTGTCTCGCACTTAGCTAGTACCTACTTAAGTAGGTAATGCCACTCAGTCGCCGGCCAGAAATGCCCGTGGTTCGATGCATGTAGAAAGTCAATGTTGAGCCACATCGCAGACCTTTCCCCCCTGTGCTCTGTCAGGCCATGTCCACGTATGGTAAGCAATCCCATCTCCCATGGTCTCTGGAGGTCTGGATGACGAGGACAGGTAATCGTGCAGTGCCGATATTCACGCTGACACACACCAGTTGACACCCCCCCTCTCTCACCTCTCAGGGACGCTGGATTCCACAGGGTCCCTGGCCCCAGTCTGGTACATCCAGGGTGCCTTGCAATGGGGTTCCTTCTTGTACGATGTTGGTCTGCGCCACATTTCGGATTCACGACCTGTAAATACTTTATCATCAATTTCTGGATCGTGTGGTGAGGCACCTGGGATTGAACTCACGACCTGGTTGAGCATAGATTGTCTGACTGTACATGTATATTTTCTGTGCATCTGTATTATTCTCTGCAAGGAAACTTGTCGTGGGGAACAGGCAGAAGGCATTTGTGTGAGTTGCTGCTGTCCGTTGTGACTTGTGATGTGCAACAGCACCTGAGTGGGCCAGACATCAATTGACAGGAGGAGGAGTCTGGAGGAGTCTGGAGTCTGGGGTTTGGAGTGGGGTGTATGGTCGCATCAGCACGCTTAATGTTGATGGGCAGATATCCGCCCCACCTGGGGCACTCTATTCTGCTTGGTTCCCGAGAATACTGGGGAACGTTGGATCTTGATGTCCACTTCAATGTTCAGATGCCGGCAGCGAAGGTGGAGCAAATCTTGGAAGCTCAACTACATACTTACTAAGTACTTAAGTCAGTACCTTTGTGAACTGTCGCGAATCTACGATTTCCTTCTTCGTAAACCGCAACACACAACAACGCGAATATCAATTGCTCAGATTCCCTCAGAACGCGTGATAAATCCTGCCATGGTGTTTTGGGAAGGCTGTACAACTTCGAAATATGTGATAGACGCAAGTGTCTTGCAAGCCGCAGCTGATTGGGCAACCTGTTAGCTAAGATTGTCCCGTCACTCTGTGTCTCAATGTCTCAAACATTCTACATGTGTACACACGCCACAGCAGCCTGTTCCAGAACAACCTTGGAAGAGAGAAGATGCTGACGGCGCCCCAGCCAGCCACTGAGACGGTCTTCCATGCTAGCTGACACCAGCGAGCTGCAATGTGCTGACCATGCAGCAAGCGGGATCTGATCCCTGCATCTCACCACCACCGCCACTACCTTTTGCTCCTTTGTTCTTCTTTTGTTCTTCTTTAATGCTTGCTTAGAAATCATCTAGGCACTTTACGAATTCACCATAGCTTGCAGCTTAATACCCAAGTACTTAGCCTAACCTAACCTAACCTAACCTAAGTACCTGAATCCTGCCCCCGTACCCGGCGGAGGAGCTATCATGTCCAATTACCCTCCCTACCTACTCAGCTTCTCCTGCCCTCAGGGAGACTAGAAGTTCTCTCCTCTCTCTCCTATCTCTCTCTCTCTCCTATCTCTCTCCCTCCCTCTCCCCCTCTCCAACAGCATCCTCAAATCACCATGGCGCCCTTTGCCGGCCTCCGTGCGACCCTCACGCAGATTTACCCACCCAAGCCCACCTTCACAGAGGCCAATGTGCCCGCCGGCTCGCAGCGTGGCCGAGTGTTTATCGTGACGGGTGGGAATGCCGGTATTGGTCTGGAGTTGACCAAGATTCTCTACACGGCAGGGGCCACAGTCTACATCGCCTCCCGTTCCAAGGACAAAGTGGAAGCCGTTATCAAAGACATGACAACAAAATCCACCAAAGCCGCCGCAACGAGTGGACAACTCAAGTTCCTGCATCTAGACCTCAACGACCTCACCATCGTCAAAGCTGCCGCCGAGACCTTTGCCCAGCAGGAGTCCCGGCTGGACGTGCTGTGGAACAACGCCGGCACAGGCGCCAACGGCGTAACCATCGGCCAGCGTACGGCCCAAGACTTTGAGCCCATGATCGGCTTCCACTGCATCGCGACGCTGCTCTTCACGCAGCTCCTCGTGCCCCAGCTGCGCGCCGCGGCGGCCGCCTCCCCCGCGGGGCAGACCAGGGTCGTCTGGACGTCCAGCGGGCTGGCCGAGGCCGGGTCGCCGCCCAACGGCCTCGACTTCGACGTGCTGGACAGGGGGACCAGCAAGCCGATGCAGAACTACGGGGCGTCCAAGGCGGGGACGTGGTTCCTGAGCCGGGAGTTTGCGCGGCGGCACGCGGGGGACGGGATCGTGAGCGTGTGCCTGAACCCGGGGTACCTCAAGACGGCCTCGTTCGACGGCACCCCGGCGCTGGTCATGTTCATCATGAACCGCGTGATGCTGTCGGAGCCCATCTTTGGGGCGTACACGGAGCTGTTTGCGGGCCTGTCGCCCGAGGTCTCGCTGGAGAGTAGCGGGTCTTATATCATCCCCTGGGGTCGGGTCCGCGCCAATGCAGGTACGCCGCGGCCGGATTTGATCAAGGCGGGGGATACTACCGAGGAAGGGGGGTTGGGGTATGGGGAGAAGTTCTGGAAATGGTGCGAGGAGAAATGGGCGCCGTATGTTTAGGGGAATTGATGCCCAGGTGCATACCAGTCGATGCCAGGGCACACCTGGGCAGGTAGGCTGGTAGAGAGTGCTGGACTAATGAATTCAGTTGGAGGGAGGATAGGGCGTGGGGGGATAGGCGTGGGATAGTGAAGATAATAGGGTGATTTTCTCGTATTTAAGCAAGGTAATCCCGTCATCGAATGCATGCAAGATTTATTGCCACACCATGTCGAAAAAAAGAGAGCAGAATTGGTCCTTTTGTCCAAATCCATGAGAACCTTGAAAGTGCTCGAGATGTTGCCGGATTTAAAGGCAATAGAGGAGCGGTGTGGCTTTAGGGACGGGATGAAACGAAACGAAACGGAGAAATTCCTCCATCTGTAAGGCCTTTTCAGGACGCCGCTTGGCAGAGACAACAATTAAAAAAGGAAGGCCAGGCAGGCAAGAGGTCGATCGATAGTGATAGTTGAAATCCTTCGGCTCCCTCACGTCAGCGCCAGGACATCTGGAACCTTGGAATGCACCTACGTTGCTTGCGTGATAGCTACCTTGGTACCCCCATGCCTTTAAACTCCACGAAGGATTGTAGGTGCAGTTGAGCCAGTGGAATACAGTCCATAAGATCGTGGCCCCAGGATGGATTGTATCGTAACGACTTCTTCCCCCCCACAATGTAGTTCCACCACGTTCCCATCCGCCAGTGTTATCTTTCCTGAGATCGAAGGAAGCCATACAGTCCACGAAAATTTATATAGATTCTTATTTTGGTTTTTTTTCGACTACAACAATAACCCAGGGGGTAACACCACATCTACTCCCGATTTTCTCCAACACCTGGGAGAGATTGGGTCGACCACTTACTTCATGTTGTGGTGAGAGAAGATTCGCTGTCCTCCTGGGGTAATGTAGATCCAAACACTCTCCACGAGTGGGAGGAGACTAACATGATTGGTCCCCTGTGAAGAAGCTGTTATATGATCGGGGGCGTAAACTACCTACAATGGAACTCAGCCTGCCATCCTCCCCTACAGCCGTCAGCAAACGTCGTCGACAGCAGAATCGCAATGCGCAACGCAGATTCCGCCGTATGTCTACTCATTCCCACTCATTCCACTCATCTCCCCTTCTTCCCCCCTCCTCTGATCATCCGTCTCAGCAGTGTCACTAACACGAGCATTGTGGTACTGCCTCCCTGTAGAACGACGCGAGCAGCAGCAGCAGCAACAACAGGAGCAGCAGCATCACCAGGAGGAGGAGAACAAATCTAGGGCAACTAATAATGACCATTTTCCCACGGGGGAACCCGCCTCCTTCCAGCTGGAGCTCGAGCTGCATCCGAGCGAGACCCCATCATACTTGACGGTTATCAGACCCCATGAGAACGGCTTCTGCAGCGACTTGAATAACCTAGACCAGTTTCTCCCAGATGGCACGACGACGACAACAATCACTACCGAGGGGATGGATGCAAGCGAGATCTCATCCCCATTCTATCATCAATTTTCCCCAGCAGCATCATCTTCCACCTCCACTACTTCCCCTCAAAACTCACTCGAATACCTCCAGAATGACTTCCCACAGTTCCTAATAGAAAACAACAACAACAACGCCACTAACAAAAACCATAATCTCACCATCTCCCACAAACTGGGACATCTCTCATCACTATCAGCCCCAACCACCACCACAACAACAACACCAACAACAACAATAGACTCCCCTCCCCTCCCACCACCCCACAACTGCTTCCTCCTTCCCACTCCCGCTCAGCCTCAACAACACCACAACCACCATCACCACAATCTATCATCCCCCACCACCACCACCACCACCAGCAGCAGCGCCCACCCCATCAAAACCCACCCCTCCGCATACAAATACCTAAGCGTCCTCCACATAGCCGCCCAAAAGGGCCACGACCGCATCATCCACATGCTCCTCCGCCAGCAGCCCGGCATGGACCCCGACGCCCCGGACAGCGACGGCCGGACCCCGCTCATGCACGCCGTGGTCGCCGGCCACCCGGCCGTCGTGCGCGCCCTCCTGGCCGCCGGCGCCCGCTGCGACGCCGTCGACCACATGCAGCGCTCCGTGCTGCACCTGGCCGTGCTGTACCGGCGGGAGCAGGTCTTGCGGCTGTTGCTGGTGGAGTTTGGGACCGGGGCTGGGGCCGGGGACGGGGCGGACGACGGTGGGCACCGGGCTGGTCCTGGTGGTCAGGGTGGTGGTGGTGGTCCGGTCGTGTTGCACGGGCTGGTGGAGGCTGGGTTCGGGTTCCTGCTGGATGCGTATGATGCGGATGGGAATACGCCGTTGCATTTGGCTGTTGCGGAGGGGTTTGAGGTTGGGGTTGCTATGTTGTTGAGGAGTGGTACTGATTTGGAGGTTCGGGCGAGACGGTGCTGAAGGCTTTGATGGGATGTGTGTATTGTAGATCTAGAAGAAGGGCAGAGATGGAAGGAAAGGGGGGAAAGTAGAAAAGGGTGGAGGGGGAGTCGATTGGCTAGATTAGAAGTGTTCTTGATGAATATGACCCAACGGGGAAGTATAGAATTACAGTAGAAGTTATGTATATGAGGGTCGACAAGAGGTGGATTTCCTTTGGGCTGGCATTGGATAAAGCGTATATTTAGAATCACCACATCATCATCAGCATCATTAACAATTTTACCGTCATTACCATCGTCTTCTACTTCTTCTTTTGATTCGGATGATATCCAAGCTAAAGGCATTTGTTAGTTTTGGTAAGATATCAAAGTATGTAGGAAGAGGAAGACCACTAAACCAGGTGTCTCTTGAATGTAACATCCTGTGAGATGTTTCTGCCAACCATAACTTCCAGGACTGGTTACATATGGTTAACCGAGCTTGAACAAGAATTCGACAAAAGTGAGCTCATGATCTTACTCTATCTGAAAAAAGAAAACAAAATGGGATTGGATCACTGAGTCTATGCAAAATCTATCTAGGTACCTGTAGTCCAACCTATAAAGTACACAATACAACCCACACGTGTATACAACACTGTGCCGACTAATTACCTGGTAGTTAGATCCCTTTGCACAATTATCATTCATATTTATGCCTCCACATCTATCATGACCCACAATCAAGTCCGACACAACCTCCCCTCCCCATCCGCAGCCCAGGCCTCACTTCCCACGGCCGTCACCGCATAGAACAGATCATGGGGATCATACCTCTTCTTGATGGCCACCAAGCGAGGGTAATTCCTCCCATAGAACTGACCCTGCCAGTCCCGCTGCGCAAAGTTGGCCTCATTAAGATACGCCCCAGAATCCGGCGTCACGGCCTCGAGGGCCGGCAGCACACGGTCGAGCAGCTCCGCCTGCCACCCGGGCACGGGGTCCCAGGACTGGCCCCAGGCCCAGGCGGTGCCGACGAGGCAGTTGAAGGAGGTGTCGCGCCAGGCGGGGAGGACGGCGTTGTCGGCGACGGGGGCGACGGCGTGCGCGGTGGTGGTGTTGATGCCCGTGCAGGCGAGGTAGAAGGTGCCGCCGGCGGTGATGCCGCGCATGGCGGCGACGACGCCGCCGAGGTTGGCCTGGAGGTTGGCGCGCGTGACGAGCCGGCCGCCCTGCACGGGGACCAGCGAGGCGCCCTCGAGGAGGGGCCACACGTCGGCCGCGAGGACGTCGTAGATGTTGCTGGCGCCCGACGTCGCGAAGGCGAGCGTCTGCGCGCTGAGGCCGTTCTGCCGGGCCAGGGCCGTCAGCATCGGCTGCATCAGGGTGTTGAGCTCCGTCTGGTTGTGGCTGGGCGCTATCAGGGCGATGATGTTGAAGCTGTTGTTGGTGACCGAGTACGTCGTGTAGACGCCCTGGTCGAGCAACAGGGGCATCTGCGCGTGGAAGGTCGACACGGCGTCCCAGTAGGCGTCCTCGCTGCCGTCGGTCGACGTGATACCGAACGAGTACGAGGCCGTTCCGACGGTGGCATCGGGGAAGACCCGCGTCGTCATGGACAAGACGACCCCGTACGTTCCGGGGCCGCCGCCACTCAGCGCCCAGTACAGGTCCTTGTTCTGCTGCGGCGTCGCGACGAGGTGTTCCCCCGTGGCCGTGATGACCTCCCACTCGAGGACGTTGTCGGCCCCCAGCCCGTACAGCCCCGACAGCGACGAGTGCCCTCCACCCTGCGTGTAGCCACCCACCACGCCGACCGTCGGACAGGAGCCCACGACCACGCGGTGCCCACCGTTCTGGTGCGCAAAGGTGGCGGCCTCTCCGCCCTGCACGCCGGCACCGAGTTTGATGGCTGGTCCCTTGTAGTAGCTGCTACTATAGGCGGGGATAAAGGTCTTGTCCTTCAGGTTGTGCGTCCATAGTGAAAGAGCCCCCTTGCCAGTCCCTTTTCCATTTTCACTATTGGTTCATTCATGCATGGTCAGCTCAGCATCACACACACACACGTACACAAATTCTCCGAGCTAAGTAGCAGAGGAGGAATTAGAAGAGGGGGGACGCACTCATGGCCGGTATTCTTGATAACGAGCCGCACATTATTCTGCTGGGCAAAGGTCAAGCCGGCGATAATATCGCGGGCGCCCGTCACGTTGATGGAGTAACTGGCATAATTTCCAAGCTCGCAGGCCGAGGACTCGGCCGTGAATGGGACACAAGACTGGTTCTGGAACCAGGGTGAGAGGAACTCGGCCGGATGCGGTATTTGCAGGTCGGGCCGTCCCCACTGCTGCTGCAGGGTGGTGCAGGTATCATTGGAGTAGGTGGGATCGTGACACGAGTGGGCGAGAGGGTTCGTGGCCAGGAGACGACCTCCCACCGTTGCATTCAGATGCTGCCAGAGAGAGGGGCTGGGCCAACCATGATCGCCGGAGATATATCGACATGCAGCCGGTCGCGTGGATGTGGATGTGGATGTGGATGTGGCTGCAAGAGCGGTGGAGGTGACAAGGAAGAAGGGGAGGACGATCTTCATGCTGTCTATCCTTTTCTTTTTATTGGGCCGGGCCAAATCAAGTCAAGTCAAGTCAAGCCAAGCAATTTCAGATTTATTAGATGACTGATTAATTCCCACGTGGTGCCGTGAAGTCGGCGAGAACCATACATGCATGTTATTAGAGCCATGTCAAACACTCTTATACGGTTCATACCCAACGCCACCACTCAGCCCCATAGTCTATTTACGAGTCCTCAAATCACATTGATCCGTTGGAAGTTATCCTTTACACTCAAGAAAGCAAGATACATTCACAGGAGCCATGGCCTGCTGATGAAAGGGGGAAGGAAGCGTGGGATCCAACACACACACCAGAGCAGCCTCCAGATGTTCCAACAAGCCAGCCACCCCGGGCCCGGATGGATCCTGATCCTGATGTGAGCAGCCTCTCAAGCACACACCCGGATCCTGAATCTGACGAGCTGCTCGACCTGCCATTATGAGCCAGGGCTATGACCACAGCCTGATTATGTGCAGGTAAGCATGTAAATAAGCATGCCTTAGTGGCGCACGCCACGGCGCCCATGTCACGGCGGATTCAGGGACGAGCAGAGCAAGTGGTCAGAGATAAGTAATGCTTGCTATAAAACCCAGTCAATGAGATTAACTAGATTCTCGACTTGTCATATGGATCATGGGCTATAAACACAGCCTGGTTACATGCAGATAAGCATGTAAATAAGCATACCTTAGTGGACACACGCATCCCATGGTGGATTCAGTGGACGCGCAAGTGGTCACAGAAGTAAGTAATGCCTGCTATAGTACCTAATCCATCATTCTGCATCACAGATAACAGCTAACAACAATCTAGAACAAGGAGAACCGGCTAGGCACCGAGAATCTCACGCAGGAAGGCAACCTGGGCATCCAGCACCTTGGCAAAGTCGTCGCCACTGAGCACATCCATATGGCCCTTGTCCGGCACAATCAGATGTCGCTTAGGCTCCCTCAGCCGCTCATAAATCTCGGTCCGTTGGAGCTCCGCCGGCGAGACCACGTCATTCTCTGGCGTGACCACCAACGCCGGGGTGGGCGAGACGTAAGGGATCAGCCCCATGGGCTGGAAGGCAGCAATATGGTAGTAGCTGCCCAGCGTGGTCTCGAGCTCAAAGGTGGGCTGCAGCTCCTTCGCCCCGGCCATCATCCTGAACCCGTCCACGTCGAAGCCCCTGCCGAAGCCCGCCGGGTTCTCCCCCTCGGCGGTCAGCATCGGGATGTAGACGGGCTTGTTGCCCGCCGCGCGCGACTCGCGGTCCCGCAGCGCCTTGGCCAGCACGCGCGGCCACTTGTCCGCGGGGAACTCCCAGATGGTCAGCGGGCACATGGCCACCACGGCCCTTGCCCGCTTGTCCAGGGCCGCCGCGACCAGCGCCAGCATGCCGCTGTACGAGAAGCCCCAGTAGGCGATGCGGGCCGGGTCGACCAGCGGGTGGCCCTTGAGGAAGGTCAGCGCGTCGTGGTAGTCCTCGACGTTGCGGGAGGGGTGGATCTCGTTGCGCGGCGCGCCGTCGCTCAGCCCGATGGAGCGCGGGTCGTAGATGAGCACGGTGAAGTCGTAGCGCTGGAAGTACTCGGCGATTTCTGCTACCATGGTCTCTTTGGTGAAGTTGAACTGTGTGGATGGTTAGACTCATCATCGCTATGGGGGAGAGGGGCTTTCAAAGGTAATCTCGAGGGACAAGAAACGTACCCCAGGAGTCGCGATGATGGCGGCTCCTCGCTTTGTCGCAGGGTAAAGCCAACCACGGAGAGTGAGCCCATCAATGGTCTTGAACTCAACGTCTTCGCGGCCAGCCATAATATAATGTGAGATGAGATCTCAAGAGGGATTGGGTGGTCTCGTATGAGAGGAGTCTGTCGATGGTGATATTGCTATGTAGACGTTGTCTGCTATTGATACTGTAGGTGTCAGTCAGTAAGTTTTTAACTCCCTGATGCAGGCAAAGGAAAGTACTTGACGACTTGGGCAGTCAGTCCTAGATCACCTCACGCCCATGCTTATCTGTCTTCCAAGGTTGGTAAGGAAACACTCTTGGTCGACCACATCTCCCCATCCCCCCCCCGCCCCAAACCTCGCAAGGTAGACAGTCAGTCTATGGATCGGCATGGTAAGCAATGATGCTTCTTTGAGCCCAAGAACGGAAAGAGAGTAACAGACTTGCACCAAAGGTCAGGTCAGTTGGGATGGCTTCGGCTGGGCCCGGCTAGACCTCACAGTTCTATCCTCCGTGTTCTGAATGGTATCCCTATCCTTTCCTGCTCCTCACTCTAATGTTATGTGCTTACAGTGCATTCTTCTGCTTACCTTGCATACCTAAGTACTTTAGGTTATCTATAATCATGCATACGCGACATATCTCGAACAGCATCGTGCTCATCATGCTCGGAAGTACATCTCACGAATGGATGTGGCGAAACATCCTATATTCTAGGGCTCGATTGTTCCGCCTTAGCAGGAGACGTTTTATAATCACGACAAAACTTTAAAAGGATGATTCTGGTCCAACTCCAAGAAATGACCTCGTCGACAAGCCTGCGCCAGGCTGCTCAGTGCTCAGTTGATTCTTGAGCCCCTACTTCTTTCCATCGACTCCACTACACTCCTCTCTTTCTTCCTGGAAATTTATCATGAGTGTCTCACCAGACAACGGACCGACGCCCGTGTGCTCGAGCGACGATGGCAACTCGTACTCTCTGGTCAACGACGGCACCCAGCGGAGCCACACGCAGGTGCCCGTCGCCGTTGTCGGGATGGCCTGTCGTCTTCCGGGCCACAGCAACTCACCCACCTTGCTCTGGGACTTCCTGCAGCGGGGCGGGATAGCAAAGAATGAGCCCCCGGCTACGCGCTTCAGCCTGCCCGGGCATCATGATGAGCACCGTCGACCACGGACCATGAAGAGTCCCGGTGGCATGTTCATGGAGGACGTCGATCCAGAGGTCTTCGACGGGCAGTTCTTCAACATCAGCCGTGTTGACTGCATTGCTATGGACCCGCAACAACGGATCCTCCTCGAGGTCGCCTACGAGTGCTTGGAGAATGCAGGTGTCCCCCTCGAGGCTATCAGTGGGAAACAGGTCGGATGCCTTGTCGGCACGAACATCGTGGGTAGGTGACTTACTTGGGGACATTCATGGATCTTGGCGTTGGCCACTGGTCGAAAGACATGGCACTGACAGCTCGTGCCAAATAGACTATGCCTCCATGCAAAGTCGTGACCCCGAGAACCGACCCGAGTCCGCAACGATAGGTGTGGCCTGGTCCATTTTGAGTAACCGGATCAGTCACTTCCTAAACATCCATGGGCCTAGGTAAGTGAAGACATGCCGACCCTGCCTAAGTTCTGCTAAGGAATTCGTGCGGGTGGCTAAAATTCAGACCAGTATGACGATTGACTCTGCATGCTCGGCCAGTCTCGTCGGCGTGGAGGTGGCCTGCCGGTACCTCGATACTCACCAGGCAGATGGCATGCTGGTGGCCGGCGCCAGTCTATGGCTGACGCCCGAGCATAACGAAGAGATTGGTATGATGCGGATGACCCAGTCCGCTACGGGCAAATGCCATAGTTTCGATGCCAAGGCCGATGGGTATGCCAAAGCGGAGGGCATGAACGTTGTCTACTTGAAACGTCTCGACGATGCACTACGCGATGGTGACCCGATCCGCGCTGTTATTCGAGGAACCGCTACTAACAGTGACGGCCGCACGCCTGGTATTGCCAGTCCTAGTGCCGAAGCCCAGTCTGCAGCTATTAAAGCTGCGTATGCTAACGCGGGCATCAAAAACTTCAACGATACGCAGTATCTAGAGTGCCATGGTACTGGTACACCAGCTGGAGATCCGATTGAAGTTAGGGGTGCCGCCTCAGTGTTCGCAGGCACCCGCGAGCCCGGTCAGGACCTAGTGATTGGGTCCATCAAGAGCAATATCGGCCACTCTGAGGCCGCTGCTGGATTGTCAGGCTTGATGAAGGTCGTTCTCGCCCTGGAGCATGGCATCATCCCCGGGAACCCTACCTTCGTCAACCCCAATCCCAATATCGACTTCGCGGGCTCCCGTGTCCGTGCCACGCGCATGTCCATCAAGTGGCCGGAGACGTCGCTCGATGTGCGTCGTGCCAGTGTGAACTCGTTCGGTTTTGGGGGCTCCAATGCCCATGCGATCCTGGAAACAGCCCCATTCGCAACCCACGTGTCCTCCTACAAGGAGATCACCTCAGACTTCTTCGGCGATGATGATGACGATGAGGAAGTCTCTCTCGCCGAGGATGCCCCGCCAAAGGTCCTCGTACTGTCGGCCAACGACCAGGCATCGCTGAAGAACTACATCAGTGCACTGTCCGGGCATTTGATTAATCCCAGTGTCGCGGTCGACATCGATGACCTCGCCTACACTCTCTCCGAGCGCAGGAGCCACCACTACTATCGTGCTTTCCTGGTCAGCCAGACCAGCAGCAGTATAGATCAGGGGAATTTGCACTTCGGGCAGAAGGCTGCCTCAAAACCCCGGGTTGGATTTGTCTTTACCGGCCAGGGAGCGCAGTGGTCCCAGATGGGGTCGAGTCTCATCAAGGTCTTCCCACAGGCAAGGGAGGTGATTGAGACATTGGACCGGGTCCTCCAGAAGCTTCCCGACCCACCCAGCTGGTCTCTGCTTGCCGAGTTGACGGAGGAGCGAAGCCCCGCAGCCTTGAGACAGCCTGAATTCTCCCAGCCTCTCGTGACCGCATTGCAACTGGCCATCCTCGAGGTTTTGAAGGAATGGGGGATCTACCCCGAGGCCGTCGTAGGACACTCGTCCGGAGAAATCGCGGCCGCTGTCGCCGCTGGCCTGGTCACACCGGACGAAGCCATCAAGATCGCCTACTACCGTGGTCAGGCGACCAAGAAGTTCCCGCCAGAGGAGCCACTGGGTATGCTGGCCGTTGGCGTCGACGTTGAGACGGTGGAGAAGTACCTGGACCCCCAGAGCAAGGTGCAGATTGCGTGCTACAACAGCCCCAGCAGTCTCACCCTGTCTGGCACTGCCGCGGCCCTGAAGTCGCTCGAGGAACGCCTGAAGCGAGATGGACACTTCGCCAGGCTGTTGCTGGTCGATGCCGCGTACCACTCGGACTACATGGCGCCGGTTGGAGAAGTGTATGAGAAGATGCTTCTTGAGAACTCCACTACGTCGTCAAGCAGGCCCACGGCTAGCATGTACAGTTCCGTTACTGGCCAGGTCCTGACGGAAGCGCCAGGTGCCTCGTACTGGAAGAGCAACATGGTCTCCCCCGTCCGCTTTGCTGAGGCAGCCAGGGGACTCCTTCAAGACCCGAAAGCTGGAGCCGACTTCCTGATTGAGATTGGTCCCAGCAATGCCCTTTCAGGTCCCATTGCCCAGATCAAAAAGACCCTGTCTGGTGCACCTGCAGACGCGCTGTACACCTCGGCTCTGAAGCGCGGACCAGACGCGATAAAGTCCTTGTACAACGTCGCCGGTCAGCTCTTCCTGCTCGGCGGGCCCGTGAACCTCAGGAAGGTCAACCGCACGCACGAGTCGAAGAAGCCTTCGGTCATTGTCGACCTGCCCAACTACGTCTGGAACCACTCCCAACGGTACTGGCATGAGACCCAGGCCAGCCGAGACTGGCGTTTCAAGAAGTTTATTAACCACGATCTCTTGGGCTCGAAAATGAACGGCACCGCCTGGCAGGCTCCTATCTTCCAGAAGACCCTCCGGCTAAGCGATATGCCCTGGCTGCGAGACCACATGATGGGTAACCAGATCATCTTCCCGGGAGCAGGTTACTGCGCTATGGCAGTGGAAGCTATGTACCAGGTGTCCATGATCACCAAGTGGGGGGAGAAAGAGCCTGCCCGGTACCAGTTCCGATTCCGTGACATCCGCTTCCTGCGCGCCTTGGTGCTTGAGGAGGACGAGCCTGCTACATACACTCTGGCCCTGACCCCAGCCCGTGGAGGGTCTATCCGCGACTGGTACGAGTTCCGCGTCTGTTCGACCAAGCAGACCGTTTACACCGAGCATTGCGCGGGTCTGATCTCGGTCGAAACCGACTACAAGGAAACGCCGGCCCCAAGTGGCTCCCTGGAGCCCTTGCAGCTCGCCACGCCCGCCAGCATGATCTATAAGGCGGTGCGGGAGTCTGGCTATAATTATGGACCTTGCTTCCAGAAGCATCTGCTGTTCGAGGCCACCATGGGCAAGACCGAGAGCCGTTCGACTGTGGAAATGGATCCCCCGCCGTCCACGTACGGACAGTCGTTCTACCCCGTCCACCCCGCCAGTATCGATGCCTGCTTCTACATCGGTATCCTGGCCATCTCCAAGGGCGACATCCCGCTGGTGGGAGCCGTGCATGTGCCGCAGATCCTCAGCAGCCTTGTGATCCCCATGCGCCGAGAGCAGCCTGCAGAAGCGATTGCCCTGGCATCGGCACGCTTCCTTGGCATCGGCCGAGAGGACCTCCACCGCAACTACGGCTCGGACCTGTCTCTCTATGACCCCAGGGATGGGTCGCTCATCTTCGAGATGAAGGGCCTGACCACGCGTGACATCGAGACCAGCGAGGAGGAGGGTGCCAAGCACCTCTTTACGCACCTGGCGTGGGAAGCCGATCTCTCCCTGCTGATGTCTGCGCCGGAGCCCAAGCTGCGGCAGTTCTTGCGGGAGACCGGCAAGACGACCCAGGACCTGATCGATCTCGTTGCCCACAAGAACCCCACGCTCAAGGTCCTGGAGTTGAACTTGAGCCCGAAGGACTCCTCGAGTCTGTGGGTCCAAGAGGATCCCAACCCGATCCGGGCCGCCGCTTCTCAGTACCACTTTGCTGTGAGCGACCCCACGACACTGGTCAGTGCCCAGGGTCTACATTCGGCTCACGCCCCATCGGCACAGTTTGGCTTGCTTGATGTCACCAAGGCCGATGCCATCGTAGCAGACGTCAAGTTCGATCTCGTCATCGTCAAGGCTTCGGGGCCCGTGGATGTGACGACCCGGGACCGAGTTCTGAGCAGTGTTTCCCAGTCTATCGAGGCTGGGGGTATTGTAGTGGGTGTTGGACACGGGATTTCACTCAGCGCGCTCGGAAATGCTCAGCCTCTTGACGATGATGTTTCCATTGTCCAGGTCCAGACCGCCGCTGAGGAGGTTCAGGAGGTCGTACCCCCGACGGTCAGCTTCATCAGCCTTACTGGCACCGTGCACGAAGCGTCTAGTAAGATTCTGGGACACCTCGTTCAGAGCGGATGGAACATCCAGAAGCTCGCTGATCCTTCGACCATCACCACCGGCCAGCTTGTCCTTGTTCTTGACGAGCTGGTGTCCCCCATCATGGTCCACCCAGATACTAAACAATGGGACACTGTGAAGCACCTCATTCAGAAACAAAGCAAGGTTCTCTGGGTCACTTCCGGCGCCCATCTCAACGTCACAAACCCCAACGCTGCGGCTATCAATGGACTCTTCCGCACTATCCGCGCCGAGGAGGGTGTACGCCTCGTCAACCTGGATGTCGAGCACCCTACTGGAGATGCCACCGGTGCAGCCATTGTCTCCTGTCTTGATTTCCTGCGCCAGCCTGAGCCCAAAGATCAGCTCGAGAGCGAGTTCGTCGAGCGGGGTGGTGTCGTGCAGGTCAGCCGATTGCTACCAGACTGGGAAATCACCAAGCTCCAGGGCCATCATCCCAGCGACCGTAAGACTGAGGTGATGGACATTCATGCCAGCGAGACAATCATCAACATGGGCGCCGAGCGCCTGGGTGATGTGGATTCCATTCACTATCACGAGCTGACGGCAGAGCCTTTCCCGCTTGAGGAGGGTTATGTTGAAGTTGAGGTGTACGCAGCCGGTCTGAACTACAAGGATGTGGTCGTTACTATGGGTATTGTTCCCGGTGATGAGCGCGAGTTGGGCGGAGAGGCAGCCGGTATCGTCACCAAGGTCTCCCCAAGCGTCACCTCGCTCCAGGTGGGACAGCGAGTGGTAGTCTTCACCCCTGCCACTATCTCCAACCGCGTCCGCACCCGACCTGGACGAGTCCATGCCCTTCCGGACTGGATGTCCTTCGAGGAGGCCGCCACTCTTTGCGGTGTCTACTTGACAGCTATCTACTCTTTGTTCGATATGGCCAGTGTGAATGCTAGCAAGACCGTTCTTATCCATTCCGCGGCGGGTGGTGTTGGTATCTCCTCGATGCAGTTGGCTCAATATGCCGGTGCTGAGGTAAGTAGTAGTAATCCCTGAATTATGTTTACTACAGGGACACAACTAACTCCTTTTATTGTTAGGTCTTTGCGACTGTCGGGTCTCCTGATAAGAGAGAGTTCATCAAATCTACTTTTGGCCTGGACGACGACCATATCTTCAACTCCCGCAATACTTCCTTTGGTGACCAGGTCCTGGCTGCTACTGGCGGCCGAGGGGTCGATATTATCCTCAACTCCTTGACCGGCGATATGCTGGATGAATCGTTTCGCATTCTGGCCGATGGAGGTATCATGGTTGAGATTGGTAAGAAGGATATTCTGGATCGTAACAGCCTTGCCATGGAGCCGTTCGACCGCAACATCTCGTTGAGGGCCGTCGACATGTCTCACCAGAGAGCCCCAGACCATCTCATTGCTCGGTAAGTGTCAATCCCAACATTGAACCAGGCTACCAGCCTGAGCACTGCATGCTGATTTGCCGTTCTCCCTCCCAAAGTCTTATGACCAAGCTCTTTGAACTACTTGAGGGACGTCACGTCAAGCCCATCAACCCGATCCACATCTTCTCGTTCACTGATGTTGCCAACGCGGTGCGCTATCTGCGTGCGGGCAAGCACATCGGTAAGGTTGTGATATCAGACGGGCCCGAGGCGAAGATTACAGTTCCGGTAAGTTTCCACCCGCCTACTTGACGGTAACGAGTTGACTCACTCACGGTGCTGCAAAAGGTCCGACGCGCCCCGAAGGTTCTTCACTTCCGTGATGATGCTACCTATCTCATTGTGGGTGGCCTCCGCGGCCTGTGCGGAGCCCTGGCGATATACCTGGCCAAGAGTGGTGCGAAGCACCTGGCTGTTATCTCCCGGAGCGGGCACACGGACCAAAAGTCCCGATCCATAGTCAAGCAGGTTAAGGCTCTGGGGTCGAGTATTGACCTTCTAACTGCCGATGTGACCAGCGAGGGGGATGTTCAACGAGCCTTTAACCAGACAGCCTTCCCGATTGGAGGTATCATCCAGGGTGCAATGGTCCTCCGGGTAAGTCTCTTCTGCTTCTTCCCTCCCTCTTCTTCTTTCTTGTTTTCAGGTTAGCATTCAAACAAGACAACCGCATCTAACATCATAACTTCCACAGGATCGGCCATTCGACTCCATGACGCTGGAGGAGTACCACCAAGCCGTAGGCTGCAAGATACAAGGCACGTGGAACCTCCACAAAGCGGCGGAGAAGCTAAACCTCGAGCTCGACTTCTTCACGATGCTCTCGAGTATCTCCGGCGTGATCGGGCAGCGCGGGCAGGCCAACTACGCCGCGGCCAACGTCTTCCTCGACTCGTTCGCCGCCTACCGCCGCCGGCGCGGGCAGGCCGCCTGCTCGATCGACCTGGGGGTCATCGAGGACGACGGCTTCATCGCCAACAGCGAGGGCTTCCAGGAGAAGCACTTTGACGGCCGGACCTTCAAGGGCATCAACAACGGGCTCCTCCGGCAGATCCTCTACTTCTCCATCCTGCAGCAGGCGGGCCGCTTCCCGGGCTCGCCGTCGGCCACCCAGATGGTGACGGGCATCGCCGCGCCGCAGCCCGCCGACTCGGCGCTCCTGCGGGACGCCCGGTTCGCGGCGCTGCGGACGGGCCCCGGGGCCAAGGCCGCCGGCGAGGGCGGTGGCAACAGTGCCAACGCGGAGGTGCAGGCGCTGCTGCTCCTGCTCCGGTCCAAGTCTGCCGGGACTGCGGCGCAGGTAGCAGCGACAGGTATGCAGTTTAAATCCTTCCTTCTGTATTTAAACCTGGGTGTATGTATGTATGTGCTTATGTATGCTAATACTTTCTCGCAGTGGAGGTCGTGAACAAGTGCTTCGTCCGCATGCTGCGACTATCAGAGCCGATGGACCCGGCCCGGCCCCTGTCGGTATACGGCATTGACTCCTTGGCGGCGGTGGAGGTGCGCAACTGGGTGCGGAATGAGCTGGGGGCATTGGTCACCACCGTCGATATCATGAACGCCTCCTCACTGTTGTCCTTCTGTGAAAAGATTGTTTCGAAGATTGTGGTGGGATAAGCGGGTGAGGTGGTCGATCTGTGTATTCGGGACTCGAGACTAGAAGGCATCGAAAGACACTTGAAGCCGGGAGGCAAACAGCAACAAACCGGGGCAAACGTAGAAATCCATTTATCCACCCAGAAAGAAAACAAAGAAACACACAAGGAGAGGTGAATCGTCGCCGGAAACTGAGCCCGACGTGGGGGTTGGTCCCACAATCTTGAGGTCGTGATCCGACACTTTGATATAAATAGGGAGGGCGTTGAGAAGTCCTAAGAGACAAGAGGTAACAATCAGAAAGAACGTCAAGAGCTTGCAGAGAGAGGGGGATTGAAAACGAGTGCTCATGTACGTCGAACCGAGCGTCCAGACGAGCAACCAAGGCGTAACTGTCGACCGGCTGCGACTTAGAAGCTCCGTCGGCTGCGGAGTTGCTTCTTTCACGACGTTTCTGCCTTGAATCTGGAAACGTGTGTCAAGCTAGGGAATTCTCAGAAGACATCAGAGGAATAGCCATCGTTGCTTCGAAGAATTGCACTTCAGAGGGACACAGGCGGACATCTATAAGCAGGGGGGTTTCGAAGGAGGAACATTACCATTCGGCTCAGACGTGAGCGTGGACGAACCGTCTCCCTCCAGAATCTTCCCAGGTGTGCTCCATCCATGGCCCTGGTCACAGACTCCCCAGGTTTGCACGCGCCGCAAGGTCGCCAACTGTTGGATGGTGACAGCCCTGCAAAGCTGCTGCATCCATGATAATAGCAGTGGCCTTCCCGGAAACGCTGTACAGACGGCGATGAAAGAGGGCAACTGACTGCCGGACAAGGCCGCGCAGCATTGTCGTCACATCTTCAGCACCCCGGCCGAGTCCAGTATAGGTTCTTCGGCAGTACCAGAGCCGGTTGGCGACCTCATCGTCTCAAGAATTTGAGTGCAATCATATTGGAGGCCGAAGATGGGGTCTCTGGGTGCGTGTCGAGGGAGAGTTGCCGGGTTCACTCGGAATGGATGAAGAGGTCGATGTTGATAGAGGCCGTCCCGGCGGGTCGTAGGACACCGTCCAGTACTTCAGTATGGAGCTTGAAGAAAGTTTTTCCTGGCACGGCACATTACCAGCTCTTTCAGCTTGCTGTCTCAAAGGACATGGAAATCGTTAGGCCACTTGAACGCCATGTCTTGGGATTTCTGTTTCGGCGATTCTGCTTCCCATTTCTTGATGATTTCCTGATACTTTTCCCCAGTACTTTCCGTGCCCGTTTCTGATTTCATACTGCCTTCACAATGAGAAAGATATATTTTCAACTTGAGGTTGTGGGCTCGACCCTATGTCGGGTTAAATCCCTGGTGACAATTCTTCTCTCTCTGTCTTTCTCCCCCGTTGTTTCGGTTCCCTGCATTGCGTGGCCGCCATGGCTGTGGTGGTTGGTGGCAGTGCTGATGGCGTTGAGATCTGTGCCGGGTCAGTTTGCAGCTGGAAAACTTTACTTCTGATTTGTTCTCTCGCATGGATTTGGTGGTTTATCTCGCAACTGCTCTCTTCTCTGTATGGGGACCCTTGTCTGATGTGTTACTACCCAGCGGCTATGTTTCTGGGGCGATGTGTGCTGCGCCACTGGTCGACATGCGGATGTCTCTCGCAATCGATTCCCTCCGTTGAGCTGAGCCTTTGGTTTGGAATGGACTATGAACCTTTATAAGTAGCATGGTTTCTTCATAAGTTAGACAGTTAGAAAGTCGTATTAATGACATTTGCTACGTCCAACATGGTCTTCCGTCTCGGTTTTGACAAATCCTTGAAATCTGTTGGCTCAGACGAGTCGACCCTGGCGCCATGCCTTCCGAGTGTCTCGCTCGGATTGACTGTCTTGCACCCTGAGGGTGATGACAAGACTGCATTGGTAGAGTGAGAAGCCAGCCAGCTTGCAAATAAACACCGGGAATGATGTTTACTGATTCGAATACGCGCAAAGCATCGTCACAGTTCACGGGCTGTCCGGGCATCCCCAGAATACATGGACTAACTTCACCACTGAGCACTTTTGGCCCCTGCAATCGCTCCCTGAGGATATTCCTCGGTCACGGATCATGGCATTTGGCTACAACACAAGCGTTTCGCCCTTGCACAACAGCACTGCATTGATATCAGACATCGCCAAGCAACTGATCAGCCATCTGCACAACAAGAGGACGAGTGAAAGCGTGAGGGAGCCTTGCCGGGTAGCAGATTAACGAATCCGGGAACTGACAACATGCCTCAGCAGAAGCAACGCCCCATTATTTTCATTGCCCATTCCCTCGGCGGTATTGTGATCAAAGAAGTATGATGGCTTCCAAGTATCTTACTTGGCACGGCTTCTCCATTACTTTGAGCTTCTACTAACGCAATTGGAAGACAGTTTCTCCATATTGCCTCCAATACTGGCAATGAGGACCTTGCAAGTTCTGTCTGTGGCATCCTCTTCCTTGGCACTCCTCACAGAGGCAGTCATACTGCCAGTTTCATGGACGTAGTTAGTGGCATACTGAAGCCCCTACTCGGTCGTCCAGCCGATGCCATCATCAAGGATCTCTCCAGCAATAGCCGGCATCTTCAGGAGCTCGATCAAATATTGAGGTTCACGTTGAACAAGATTGACATCTACAGTTTCTATGAGCTGCTGCCCATGAAACCCATGAAAAAGCCCGTACGTACATTACTGGGTCAGGCATCGCAAATGTGCCATGGACTAAGACATCACAGGTCGTCGAAAGGCACTCGGCACTGCTCAACGTTCCAAGCGAACTTGAGCAGATCGCTCTCGAAGCAGATCACAGGCAGATGTGCAAGCCGCCGGACCGCAGCCACTTCATCTACGAAACGATCGCGCAGCGTGTCATCAATGTGATGAACAGACAAATCGAGAAGGGTCCGTTGCCGGCACATCTTCGTACCTCGAGGTGGAGCTAACATGAGGGAACAACAGCGCAATACTCCAACGACCTGATGGAAATGACAAACAAATTCGCTACGAAGCAGATGGAACACATCATGGTGCTAACAAAGGAACTACACGAAGGCCAGATAGGTCCGGATGTCACCATGATGTTTGCCATTTTCCAGCAGACGTTGAATCTCCATGTGATGCCCACCGGAATGTCCAGGGCTCCCGAGACACACGGCTTTGAAGATGTGCTCAAGTCGCTCCCAACACAAAAGGTCAAAGTCTTTGTGGATGGGATACAAAAGCTCATGGAGCGGGCCAAGTCACTTCAAGATATGCTTGTGGAGACAGAGCGCCAAAACGAGAGGAGGAAGGCACAAGCGCGCATCGAGGCAGAGCGCAGAATCAACGAGCAACAGATCCAGGAGCTCCTGGCGGAAAACGCCCGTTTGAAGGCGAAACTCGGGGAAGGGCACAGTGACAACGTTGGTCCTTCGTATCCAACAGCTCCCCATCAAGTATTCGAGCCTCCTGTTACGCAACATGCACCAGGATTGGGTGTTGCGCAGGCTCCTGACCAAGCTTTCCAGCCTCGACACTATGGGCAGAGCCTGCAGATAGCGACGGGTGATCTTGACCCCCGTCAAGCAAACATTCAGCGTCTACTAGCTGCTCAGCGTTCACAAGTTTTGCAGAATCAACAACAAATGCAAAAGCTACCGATGGCGCAGGACTCCTTTAGCCGACCTCCACACCCATCGGATTATGCGGAATTCTTCGACCCGACCTTGCCGCCCGACAGGGGCGGGCCACAGCAGAACACAGCCAGTGTCAGCGACAGAACAGAACCACCCACAGACTCACCAGGAAGCATTCGGGAACCCACGTACCCACCTTGGACGTCGAGTTCCGAGAGTTCATTCACCGATCAGATGGACGACGAAGCCGGCCCCCGGCGAACACAACGCAGGAAAGAAAAGTCCAGGCATTATGCGTGGTCACCAGCATTTCTACCACCCGAGGATCGGGAAGAACCAGACGAGATCCAACCGACCTCGTTCTCAAGCCCGGCATCGCCTCTACATACCGATCCGACGGACGGGCAAGCCAGGAGACCCAGACGAGCCGCCGCCCCAACATATTTGTGGCCCGGCTCGCCATCAGAGACCAAGGGTCCGAGAATGATCACGCAGGAGCGCCAGGAGAGAGAGCGTCAACGTGCAGAACGTGCTGCCGAACGGGAGCGGGCCGAAAATGAGGCAAAGGAGCTGGAAGACCAACAGAGGAGGATGGCGGAGCGTAGAGCTCCCACTGCTGGTGATGGTGCTGCACCAGGTGCCGGCATGACTGCAGGAGGTGATACTCCGGCCCCCCGACCGGGTGGAAGCATGCCGCCCCCCGCGTTCAAAAGGAGAAAACTGAACACTGATTCACCTCCGGGGCCAGCGCCCACTGACTCGCCCGAGGACCACCAGGGAGAGGACCACCAGGGAGAGGACCACCAGGGAAAGGTCCTCACAGACAACCGGTTACAGATGGTGCAGATGGTGGGGACCCTCAGCGAGGTGCTGCAGATTGGGATGCTTGTTTTGAATTCTGGCGAGCCAGCTGTCGATTCCTCTGATCGGGGAGACTGAGTGGCGTTGATTAGGCATGGGCAAGAATGTGTTGGGTATATAAGACAGTTGGGACACCTGGAGCTGCTGAGCTTCTCACGAGCTGACTTGACGCGCCTCGTGCAGCCAACCAACCCGCTCGCTTAGTGACCAGGCTCCGTATGATATTCCGAACCCTGCTGGGCATCACCGTGTGCGGAGAAGCCAAACGGACTAGCCACTTCTCGTAGGGAGGTCCCCTTGGTGTAGTCGTCCTGGGGGAGGGGGGCGCACACTATGGGAAAGTGCAGAGAATCCCCTAGTCTCGGTAATGCTATACCGACAAAAGTTACACTGGACGTGGTATTTAGGGCAGTGACTGGCAGTGCCGACACCGTGGTGTAACCGTGGACGGTAATGACTGCCAAATGCCGCCGCGGAATGGAGAAAGCCAAGGCCGAGTGCAGGGGAGTGGAATACAATAGGCGATATGAAGCAATTCGCAGACCATGGGCCGGGCCAGCTGGCCATATTTCAATGGGCTGCCGTTCGGCTAAATACATACCCCATTAAAGCACAACGGTGAAGGATGAGGCATGGCTGGGTCTTTGTTTTTTTCTCTTTCTTCTGATGACCAGGACTGGACGTGACACAATATGAATAACCACCCCTGGAAGAACGGTCTGGCTGGCTTACTGCCAACATCACTGTCCACGGGTACAGTGGTGACATGGGACAGACACATCAGGCATGAGCGGAGAGGGCCTTCGGGAAGCCTCCAGACTCTTCTCGTGGAGGATGTTGGCGGACAGCCCCCGTTCCAATCAATGACCATGCTCCTTCCTGAGGCCACATGATGGTGATTCTCTTGGCCGACACGGAGAGGGGCGGAGGCGGACGATCGGTGAAGCTTGGCCTGCCTCTGCTCGGCTCTCTGGCTTGTGTCGTCGCAGCTGAAGTGGCGCCCTACCATAATGACAAGGGTTAGCGTGGCAGACTACCGTGGCACGCGTGGCTACCCCGCAAAGCGCTTGATATGGGAGTGGGGCGCAGGGTAAAAATAAGTCAGGGGAAGAGGAAAAATAGGGGTCCTATTCAGTGTTGCCCTAGTCTCATCTGAATAATGACTGGATGTGATAAGGGTCGTTGTTGGTAGCTAGTCTGGGTAGTAAGGTTTTTGGTGAGAAGAAAAAAACGACACAACGAATGACTATAGTGAATGATTCGGACCGGCAGGACCACATGTTGCCGATCTTCGGAAGTTGAAACTTGATAGATACGGGAGTGATTATCGTCAAGAAGGCTCACGGAGGCCTACAGGCCCTTACTGTGTAGTAGGGTAGAGGATCAAAATATAACGATGATGCGGTACTAGTACATGACTACTATGCCATGTAGTCTAGGCTGCATGAAGATGGGGCCAAAATAGCAAAAGGGGTCACGGTCCTGGCGGTCACAATCTCCCCTGACCTGAGAGACTAAATTTCCAGCCGCCAGATTCGCGAAGATCAACAAACCCAACAACCGCGAGGATCAGCAGCCGATGATGGAATATCAAACATAAGACTAATCCATCTATAGTGTAGACCAGCCTGACAGCCTGACAGCCTGACAACCTGACCAGTTGACAAGGGCAGGGCATGGCCGGACAGGGCAGTGCAGTGCAGAGAGCAGACCAGTGCAGCAGGCGGCAGGTGAGAGGCGTTCCTGACAGACAGGCAGAAAAACATGTGAAATTGATTGTTTAGATACGCACTCAGGACATAGATAGTACCTGGGTTTGGATCCACAATGGGATCTTGAGGAGAGGGGGGGGGCTGGATTTATCAACTTGACCGGAACTACGGCGCATAGGATCCACAAGTCGCTTGATCATTACGGAAGGGAATGAGAATAACGTGCAACAAAAAGTCGTGCCGTACCTACGTGCCCGCCCGTTCGGGATAAAAGTCATAAAGGAAGGGAAGGAGGAGTAATTGACTATTTTGAAAAGGAAGGAGTCATTAATTAAGAAGCAAATAAAGTCAGTCAGGACATCATCATCATCATCCATGGATGCGAGGAAAAAGACAAGACCCAGCCAATCGTGTGTGGCCGGTAGAAAGACGTCTTGAACCTCATCCTGTTCTCTTCCAGAACTAGAAAACTCTCTCGTATCCTGTCCATCATTACTTAGTCTACTCAGTACCCAGACAGACAGACAGACAGACAGACAGACAGACCATCATCGATCCTATCCCATCCCATCCCATCCTCTTCTACACTAGCTATTGTGGCCACATAGCTCCATACACTGACATCTCAATCACATCACCACCCACACCTATTGCTTCCTACTTCCTACTTCCTACTTACTACTTACCACTTTCTACCTTTTACTGTTCACCGGTTTATACAACACATGAGCAAAGAAGCTCTTCATTCGTTTTTGACCATCGGAAAATTACCGTACGATCTGTTTTGACTTCTAACTTACTCGTTTTCGGCCGACAGCGAGAACCCTCTTAAGGCCCGGCAGACCAGCGACCTAAGGATTATTAGTGGTGGATCGAGCAATTAAACCGACAGCGCCGCTTTTCCCACCCTACTACCACCTACCCAGGCACACCAGGCACACCAGGCACGCCAGGCCATCTCTCCCTCCCCCTCCCACACACCCAACGTCATTTGCACCTGTCCAGATCCCACGCTAGATTCTTCCGACCCTGTCAGCGAGCCTCGGAGCTTCGGGTGCACTACAGTCAGTTATCCGTACTGGTACTGGTACATACTTAGATCGCCGGGACAAAACCTGACTGATGTCCAGCTGAGCCGAGCGCAATTCAACTGTTCACCTGTTCATAACGGACCTCTCGTCATCTTTCTTCCTCACTTCTCTTCCCAAGAGAGATTTCAACCATCATCCAAGCGAAACTTCCTTCTCGGTTGAACCAACCCAGCCTGTCGTCTCCTGTCACCTGTCACCTGTCACCAGTCACGAGTCAATTGCTCCTGCACTGGATCCTGCGACAACCCCAGCGAACTCTTGTTATCCAGTCATAACATTGCACTACTTTCTAGGAGGAAGAACAAGACTGCAAAGGGACAAGGAACAAGAAAGAAAGAAAAGAAGAAGAAAAAGAAAAAGTACACAGTCGTTACTACGAGCACGAATTTGCTGCAAGCACGGACGATTACTCCCGAACACTACCATCGAGCGCATCGCATTCCATACAACTCGCCGACCAAACGCTGACAAGGCTGTTGTACTGGTGAACCGAGTTCGATTTGCTTACGAGTCACCGACGCGAAGTTCGCCGCATCCGAGAAAGCATCAATCCGTTTTCGTCGCGTCTCCGGACACAGAAAATCGCCCCGTGGAGGTTGTGGTATGCCGCTAGTGTAGCCCGAACAACAAGAAGAGCCAAGAGATTCCTGAGCGAGTCCAAGACATCTTTCGAGACAAGAGCGAGTTTGGAAAGAAAAGCAAGAAGCAAGAAGACAAGAAACAAGAAAAAGAGAGGAACAGACTGGCCTTGTGTGGATTGTTTGGTATCCAGGTATCCAGGCATCCTTGGAAATCCATCATCCGTGCCTAGTGAAAGCTGGAGCACGCATCGAACGAGAAGAAACTTGGGTGTTTGGACGCTTTTTGTGCATTTCGTTGGACCAAGCGGGACACACGGCCACACAGAAAAACCCCTGACACGATCTGTCTCTCTCTCTCTCTCTCTCTCTCTCTGCCTTGATCCATTGCTGGAGAACAAACGTGCATCAGTCTATCATTGGATTGAATGACCAAGATTGATCAATCAATCAACCTAACCCACTCTTCGCCCCCTATCTTGCCCAAAATCTCCAACCCAAACCAACATGGCTGCTACCCAACCAGACTTTAGAGGTGAGCAACCAAAGCCCTTTTCCCAAGACAGCCACAACTACCCACCCACATCAATCCAATCATCATCCAATCGCCCCCCAAATACCTTGGCAAAAGAAAAAGAGAGGCAGCCAAACTTGGAAATACCCTGGTATACTCTCTCTCTTGACCCAGGTATTCCTTTCCCTTACACACACACACACACATACACACACAGACAGACACACAGACACACACATCTCCAATATCCCAGCCAATATCATACAACCTCCCCTTTTTGGGGGGAGGGGGGGACTGATATACATAGAAGGGGAATTATTGGTTGTGTTCCTATCCAGGTGGGCATTGGCTGTAGACTTGGCCTTTGCAATCTACTGGGGGGGCAATCTATGCACTGCAAGTGGAAGGAGCTCCTACCCCCCTCCTCCGCCCAAAGTCTGTGCTGGCGGCCTGGCGGGGTCCACCTGAACCACTGAACCCACTGTGTCATGCAAGGAGATTGCTGTTTCATCTTCCCTATCACAATCGTCATTTACCTGCAATGTGCCGTTGCCCCCCCGATCCATCTACGACCAAATTCCACTGACGACTTGCCTCCTGTTTGGGGTTCATAGATCAACCATCTCCCGGCTCGAGCCTCAGCCTGTCTTCGAATAATCCTTTTCGAAACCGTGCTGCGTCGCCCTTGCCCAAACCTCCTTCCTCCCCCTTTGACGACCTTAACTGGCAGCCTCTTGAACAACAAGCATCGTCGTCGCTACCTTCTTCCAACAATCCATTTCTTGATACAACACAGATATCTTCACAACAGACATCACAGAAATTGATCCCCGACCTCGATTCACCAACAGACAGGATGGCTGAGAAGACTACTACCTCTCCTACGGCTGATGAGCTCTTCGTAAGTGGTTTCACCCCTTCACATCTCACATTCTCGAGAGAGAGAGAGACGCCGATCGCGTCAACAACCACCATCATAACCATATCGCGTCGACAATCACATTCGTACCCGCACTAGCACCATATATTGTTATGTCCTATGCATTGCATTGCGACAAAGCGATAATGCCCCACTTTCTCCCCTATCCTGCTAACACTTTCCTCCCTTATCACAGGCTGGTCTCACGATTGGGGACAGTGACAAGAAGAAAGCCCCCCCTGCGCGGCCACCCCCAATGAATCGCCCAGGTGGTGAAAACATGCCCCCTCCTGGCCGACGGGGCCCTCCCCCTCCACACAGACCCAGCCGATCACAGGAAGAGGCCTTGCGGGCTCGTCGACAGCGCCCTAACGGCGATGGTCCTGGCTCCCCTCCACGTCGCCCTATCCCACCTAGGCCGCGACGCAACTCGGACTCCTCTCTTGCTGAGAGGCCCCTGACTGATGAGGAGAAGAAGGCTCGTGAGCGCAGACGTCGGGAACGAGACGACCGCAAACGCCGTGAGGGTGGCGGTCGCGAGGGCGGTCGCGAGGGCCGTGATTCCAAGGGCAAGCCAAGGAGCCACCGAGACATGGATTTGATTGACAAGCTTGATGCGACCAGCATTTACGGCACCGGTAGTAAGTTTTACGCTTAATGCCCAACCACATATAAAGGTCTATGCTAACCAAAGCATTTTTGCAGTTTTCCACCATGCTGGCCCCTACGACGCTGTTATCCAGTCCCGCAGCACTACCAACAAGCGTCCCTCGCCAATGGAGGCCTTTGCCAAGGATTCTGCCAACATGTCGATGGGTGGTTCTGGTCCCCTCAACTCCCGAGCCGATCATGCTACATTCATGGGAGTCGCGACCGACGAGGCTTACATCGACTTTTCTACTGGCGCCCCACCTCCGAAGAAGGACCCGGCCCTCTTCGACCCTCACAGGCGTACATCCGTTATTTACGGTGACATCACTGAAGGACTAGGAACCACCACCTTCCTCGAGGGCACCCCAGCTGCCAAGACTGCCGTGCAGAAGGCCGAGCAGGAGAATGCCTTGCTAGGCGTGGACAACAGTGGTGGACTCCAGCGGAAGAAATCCTTGGCCCAGCGCATCCGAGGTATCAACCGGCCTCCCAGAGGCGAGTTCCCACCCACTTCTGGTCGCATGACCAACCCTGACGGTGCCTACCGCGACCACGCCTCGTCCGTCAGCATGTCAAGCTCCCGCAACGAGGCGAACCCCTTTTTTGCCGAGTATGAACCGAGCAAGGATGGTGAGGAGCAAATCACAGTGCGCGAGACGGGCCATGGCGGACAGTCCACGCCTCCTCTGCCCGGAAGCCTCGAGCGACGGGCCACCACGGATGCGCTGAGTAGTATGGATGGGAAGAAGAGCGGTGGCGGTCTCCTCGGTCGCATGAAGAGTTTGAAGGGAGGCCCTCGACGACCTTCTAACCAGTACAACGGAGAGGCGGCCTAGGCGGACTATCCTCTACGGAGGATCACGAACCTCCGTTCTTTAGCACATTCTACCTCTCCAGGTGGTTGGAGGGCATTCAGTAATGGACACCAACGTGATTCTGGGGCCCCACCACCATCAGACGAAGTCCCAACGCGCTAGACGACTCGGATCCTATGAAGCGAGATATGGCCTCGACATGAAAAAGCAGACATGGAAGCCCACTGCGACATTGGAAACGTGTTAATGGCGAAGGGTTGTTATTATTCTTGTACATTTTTCACGGCTATCGATTGGAATAGGCGTTAACGGAAACCGACCAAATCACCGCCTGCCTTTGTATCCTCAGATACCACACACAAGGATACTGGAAGGCAAGGGAGCAAGCGAGGATGGTCTTGGTCGGGACTCGTGGAGTTTGATGCTCTACGTTATTTTTTCTTCTTCTTTATCTTTCCTCGTTCTGCACTGCACGCAAGGACGAAAGACTTCTTGCTTCCGTTGCAATAATTGGAATGCCAGGGAACATGTTCGGCGTAGGGGAGAACGCGAATGGCTGGCACAAATGGCACATGGCAGATAGCAAATGGCAGACGGTTTGCAGGATTCAGCGTGTCAAAACGGAACATTGTGAGTCGGCGGGAGTGCGGGCAGGAATTGACCCCAAGTAAGGCGTGTGTGGAATACTTGCTTTTTTTCGCGAATCAATACGGCCGATAGACAAGACGTCGGTCATATCTCCTAGGCAGATTGGACAAAATTCATTTCTTAGACTTGTTTGATGATGATGATGATGATGATGATGATGATGCTGCTGCTGCTGCTGCTGCTGCTGCTACTGCTACTGTTGTGGTCTGGGGGACCAACGGTCAGTGCGCAGGGCCCGTCTCCGTTTCACAGTAAAGTTCCCGGACGCTAGGCCCGTTAGTCAAACGGCTCGAAACATGCGCCGTCACATCTGCCGCTTTTCCTGTCTACAGTCCTCTTGGACTCTTGTATTTGACTTCCAAGAAGGTTGTCTAAAAACGAAGCCAACGGGAAGGCCCGTTGCCGTGCCGAGTCGTCATTACTTGACATGACATGACATGACAAGACGAACGTCGTTGTGTGGAGATCATCTACATACACTCTTTTTGAACACGACAATGCGGTATCTGAGCCACTCTATGCGCCGCCGTCATATTTCTCTCACCCGCCCATCTCAACAGCAGTAGCAGTAGTGGCTATGACTATCACCTAACAAGTATCGCATCTCTATTATTTTGTGATAGGTTGGACCAAGAAAACAAGCCAAAACCGCCCAGCAGAAATTCCAATAGTCGCGGAGTCGTGGTTTTTCCATTGGTGCTTGGCAGACTAAGGCAGACAAGGCAGCAAAGGCAGCAGCAGCAACGACAACAACAACAACAACAAAAACCAACAATGGAAGAAGGCGCTGCTGCTGCGCCGCCGTTATTGTTGTTGTCACAGGCCAGCTCACACTCCCCGCTGGACCCCGTCTCCGGCGCCACCCTGTTCGAGCAGGAGAAGAAGCGGAGGGACGGGCTGAGGAGGCGTGGGAACTGTCTCACCGGGTGCCGTGAGCTGGACCATGAGGTCCTGCTGGGCGGGTTCGAGAGGGGGTGTGTGGTTGGGCTTAGTACGGAGGAGGAGGAGGTGGGATTGTTGGTGAGTTTTGTACTGCAGGCGGGGCCTTCCTGTTGACTCCTGTTTTGATTTTGTTCTCTTTTTTTCTTTTCTTCTTTCATCGATGCTGACCCGGGGCTGGCAGATCGGTCTCCAGGCCATCGCGAACCTCTTCGTGACGAGCTTGAGATCTGGAGACGGGCCCAGGCCGAGGGCCATGGTCATCACTACGCTGTCTATGGGTGCCCTGCTCCCCGTGATGCGGGACGTGTTCAGGGCGCAGCTCGCAGTACATGGTAGGCTTGATGCGGGCTTCAGTGGCCTGCTGAAGCAGTTCCTGGGGAGGATCTCGATATCACGCGTCTTTGATGTGGCCGGGCTGTGGGAGGCACTTGGGGAGCTGGACAGCATGGCAGGCCACGATGAAGACGGCGGGGCAAGTCAGGATTCGCCGGGAGGTCAACACGAAGGGGATGCCGGAGACGACGAGGGGGAGACGGGTGAAGGTCTTCATGCTTCAGCAGCGGATGATGAACAGCACGGTGAGGAAACGGCAGCACCGGAGGTGGTTGCGGAGCCAGCATCCAGTCCGCTTTCGGACCCCCCGAGCAGTCTGCCGGATGAGTTCGACTACGAAGCAGCGCTACCTGAAAAGACGCCACCGCCTGGCCAGAGGGCGGAAATCGCAGACAGCGAGGACGAAGAGGGCTTCTCGTCTCCCATGGGCCCTCCGGGAGTATCACCATCACCAAAGCTCCCCGTAGAAGGTGCAAAAGATATGGCTAAGGAGGAGGAACCTGCTATCGCGCGAGAGTCTTGCTCTGGACAGGAGCCTAACAAGGAAGGGCCCAGCAAACAAGAAAATTCAGTCCATCCAGATGTAATCCTCATCACCCACATATCGACCCTACTGTCCGCTCTCTTCCGCCAGCGAGAGAAGGATACGGCCCACCAGATGCTCCAGCTCCTGTCCTCGCACCTCCGCTACCTGACACGCTCACCTGAGCACGGCGGGCCACTGGTCATGATCCTCAACTCCACCACATCACCCACAGACGCTCCCACATCGAACAACAACGACACCACCACCACCATCAACGACAGACCTCAAGACCCCGACAGGCCGCCTCGACCAATAGAACCAGGCGGCAGCAGCACCACCACAACGAGCAAGAGCAGCAACAAGCCGCTCGACCCGACCTTACGCTCCATCTTCAACCCACCGCCCCTCCCCGTCTCCGGCCTCAACTACACCTACGACACGCCCCTCTCGCGGCGGAACAAACCCTCGTTCGGGCTGGTCTTCACACAGCTCCTGGACATGCACCTCCTCTGCACGAGCGTGCCGAAGACGAGAGCGGATGCAGAGGCGGTGTATGCGCCGTCGAGGGATGTGACGGTGGTGTCGCGCGGCGGCAGCGGCGGCAACAAGAGAAGCTGCAGTACCAGGAAGGACGCGATCGAGTACGGCTGGGTCGTGGAGGTGCTGCTTGATGAGGTTGGGGTGTGGGCGGGGGATGGGGATGAGGGGAGGCCTAGGAGGTTTCGGGAGCAGAGGTGGGGTGCTGTGGATGTTTGGCGGGAGGATGGGGGAAGGAGTGGTGGTGGTGGTGGTGGTGTGAGGGTCGTTGATGCCTTTGAGTGGAGGGAGAAGGTTGTGCCTGAGATCAGGCTTGCGGGTGGGTTTGGTGGGTTGAGGGTTTGATCAAATGGAGGTTTTCTGTGTGGTAACATCAAGCCTTTGTTGCTTCTGATCGTTCTGGTGGGTTGCCGGAGATTTGTTGGTCTGTGATCGGCCAAAGTCGATTATTGCACCGTGACGACCATCTTGAGGATGGCATCCGCAACCTCGACTGGGTTCGTCGCGTTCAGGTAGTGGCCACCGTCCGGGATGAACGTCAGCTCCGCCTTCGGTGCAGACGTGAACAGCTTGATATGCTCAGTTGGTATCGTTGTTCCATAGGGGACATCCTTGGTGCCCTGATATCAAAGCACACATGTCAGTCAACAAACAAGCCTCCCTACCTACCTGCCAGACCACCAAGAAAGGACGGATCAGACACCGGAGTGAATGGGTGAGAAAGACGCACCTGGAGCCAGTGAACCTGACACTTGATATCCCTCAGCCTGTGGAGCAGGCCATCCCTCGTGATCAGGTTCAACAGGGCCATCTTGGCCTTCTTCCGGCCCTCGTCGCCCCTGTACACCTCCTGGAGCGTCCTGGTCCAGAAGGCCGTCTTCTCCGGCGTCCCGTGCTCGCCGAAGCCGACGCTGCCTACCATGCCGCACCACACATCGTCGATGACAAAGTCGTCGGCATTGGTCGTCGCCGTCGCCGCCGTTGGGCTGGACCACTTCTCGAAGAAGGGACTCAGCATCGCGGCCGGGTCCCAGCAGCCCTTGGACCTCGATTCCGAGGACTCGTAGTCCATGGACGTGCCTAGGAGGATGAGGCCTTGTATCTGTGGTGTTACGATTTACCCGTCAGCACAGTCATTGATTCTTCCGACTCGATACCATGTCATCGGATGAGGAAATTCCCACAGGAACTCCCAACATCAAGTCATCATCGTCCATCACACAAACACACAAATACACACACCTTCTCAGGCGCCAACAGCGCCATCCGCGCAACCATCCACGCGCCCTGGCTCGTCCCCAGCGCATACGCCCTCCCCACACCCAGCGCCTCCATCACCTGCAGCGCCATGATGGCCGTGTCCCAGTACGTGAAGTGCTCTGTGGGGCAGCTGGTGGCGCCGTGGCCGAGGGGCTCGATGGCGAGGAGGTTCACGGCGTCGGCGAGCTGGGCGTTGTCGAACTGGTCCCTGTACAGCGACACGGTCATGCACATGGCGTTGATGAGCACGCATGTCGGCTTGGTCGGGTCGATCCTGTTGTTGCCTCCGGAGATGGCGTAGCCGGCCTTGATGCCGCCTAGGTGGGGGACTTCTATTGTTTGGGTCGCTGCCATTTCTATTTTTATGTAATCTATTCCGTCCTTCTTCTTTCCGTT
>LKEA01000003.1:1464431-1600987 GCA_003795315.1 Cytospora schulzeri
AGTAGCACGATGAAGCACGGAAACCGAAGGAATGGAGTCGTCAGGATGGTAAATCTATCTTGCTATACAGACAACAGTGCGCAGTCGCCTTGGAAGTCCGGGCGACAAAAGTACAACACCAAAAGGACCACGCCCTGAATACTATCTACCAGACACAAACAAATTGAGGGGAAGTGGCGTGACGATCGCCGGCTCTAGCCACGTGTGTCCTCCCCCGATCGGACGTGAAACAGCCCGCGGCGTGAAGCCTAATCCACGGAGCCCGTCCGATGAGGATTCAAAGAGAGAGCGATATATCATGATAAGAATTATAAGCGAGCGCGCAGGGCGGGGGGGCTTTATTTACTTGAGAGTGGAGTGGGCCTTGTGTCTTGACTCGCAGAGCGCATATGAAGACGAGAAGGATTGGACGGGGAAGGGTATCCGGGAGGGGGGGGGCTTGGCTGATGGGATATGGCTGCATGCGATTGCATTTTCGTTCAAAGGGGGGTTCCCGGTGCTTTTCCCAGTGCTGGATTTCCAAGGTGCGAAGGTGTCCCATATGTCAAGATAAGTGTCTTCCAGGGATTCAGGGGGGGAAAGAAGGCAACGCGCATTGCAAAACAATAAACCTGTATTGATTTTGGTGTTATGTATGTACAAACGAAAAGGCTCACTCACTCACGCCCAAGTTTCAAGTGAGCCTCAAGCCTGGGCTATATGGACGACTCTACAGACTTCCGCTCGTGACTTCGATCCCTAGACTGATCCCGCGATTGGGATTCAAAGGAGCCCGCGCCCGAGCCCTCGATCACCACCGACGTGACAATGTCCATCTGTATCCCCTGCTGCTCGCCCTCGAGTACATCCCGCGGCAGTGACACCTGGCTGCTGTTCCTATCGCCCAACCTGCCCCAGCCTTGGTGCTTCTTCTTCGAGTGCCACGATGCCCGCTTCCACTTGTTGTTCTTGTCGTTGTTGTTGGTCCCGTCCGTAGTAGTATTATTACCATTATCGCCACCGCCCTGGACGAACACAATGTTGCCAAGCGTGCGGCCCTCGGGCGTCCGCATGAAGGTGAACTGGTCCAGCCCGGCGTTGCGGATGTCGTCCTTGTTGCTGAAGAGGATGATGCTCGACCACAGGAGGGAGTCGAGCAGGCCCGTGGCGGCGAGCAGGGCGCCCGCCACGCCCATGAAGCGCGGGTCCGTCTCGAGGGGCGTGATGAGGGAGCCGAGCATGATGGGCGTGCCCGTGATCATGTAGATGCACGGGTAGATGAGGAAGGCCGGGTGGTGGCCCGAGGGCCGCAGCGGGGTGCTGTCGTCGGCCCGGGTGCGGCTCGTCGAGGCTATCGACCCTTCGCGGCGGGGCATGAAGCGCGACGACCGGCCCTCGCGCCACAGGCGGTAGAAGATCATGGTGTACAGGCAGGCGGTGCCGCACATGGTTGTGAAGCCCCAGACGTAGATGGATAGCCGCCAGAGCCTGTGTGGCTGGCCTATCCAGCACCTGTTTTCGCGGTGTGTCAGCAGTGAGGACCAGGATGGAGAGTGAAAGACCGCCAGGAAAGCAAATTGTGGACTTGAAGAATATTTGAGGACGGGCACTCACCATAGCGTTTGCCTCCTGAAGAAGTCGTCGACATCTATCCATATCAAACCGAGGCTAGAAAGGAAAATAGAGAGGACCCAGACGATGGCGCAGGCCGTAATGACCACCCCAGTGGACGGCTTGTATCCTCGGATGATGCCGAAGTAACTGAACAAGGAGATGGCAAAGAGAAAGCCGCTGGTCACCAGCGTTCCGAAAGACACGTTCCAACCCTGCGCGCGGCAGGTTATGGATGCGACCTCGATCGCATCCTTGGCCAGCCAGACGCCATTGTTCATGTAAGCTATCGAGAGGAAGATGTCGCTCAGGATGAGGTTGTATATCAGGAGCAGCAACGGGTTCGGCGGTTTCTGGCGGCGTGTCGCCGTGCTCTGGAACGTATCCGACCTGGCGAGAGGCCCCCTGGGCAGCGTCGTGGCGGTACCCCCTCCGGCCTTCTGCCTGGTCTGATAGTAATGGCTCTCCGACAAGCCCAGACTCAAGTCGACACCCTCCGTGGTGACAGCCTTTGCAGCCTGTTCACTCTTCTGGGATCGGATGTCCCTGACTTTCCAGAGGACGAGCTTATAGGTTATGTGAAGGAAGAGGAGGCTGGTTGTGGCGAGGGACAGTCCGCCCATGACAAGGAGGGCGGTCTGGCATTGTCGATAGACTTTTGGTAGTGGCGATAATGTGCTGCTTATTTCCCAGGCCCCGGCGAGGGCGTCCATCGTATCGTGGGCGTCGCTCGCTCACTTCCCACACACACACACAGAGAGAGATCTTCCAGAAGAATCAAGAAGCAGAAAGAGAAAGGCGGGCTTTCTCGAACTGGCAACCGTGGGCGTAAAAGACGCCAGCGTCAGTGCATTTTGAGTATGACGATCCCCGCGGCCAACCTTAATTCTCTGGCTTGGCAGGGAGCGAAGGGGAAGTGGTTGACTCGTGGTTTCCCAGTTTTGGCATGATCGATATCGGTATGTAGGATTTTATTAAAAGGGGCCAAAACAAGTATCATCCACTTGGATCCATGCTATAAGAGAGCAGAGCGGTGCGAACACCAAGGGGTTTCCCATCATCATGGGGGGGCCCGCTGCAAAAGTCCGTGATGATGGAGGAGGGCAGCTCTTACTCGGCCTCCGTTCTCTGTGGTTTCGCGGGTCGGGTGTGGTTGGGAATCGCCCCGTGAAGCGAACCAGTTTCGCTCCTGGGGCATGTTCAAGCAGCTGGTATAATAAGATGAGTGAGCCCTCGCATCCTGGGCCCTGGTAAACTTTCTTAGTCTAGAGTCGAGACCAGGAGGTGGCCCACTAGTTCAGGAGAGAACAGAAGAATATCTCCACAGGCCAACGGGGCCTTCCGCCAGCCGTCAGCCGCCAGTGCCAGTTCGAGCAACTGCTCCACCTGTAACCGACTAGAGAACTCAGAACTCAAGTCACCAGTGTTGTGATTGATGGTCTATCCAGACAGGCCAAGCAGCTAAGTCGACAAGAATGATCAACCCGCTTTTGGTGTCCGGGCATTGGTGTCCGCAGTAGGGCCATTGAAAGCTTAAATGGAAGGATGAGTAACCTCGGGTCAGAATGACCTGATATCGTGCCGAGGTTCTCTCGGTCTGAGCATCTGAAGGACTTCCTTCCCCCTTCCATATGATAACTGCAGATGGGTTCGGTGTTGTAGAGCTTCATGTAGAATGCCACGCAGGGTATGGCCTGCTGCCCGCTTGAGCGGGTAGATTAGAGGAGGGAAAGATCAACAAGAATCATCACAAATTATGTGATGAGAACGTGGTCCCCGCTTACCGCGGATTACACCCGTCTCCGTAGAGGGTCCTCCGAAGAGGGTCTCCGTAAAGGGTCTCCGTTGAGGGTCCTCCGTGGAGGATCGGTTCTCCGTTGCACATACAGTCCCCGACAGCCCTGAAGGCAGCGAGGGAGATATGCACCTGAGTACTGATCCGTAAATACCTGCCAAGTTACTTGCACGTGAGGCGATTGAGTAGACATGTCGACAATGCTGGACAAACAGTACACTTGTCGTGGCTCCATGAACAATATATCCGGGCCCCATAATGGTCCTGAAACCTGTTTCGAGGTCAACTTGTCTGGAAGCGGAGCTGCTGAAAACAGATGTTGTGTGAGAAAAAAACTGGATTGGCTTTTACTCAAGGGTTAGGGTTCGCTTTATTCTACCCAGGTGGTGCTTGGTTGCCCCCCAACCCCAACCGATGAGAGAAAGAGGATCAAAAGGGCAAGGATACACAAGAAGAGAAGAAATGAAATCTTCTGCTTTACTTTGGAGCTTTTGTTACCAAAGTGTTGAGGTGGCTCTCCAAGAACTGCTTCGGTAAGTTTCACTAATTAATTACAGTGGGAGCACCTCTTACATTATCATCCTTTTTAGGATAAAACTTAATTCATCATATAGAGTTAATGGGTATGAGATTTCTGGTCTACGGAACCCTATATCTAGGATTTGTCATTTACCATGCGGGTCTCCCAGACATTTTAATAAGGGACCCATTGTTGGTGGTATAAGCTTAAGAAATCATAACTTAATTCCAGGTACCCTCTGTAAACCCCCCTATTCTCACGAAATGGGTCGGGGTTAGTATGAGGGTTATGTATCCGGGTAGATTACATATGAGCCCCGATGTTTACAGCTCGTATGTGTTAGCCTTCTAAAGTTCTTTGGAATACGCCTTGGATCATCATAAAGATAGCTTGAATGGGCCATATGATAAAAGGGAAGCTCCTACCGTATGACGAAGTCATCATGGTCAAAAACGCCTTGATAGCTTCTGCAAGTGCTGCATGCCGGCATTGACCTTTCGATATTTTCAATCAATTCACTTGCTACGGCTCGACGGCGTCCTGCGCACACTTCTGCTGTTCACACGGAACCGATGACTACGGATGTTCATGCCGCTTCATACGGTCTCTCAATCCTACATTCATCAGCCTTCAACATGGCTAGGTCGCAGCCAGCGGGCTTTCCAGTGGAGAGCGCTCCCATGGGTTTGTGGCTGATACAGGCCAGCTCCTGGCACTGAAAGGCTGACTGCGACTAATGGGAGGACATATGTAGTTTATCGGTCCTCCATTATGCCTCGGGTCGCTCCGCGGAGCGACCCAGTCAGTATTAGACGACTAGGTCTCGCCATGGCTACGAATCCCCATGGTTATTTATGCATTCAGTTCTTTTCAACTCAAGACCGTAAATAGACATAAAGCGAATTCAGGAAGTGGTCTTCTGGGTCAGATTGTGTTACACTACCGCATATAGGGCAAAGGCTTCTGCAACCTTGAATACTCTTGGTATTGCAACATACCTCTATTGTTGTTGTAATCACAGAGCTATGAGTAGTTGATAGATGTTGAGCTTATTTCAGGCGTATACGTGCATCTCGTGTTATATATATCCATACACGCATCATGGGAAGTCTAGGTCCTGACAGTCCCTCGAATCCCCATAGAACACGGCACCCAGCTGTCCCCGGGGTTGTAAGGCCTTGCACCGCTCCTCCATATTATATGCGTTGTGGATGATTGCGACGTCTCTCTCGCCAACCTCGTCATAAGTCGTGCTGAGTACCCAGACGCCCCCTCTCGCGGGCCAACCCACCCTGACATAAGGGCTGTCGCCAATGTCACCGAGACGCCACTCGATGTAGTCATGCGTGCTAGGCCACCACCTCGCGCCGAGCTGGCGCATCCGGCCGCAGTGAGGCTCCTCGTCGGGGGACCCAGGACACACTGGGAGCAGAAGCGGCCGTTGTTGGTGTCGTCGCTGGGGCAGATGGGAATGGACATATCGGCCACTTGGGGCTTGACGGTCCGGCGGTGGCCTTTTGGTAGAGGCACGGGATATTGATGCTGGGAGGTGGATGAGGAGCTGGAGGAAGAAGAGGAAGATTCGGCGGCTGGACGCGTGGAGAAGAGGGTACCCTAGGGGTACATGGAAGGCGCGGCCGATTTCTTTGTATGTATATGGTAGAAATCTTTGCTATAGAGAACGTACATAAGATGTTTTCTCCTCAACCTGGATAATACAAACCTAAACGGGCTAGACCCGTTCAACTACATTGAAATAACTTCACGTTTAGCCAGGGGAAGGGGGAGCGAGGCGGATGATGCCGACAGTTCCACCGATTCCGACGACCTGGACAGCCTCATCGCAAGTCTGGAAATTTCTCAAGAAACATCGCTGATGCGTATATGAAGATGATGATGGAAAACGTGAGCCAACGGCAAAGTTGTAAGCTATCAAGGCCACTACAGTATAGGGAAACACAGCTCGGGCCAGATCCCAAGTGCAGTGAACATGCCAGCACTGGTTGTTGGTCGGGTACATGCATGAGCCGAATGCTGTACCTATACGTTGCCACCGTCGACAATACTGTATCCGGCTATGAAAAGTGTGTAGAAAAGAGGCTTAAGGCTGAATGATCCATCCGCCTCTCTCGACGGAGGGGAGTTTGGCCGGCTGCGGGCTCGTGCGGGTTCTGTCGTACCTCGCATCGTGTCTTGAATAAGATAATGGCCCTCGAAGCAGAGAGGATAAAAGGGCCCGAAAAAAATATGCTGACCTTAGGATGTAATAGAAGTTGGATACGCTGATGAGACTGATGCTGAGGTTGATCTTGGAATATTAACTCAGTATAAGTCAATGCCCAGGGTGGTATAGTTGCAAGCAAGAGCGCGGAGGACAGACAGTCTCAAATACTGAGGTACTCTTGATACTCTAGCATAGTGGTCAGTTGTCTGCGCTGCTGTTTGGGGCAAAGCTATATTAGTTGGAACTAATCAATTTAGTTGTCTCTGAGGGATAAAAGAGATGATGCCTGTTCCCGGCGGCGGTGTCTGCGTCTATGTCTGTATGTTCCCCCGTGTGACGACTCCCACGATGTCGAGTGCTTCCCAGGGATCCCAGTAGTCGTCGCCGGTTACCACGGCTGTGAGAAGTCTTCTCTAGCATATATCATCTTTGTTCGGGTCTTGAGTCTGGACCTGTTCATTTCAGTCCTTGGGTGTTGATGTGATGGAGGTATCTGCTCGTACCAACATAAATGACAGTCCCCTTAAGTTCCCTGATAGATGTGTTTTATACAAAGGAAATCATGGAATGGTATGGTTGCATAGGCCTCATTCTTGTCGCCGTCTCGGGCGGCGAACGTGTCAACTGGTACAAGGTACGTTCCAGTGGCCTTCTCACGACACTGTTGGCGAGGCCGAAAATGGAGCCACGAAAACCTGAATGAGACAGTCCGATCAGCAAATCCTCGACTTGATGTGTAGTGCAAAGGCCCTTATTGTGCTGTACTAAATTGTCCTTATAAGAGCATCGAGCTGGCAATTTCCTGGTAGTACTAATAATGCGAAACTCCCTGTAATTCACTTATGCACATACGTCCATGTAAGGTAGTTCCTCAAGATGTGATTGATCGGGGGCGATCCTATACCAGACGCCACGTGGCATCCACAAGTTGATGATGGTGGAGACCTAATCTGTTATTACAGAGCCACAAGCCTCGTCTGCTGAGCATTACCGTCTAGTTTGGGATTATTTTCCCTCATGTCTAGTCCACCTTCCATCCAGGAGCGTCGTACCACCTACTAGTATGTCTATTGAACCGATGGCGGTGCGGGCTATTCATGCCTTACTGGATGAGGTCTGTCGTGGATGGTAACTACAGTGGGTGCACCATATATAGCATACCCATATATAGCATAAACCCTATCTATAGCATATAGATACCTTGGATCTTAAAATTTAGGTGTATAATACTATATATTTAGCATATATCATATAGCATACTAATTCCTAGAAAATGCTATATAAGGGGCTAATTTATAGTAGGGGGAACCTAAAATTTCCTACCTAATCCCCCTGTTTTTTAGGGGAGGGTACTCCCTTAAGGGCCTGCTAGAGGTCTTAAGACCCCGGGTTAGCCGGGGTTAGGGTTATATACCCCCTTTAGTGTTCAGGGGTAGGGTTAAACCCTCTTTTCTCTAGTTAAGGTGGTCTGTGCAGCGGCCTAGATATAGCATATGGACCCTATATAGCATATGGAAGGCTTGGATGGGCCGTATGCTATATGTGGTGCACCCACTGTATGGAAATGGAGACTGGATATTGCCATCGTCTTAGCGAGGCGCTGACACTATACCTATGGGTTGACGTCAATTCTGGCGTTGCAATAGGTTGCCACATTGCTTAATGTAGCGCTTCAAAACTGGTTCATGATCGTTTTCAACCTAGGTAGCACTTGAGGTGGGCATGGCCCCGTCATTATTTAAGGGACGAAGAGACACATTCAATTGGGACCACCTTCCGCGCTGCAAGTTTACGAGATGGAAACTCCAGAAAGACATGGAAAGCAAATTTTGGAGAGTCACACACATTAGCTGCTGATACTTCAAAGCTTGGGATATAGTAAATGCGACCGTGAGGTGATGATCCCAGGCACGAATTGAAACTTAGCAGGACGAAGCAGCCTCGGGCAGACGACTGGAGTATTTGTCTCTCCTCTGCGATGGACTGCTGTAAACTATCAAGCCCATTCGGAATTCCCCTGAAGCAGACTGAAGCAGAATCCATCATCGTGGCTGGTCATGCTGTGGCCATGCTGACTTGTACAAGGAGACCGACTAAACAATACGAGAACGCTGGTTCCAATGGAGTTTACCAGATGGTCGGTTGCGAAGATGTCGGAGTGTGTTAGGTAGCCATGGTATAAGCCGCTAAAGTATAATTGTGCTCGAGAAGTTGAACGGCAACAATGGTGGAAATGCGGTTTCGAGGAGGCTATTGTTCGCTTGGACATGGGCGGTGTCGTCGAGCCGGTCGAGGCCATGTAGTTGGCTCCAGAAGAGTTGCTATGCTTGAGTGTCAGCTTTCTGTAGTGAAGATAGGGTGGGAAGAGTGTGACTGGAGGGAGGCTCTAAGTTGATCACGCCCATGGGTGCCTTCAGGAAGGCCTGGCAGCCTGGCCAAGCTTCAGCCAGGTCGAAACAAATCCGAGGATATGGCTACCGTCGCTGTGGAGGCACCTGAGTATATTTTCAAGCCCTTGGACTGCTGAGTCTGGCTGTTGCGTGGCATGCTCGACGCCGGAGGCAGTCGAGACCTAGTCAACTTGTCTGGAGAGCTTTCCGAAGTCGCGTGCGAATATTGTAGTCAACTCAAGCCGCAGCACATCAGCAATTGGCCCGTTATACCATAACACCGAAACGGCTGCCTTGGTAATGAGCAGTCATACTTCGATGTGCAGTCAAATCCATGATTTGTGAGTTGTCCTGGACATGGAGTAAGCCCTGGAGGAAACTCAGGTCAACAGGGAGCCTCTGTGCTTGCTGATAGCCAAAAATTTCTAAATAGTCCCATACGCCGCGCTATGTAAATTTGTTTCACCAATGCACTTAGATCCATCCGCCTCGGGTTTATAACTCGGCGCGACGAGGCTTCGTACACTTCCTATTTGTTGATTCGTGGCCCAATCGCCGATCGTCTTGGCAAAGAAAGGCTTGGTGAGGTTATCGCGGGTGCGGCACTCTCTAAAAATCCGATCATCGGAAGAATTATCGGGTGCTGAAGAGACCCGGATACGAATTGATCGTATTTATTGTGCTATGTTGTCACTTGCGAGTCTATTCCCGAAATAGGAACACGCCGGGGGCAAGAATGTGCTGTCATTGTGCTGTAAGTCAGGCCAATAAGCCTCAAATGTATCCGCGTAAATGTGCCTCGGAGTGTATGCATAATTTGAACACCAGGGGCAGAAATAGAATAGCATTGTTATGGTAGCCCAACCCGCGGATATATCGAAGGCTCATTGGCTGTTATAACTAATCACACAGAACGTCCGCGAATAATACTAGAGTCATTAGTGACCCCTATTTCCATTAGGCTCGCTGGGCCCGGTACTTGGCCACGCTACCTGACCCACTCTCGTAGCTTTGACAAAAACGTTGACTGCCAAACAAGCATGCTTAACTTGAGAGGTACGGAGTAAGTCCCCTCCAGTTACAAGCAGCCGGAGATAATCAACATTCGGCAGGTAGTCCTTGTTTGCGTGGGATAGGAGGGTGGTACAATGCAGATCGCAGGATATCGATCTGAGGAAATTTGTTAGCCAGTCCCGCCAGGCCCCTTGGAATCCATACTACATTTATTTCTCGCACCGGATACGAATACGGCCCTCCACTTGAAGCCATGTGGGCGGATTCGGAGTTGCGAAAGACCCCGAAGGTTGCTTCTGTTTGGCGGACCAAGCCCAGCTTGCAATGCGGTTTCAAGTCCAGATATTGTTCTGCAGGGGATCTTTCTTTGGATGCCAGTCACTGAGGTCGACTGGGATCGGCAGTGCCATCCTGGGGGCACACGAAACAGACTTTACACCGGCACTTGTTAAGCTCCCGGCCACAAACATGACGTATTCGCGGATGCGGCCCCTGTTGCTTGGCCATGCCAATTACTATTGTAGATTGCGTCCCACATCGGGACTATGTGGATTCTAAGTACGGAATAACGGCGTGGGGAACCTGCCCGAGCATTCACTGCTTGCACGGCACCAGCTCGATATAAGTTGGCCATGTCTCCCTTGTGGTGTTGCTCCACTTGCCTCTTTCATCGACAAAGTTTTATCCGCTATTCCTGAACTCCAAAACAGAAACCAGAAACCGGATCGACAATACCGCACAGATGGAGACCCCTTCAACCACTTCCAGAGTAGCTGAGTTGGTGGCTACACAATGGCCATATATCGCGACTACGCTGCTTGCTTGCGCTGCGGCATGGGTCTTTCAAGTCCTGCTCAAGCAAACCCCCGCGTCCAAGATACCCTTCATCGGCCTTGAGATAGGAGATGTTGACAAACGACGACTTGCTTATATGCAAAGCTCTAAGCAACTTTACCTAGATGGATATAGGAAGGCAAGTAGCCAAACCGTGTTGGACAAGTTTACCCGTGGACGAGCTCGAGCTAACGTTCATGATGTACAGTTCAAGAAGGGCGTCTTCAGGATCACTACAACAAAATGTAGGTCTCCCAGCTCAAGTCGCAAGACAATCCAGGAGCCTGCCCTTCGCTAACCGCCAAACCTATTTGCAGCATACGATGTTATCGTAGTCGACCCTCGGTTCCTGAGTGAGCTGAAGGATCTCCCAGATGACACTGTCAGCTTTGCCGCATCGGTCGATGAGGTATGTAGCTGTCCCGATTAACGATTATTAACCTTTCGAAAGTCAAGCATTCCGCTCACAACATATAACAGACCATGCATGCCAAGTACACCAACGTTCGGGCTGACCGACCCATCATCCCCCACGTAGTCAAGAGAGACTTGACCCCCGCGCTGAGTATGCTTCTCGATGGAAGACCATGATACCTAGAAACTTGCTAATGTGGCTCTTATAGACCGCCTGAACCCTGTCATCGCCGAAGAGGTTGACCAGTGTTTCCAGGAGGAACTCCCTCCATGCAAGGACTTCACCCCCGTCAACATCAACAACAAGCTTCTCCGGATCGTGGCGAAAGTCTCTGGGCGCATCTTCATTGGACCCGAGCTGTGCCGATCTGAGGAGTACATCGAGGCTGCTATCAACTACACTTTGGATGTGATGGGTGCGCAGCGTGCCGTCTCCGAGCTTAAGCCCTGGCAGCGTATCTTCAAGGCCGCTTCCCTGTCGGCAGTCAAGAACCTTCAGCAGCGAGAAGCGACCGCCATGAACTTCATGAGGCCTATCATTGAACAGAGGCAGAGGCTGGAGAGAGAGGATCCCGACTACCAGAAGCCGGACGACCTGTTGCAGTGGCTCCTGGACGACGGCCAGAACAAGTTCGGCCAGCAAGGAGGCCATGAGCTCGCCTCAATCCAGCTGGGCCTGACCTTTGCCGCCATCCACACGACGACCATGACCGCCACCAACGCATTCTACAGCGCCGCCGCCATGCCCGAGATCATCCCCGAGCTGCGCGAGGAGATCCGCGAAGTCCTCCGGGAGCACGGCACCTTCACGACGCAGGCGCTGCAGAAGATGAAGAAGCTGGACAGCTTCCTCCGCGAGACCATGCGGTACTACCCGCTCAGCTGGACCTCGTTCAGCCGCAAGGTGCTCAAGACCTTCACGCTGTCCAACGGCCAGGTGATCCCGGCCGGCTGCAGCATCGAGGTGCCCGCGTACGGCCTGGCCATGGACGGCGAGTTCGTCGAGGAGCCGGACAAGTTCGACGCGTTCCGGTCGTACCGCGCCCGCGCGCAGGAGGGCCTCGACGGGGCGGGCAAGGCGGGCGCCGCCGCGGCCAACCAGTTCGTCACGGTGAGCCCGACCAACCTCACGTTCGGCTACGGCCGTCACGCGTGCCCTGGGCGATTCTTTGCCGCCAACGAGATCAAGATGATTGTCTCAAGGGCGCTGCTGGATTATGATATCATGATGATTGATGGGTCGAGGGAGAGGTACCCCAACCTCCAGTTCATGACGCAGAACATCCCCGACGTGTCGAAGGAGCTGCTTTTCAAGAGGGTTACTATCTAAACAAGCCATCGTGGCTGATTGAGTCTCTGACTCTATGGGAAGGGGGAACAGTTGCATATTTGGGTGTGAAGTCGGCATTTGCCTGGCGTTTGTTTTTTTATTCTTTTGTCCGGTAACATCAGCGTTTAGATCGTGCAATTGAGAATGCTTTACGATACTACCAAGTACCCGGTGTGTCACAAAACTTGTGTGCCCAGATGGTCTGAACGTGCTTTTGAACACTACATCGATGTCATCCTCGCTGGCCCAAGAGCTTCGAAAGGGCGCCTCAAGCTCGACCAACACTGCAAACAGCTGATGAGTGTGTTCGAGATGTATTCGTAGATCATGGCTCGTGTGGAGATATGAAGTTGATGAGCACTTATTGTGCTTCGCTTTGCCCTCACGTAACTGGACCACCAAGGACTCTTTCCCTTTCTCTCTTCTGCTACGAGTGAAAGGTTGGCAGTCGGTGAGCTTGCACTTCATCACGAAAGATTATGGCGAAAACTCCAGAAACGGTGAGGCGTTATCCAAAAAGGGAGGCGGTCAACGCGCGAAGGACGTGGGACGTTGGCGTGCAGTCACGTGCAGGGACCACTTCTACAGCTCTATACCTGCTCGCCCTCCCACCTATTTTGCTTGTTTTTCTTCCTCTTTTCTTCTTTAGCTCTCTTTGCCTTTTGGCTTAGATCAAGTGTAGTATCTGTTCTTTTCAGTTTAATCTCTGAAAGTACTCTACGGAGTACAATCGTGATTATTCTTATTTTTGTCAACGGGAGGACGACCCTCTGGGCTTGCCCATGGCCATCTTCCACTGTGTCCTCGGTACCACACTGCCTCCGAGTGACGCGACCTATTCCTTTTCATTGCAGTCGTGGGCTTGCCAGCGACGCGACGAAGAAGGCACGTAGCCGCGCGTTATGAAAAGACGACTAGGGCCTAGACGGCGATGACGAAGATTGGAAAACACCATAGATCCAGCCCAAAAACCCAAATTTGTTGCACTTTGCAAATCCCCACACGGTCTGAGCGTTCAAGAGGATTACATGTGTGTTAGTCGCTATCAGCAACGAACACTGAGCCGTGACCACCGGTCTAGTGGATGCGATGTCACTCTGTACATTCTGGCCGATTGTCACTGAAGTACAGTGGTTATTCCCCATATATCATGTGGTCCGTCCAAGCCAACCATATGATATATCAGGCAAACATGATATACAGTAGTGAATCCCCGTATATAATATCCCAAAATATCACAGGCCCCATATTTCCAGTAGATAGATTAAGCAATAATCTATAGTACTCCCTGACCCCTGTACATCGTATATTCTTGATATATTATGTAGATATATGAGATATGCTATATGCCCCAGGGTGGTGTATGGGGTCCGGCTACTGTAAGGTTTGCTGAAATGGCTGCAATGAATTTATTTCGAACAAACACTTTCCAGAGTACAGTCCCAGCTACCGACGCACGGTCTCTCCAAATGCCTTGCGACGCGCTCATATTCTCGACATCAGGCCTCTTGTTAACCCATCAGCGTAACTGGGGCTCTTGAAGCTGGCACATTCGATAATATCCCTCCACGTAAGACTGGGAAGCTCGCCAGATCTCAATCTTCTTCTTGTCCACATCGGCTTGGGTGCCATGAATAGTCCTGCTTTGACCAATTGTTACTTCTGGGTTGACATCAGAGCAGTGGTCCCTCACAATCTTGGCCTTGACTATCTGATCCACAACCTTTATAATGCTCCGTGCCCCAGTTTGGGGCTTATAACCTTGGGCCAATAGTCGGCAAACTGTGTAGTCGATGTCGACCCGCATGTCGATGTTTCCGAGCAGCTTTTTTTTTGACTTGTTCTTGGAGAACTTGATAGGTTGAGCCAAGGTCTGTCCCAGATCAGTGCCTGCTGTTTTGCGACTTTTTTTTTTTTTTTTGTATCGAAGTAGGGGACTGAACGTCAGCACCGACCATGTGAAACATAAATCCACCTAAGAGGAAAACGTCTGCTACACCGCCTTTACCGACAAATGACCCATCACATTATACTTCACTTCCTCCTTAGTCTAATAGGTGGCTGTGTTGGTACTGACACTCATGTTTGACGAAAGGCTTGAGAAGGGCGGGGGCCGAGGTGGGGGGGGGGCTTCCGCGCATAGCGGGCCCAGAAAGGGTATCATAGTGAACTTCATAAATACAATAGATATCTAGAATAGCGAGGTCATCTCGGGATCTTTTCGTACACAGAGTTACTGTTATAGTTATGCTATCGATCATGAAATAGTACCTTTAATCACATAGTAAGATATATTGATAGATTTCCCAAGGTCACCTCAGGAAGGCAACATACCCTCCTCAAAAGCTGTCCTGGCTCTATATTCACTTTCAAAAAAAAAGCCTATGCCTAGGCCTATAATTACCTTCAAACGAGGCCTCTATTAATCCTATAAATTTTTGGTCTAGAGTCAATACAGTCCTTACAGTAAGGGTTCTTCTAACCGTTTACTAGAAACAGAAGCAGTTATCAAGTTAAAGTCCCTTCCACCCTATTTGTGGAGGTCACTACGATACCCTTCCCACCCCACCAGTGCGCGGTAATTATGGAACCCTCCGGTGGGATAGGAGTGAATAGAGATTCAGTCCTCACAACTTACGTCGTGACTGTTGACTAGTCATTAGGCCATTGGAAGACAATCACCAGGTCTGAATGTGACGACCCCATCAGGCGTTGTCATTGGAAGTGAGGGCTGACTCTTTAAAGGCCCAGGGCACTCCCCAAGTCGTACCAACTAACGACGAGTATATAAAAAGGACCTTTCGGACCACCAGTATGCATCTGCTTATTGGGGTGCATGCCCAAGTACTATCAAAATGGATTTCACACCACGACAATTCCTCTGGCTCCTCATTAGCGAGGGTGTCATAACCGCTTCATTCCCTTTCAACCCACAAAGCACAACTGAAGATGTAGCAAATATGGTCCATCCTGTCACTAAGCCAGAAACTTCCACCACAAACGTTTCCGGAAGCACACTGGTACATGTAGAGACGACATCCCCGACTGACATCCTAACTGTAAGTCCGATTATGCCTCCATCAAGTCGTACCTTCGGCTCTGTGTCCAATAAGCAACCAACACCTACTTCATCATGGACTATCGGGCCCGTTATTACCACCGACATTCCTTCCACAGTGACCGTCTGGGTCACTTTAGTCCCTACGAGCTCCTCGGCATCGTCTACCAGCTCGATAAAAAGCAGCATTAACACGGCATCACAAACATATTGCCCACTTCACACGCCCAACCTTATTACTGACCAGCCCAGTACTGAGCCTACACCGTCTTTAGAAGAAAGTCGACCCTTCAGTGTCGTACCAGTAGGCCTACCAAAAGTCATCCCTGTCGCGGAAAGTAGCTCGTCCACTATATCTTCTGGAAGCCCCTCGCAGCTTCTTGATGAGCAAATTCCCGTTGGTCCGGACTACTTCCTGACGATGAATCCAGTGCTTTACAACAACGTAACAAAGTGACTAACTTGAGACTGTGAAGAGCGACGATCATTCATTTTTATTGCGCGGAGATAGTAATACAGAAGGAGTAAAAAAACAGAAACAGGCCCGTCCCGCTGGCTCTTCAAAGTGAATATTGGTATCGTTGCTTAGAACTCAGACGCTTCCAACTCCCCGGCTCCGTATGAGGCGTACTAAATGAAATGCTTGTGTGACATGGTGATAATCGATGATGTTCGAGGACATGCAAGATGATCTCATCATCTGCTGTACCAAGAATCCTTAGATGTCGTGACCTATATTTCGAATGTCAGCAAGTACTCCTTAACCCTCGCCGTAATCAGTCACAGGATCTCAGATACTTACGACCAAGAGCCTTGCCACGCTTCGAGACCTCCTTGGCATGGTACTGCTTAATCTTGGCCCGCCTAGCCTCCTCCTTGGCCTCGAGCTCCAGCCTCCGGACCTCCTCCCTGGCGTCGCGCACCTCCCGGCGCGCCAGCTCCAGCGCGCGGTCGGCCTCCCGCTCCGCCGACTCGGCGCCCATGACCCTCTCCCTGGCCTGCACGATGGACGGGTCGAGCTCCTCGTTGCTGTGCCCGCCGAACTTGTGGAGCAGGCCGCCGCCGCCGCTGCCCCGGGAGCTGCGGCTGGGTGAGGCGCTGTGGTAGGTGGACGTGGTGAGGCGGGTGGAGTTTGTCCGCTGGGTGGACGAGGTGGGCGTGGGTGATGGGTCGCGGCGCAGGGAGCCTAGGAGGCCGCGCTTGCGGGGTTCCTCGTATTGGGGCTCGGGAGGGATCTCCTCTTCGGGTTCGCGGCGGGAGAAGAAAGGCATTTTGAAAGGAGGATGAGTGAGTTGTGTGTGTTACGAAGTAAGTGGAACGTATAAGGCTTTGGTGGGTGGTTGGGGTGGGATATTCAGCGATGTCAAAGTCAGTAGGTAGTGGAAATCTGGGGAGAGACAAGGAACGATCGTAGCACTTGCGTGGGCCAGAAGCTCCTTTTGATCATTTTCACCCTCCCATAAACTCCCTACCTTCCCAGGGTTCCAATAATCGTCTTCGACGATGCTGTCCTGCCATCATTAGAGTTACCTGTCAAACCTGCTTTGCTTAATGGAGGGTGACGTGACGTCAGAAGAAGCCCAGCCAATGGAACAACACGGATGGGCATCGTTGAGACCCGCTTTCGATTTATGTGTGACAAGACCCCTAAAATCCAACCAATATGCAGGGTCCAAACCTACCAGGGCTACATCATAGCTGCTCGTCCTTCTTCTTCTTGTGATGCCATCGACCTGTATGGTGATGGCATCGCTAAGACAGCTCGTATGTGGCTGGCTGGCCGACTGTGGTTGATACAAGGGTGCCAGGGCCCGAAGGGCGGCTTACCCCCAAGCCTCTCTTCACCGTATCCCGTATCCCGTATCCCGTACCCCGGATGCCGTATGTGCAGTGGTTGATTAGGTAGCTGACACACCTGGAAGCGAGGTTGAAGGCAAGATAACTCTGCCATACGAGGATAGCGTCTTGAGTCCCGAAAAAAGTTATAAAATGAGAGAATAAGAAAGGCAGCCCCCCAATAAAGTGGAAGATAATATAGTCGGACATCGAGATTTGTTGGGTTAGGCTCGATCTAGGGAAAAGGCGTCGCAGATAGACCGGTCTTGCTTATTCCCCGCTCAAGATCCGTCATAGCAACTATGTGTCTGTGCCTTAACAGGGGGGTTTTATCACTGCAAGTCAGATCTCTCGCAGGTGATCAGTGGGGAATTCTCCCACAAGCAACACACCTCCCCTCCCCCCCCCTGGGATTTTCCACCGACCTCCCAAAAGGGGGAAAACAAAAAATACAAGTGCCTGCAGACCTGACATGCCTGCACGCCCGGCTGCAGAAGCACAACAGCGGGAGATGAGATGTACGCCACTCAAAAAAAGCATATAAGCGCCAATGGGGAGGACTAGACTGGCTGACTGGCTGGCTCTCTCGAGTGTAACCCTCGTGTGCCCGGGGGCCCAGAACGATCGGTTGTCTGATCCGGCCAGTCGCATGCACCTAGGTTACAGGCCGAGTTTCCCCATCCGGCAACGTGCCAGGGGTCGGTGATGGCTGCAAGGTGCGCCACGGCTGTCCGTGGGCCAATGCGAGGGTATGGCAATCCGGGGGATTGCTACCTGAGGACTGCTGCTAGCCTGCATTTGCGTCCAGTCTGACCACTTAGGTCGACACCCAGTCTTTTGCTTCTCCCTTATCAGGATAGGGGACATATGTATTGTGTTTAGTTTTGGGTGAGGGGTGCGCCCGGAACGGGTGATATTCTCCTGGGTGGTGTGTGGGTGTGTGGGTGTGGGTGTTTGTGAGCCGGGGCGGAGAAATACATACAGCGGCTTGAGTCTCATAATGGGCTCTGCTGCAGCTCACACCTCCCGCTCAGATGCAGTAAGTTTAGAAATGTCTGGTGTCTTTCAGTCGGCCAAATCGGCTACCCAGACCTTCTGTAAGAATGTGCGGCCTGAAGTTGTGCATTTTCGGCAAGAAGGCCAAGAAGGCGACGAGAGAAAAGCCTGAGCAAACGGCTGTACCTACAGCACCTCAGGAGAAGCCCAAGACCCATGTCCTCGTGTTCATCATGCTGGAATGTGATGGAAGGGCCTTCAACAACTTCATCGCACAGCTTCCAAAGGAGGGAGCTTCTCACAACCAGCGTTACGAGCAGCCCAGTCTCAATCTCAGGGGCTTCAAGACCGCCCTCAAAGCCCAGTACGCGCGCGACTTACGGAAGTCACAGATCGGAAAGGACGCAGGGGTATTGGGCGTGGCGTACTTCGGTGAAGTGCTGCTTGACCCGACGTTTGAATCACCCTCTGGGCTGAAGCCTCGCAGGCAAACACAGTCAGGTCAGAATGTTGGGCTAGGCGACCTGTGGCATCTCGATGCCGTTGACGCCTCTCCGAGTCACAGTGTTGGGAGAGGGGTGAGTGTGTATGTGATGGATACCGGGATTAATCAGAACCATGCGGTGAGTACCTGATGCTAAGTTCATGTTTGGTCTGACCAGGTCCTGCGAGTATACTGAACGATCGAGATAGGAGTTCCAAGCCCGAGACTTCTCAGAGTCCTTTGTTGCTAGAGATGAAAAAGGCACCACCCAAGAATTGAGAGACAGCAACGGCCAAGGTACAGCCGTGGCGTCGCTCATCGGCGGCAACAACGTGGGAGTGGCCAAGGGTGTCGATATCATACCCGTGAAATATCTGCTATCGGAGGACAACACACTAGGGTTCTCGACCATTGCAAAAAGCACTCCAATGTCTTTGTTCGAGAGTCTCCAATGGGTCTTGTGGCACGTCATCAAGAATGAGAAGCAGGGAAAAGCAGTACTGAATGTTTCGCAAGGTAGGTCATGCCTTGGACTTTGATGCTTATCTTCTCAGTGTACAACAGGCTCTGATACATCGTGTGTACCCAAACCTAGGCACCCGACCAAGCTGGACCGATGGCATCCCCGATCCCACGGAGGAAGAGCAGGCTCTATCAGACCCCTGGGGACACTTTTGGGAAGCTCTGAACCAGCAGGACATAGTAGTGGTCACCTCCGCTGGCCACGACGGAGAGAGCACGGAAGACGCAGCCGAGACCCAATCCCCGCGCCGACTGGCAAGCCCTGGAGCGGTGGCCGAGCAAACGTTGATCGTCGTCGGGGGTTCTCAGAGATCAGCTAGCAATAGCGAGGAGCTTGAGTTCTGGCCGCAGTCCAACTCGTTGGGCATTGTGGACGTCCTAGCCCCGGGGAGAGACGTGACTGTGGCTCGGCACAACTATAATGGGGTCTGGAGGAAGGGTGATGGTACGTCGCTCTCGGCAGCCATCGCGTCGGGTATTATAGCGCAGTATCTGGGGGAGAATGACCTCCATGCCTTGAACCCAGGCGGCGTGGGCCGCACTGTCAAAGGGGAACTTGGGCAGATTGCCGTGTCTGGTGGGGATACGGGAAAGGTTCAGGTCCATGTAACGCACGGGGATCAAAGTTACCCGCTCCTTCGCACACTATAGGACGAGGAGGCAAGCATGAGCGAGAGGGATGGTTATGGATTCTTCACACAAGTCACCGTCTAATAATGTCTACTGCATCAGCACATCTTGCTCCGACCGTGACATTGTCGTCCAGGGTGTAAGAAGACAGAAGACAGACACTAGGGCATCATATTTGCCCACTCCGACCTTTCCGACCTGGGCAACTGGGGAGGGAGGCAGGCTTATCCATGAATCGATCCGTGGCATTATGGCCGGCCATTCATACCACAGTTGGCAGTAGCACTGCACTGGGACTACAAAGGATAAGAAAGAATGGGGCCAAGGGGGCAAACACATGCATGCAGATGGGAATGCTGAGGACAATAGCGCAGAAAAAGTCAGATATCGCTAGTTGATACAGTACTGTTAGTGTGGAGAGTCTACTCCGTGGGGCCGTTACGGATTACCGGTACGGGATTCGGCGATTAGTGCATGTACTGTAGATAGAGCACCCTGGCAGCCCTGACAGCCTGAGAGCAGGCCCTGAGGGCAGCCCTGAGCGGGCCAAGATAGCCAAGACTGTACTGGACTGGACTGTACTGGCTGTACTGGTAGTGAAAACCTGTATGGCCCGTGCTTTAACCGATACAAAGATACTTCGGAAGCGGGATCCGCTAACCAAGGGAAAACGGAAAGTTCAAAGTTTTAAAAAAAACGTCCCCACCACGTGCAGGGTCTGATGAGGGGTCCAGGCCCACCGTTCATCCACCCACCAATAGGCAGGACGGGAACCCCGTTATTGATAAGCATCTTTATCGATAACAAGAAATTTGGATTTTGGAGTGGAATTCTTGCTGATGCTGATGCCCAACTAAAATCAGGGTCTCATTTTTTCACCGGAAATCTGACACTTCCAAGGTTAGACGCCGCTTTTTCTGGCTTTTCTGGATTTTCTCCTTCTCTCTTTTCAACCTTTCTTCACCGACGCTACCACTTCCCCCCTCTCCCCTCCTCCCCTTTTAACCCACGGGCTGTCTTCTTGCCCAACCTCTCCACTCCCTCTTTATTCTTTTCCTCTTTTTCTGTGCTATCACAGAAAAAAACACTACTTCTCTTTTCAGGAATCAAGAACAGGATCAGGCATTCTGTCTTTATATCTGAAATGAGCGCTCCTATCGTCGCTGTGGGCGACGGCCCCCCGCCAGCACAGGCTGACGTCTCGGCTTTCCTCGACGCCGTTTTCACCGCAAAGTCTTCAAATGCCTCCGTCGATGCCGCTTACGGCCTCTGCGAGCTTATCCTGAACTCTAAGGTTGGATTCCGCGGTCTGGAAACATATGGCATCCTCTCCGAGATAAAGAAGGCCGCCGCAGACAAGAAGTCTGCCGTGAGGAGGGAGGGCGCACAAAACCTGCTCGGTGCCCTCTTTGAGAAGTTCCCTGCACGACAGCCTGCTTCCGAAGTCATCTTCCTCGTTCAAGATGGCGGCATGCTTGCCTGCGCTCTTGACGCTCTGTCCGATAAGGGCACCGTCGTGCGCGAGGCTGCTCAGTACGGCATTGATGCCATGTTCAACCACCTCACCCCTGAGTCTCTCGTCATCGGACTCCTCCCCGCACTACAAGCATACCTTTCCAAGAGGACCGGAAAATGGCAAGGCACTGTCGGTGCTTTGAAGCTGATGCAGAAGATGGCCGATAAGGCTAAGCTGGCAATCGGCGGCACCAAGGAGGAGGCACAAGAGAAGGAGGTCCTGCGGGAACTCATGGGCAACAAGCTGGCAGGCCTGATTCCTCTCGTTGAGGAGGGCATGCACGACTTGAAGACCGAGGTCGAGAAGCAAGCAGTCAAGACCATGGACTCGCTCACCGCTCTCCTGCAGAACGACGACGTTGCTCCTAAGCTGCCCGTGCTCCTCGACGCCATGCAGAAGCCCTCTTCCGAGTCTCTTGGCAAGGCTATCCACGTCCTCTCCCAGACAACCTTCGTTGCCATCGTCACCTCTCCCGTTCTCGCCCTCCTCACACCTTTCCTCGAGCGTACACTTTACAACCCTACAACTCCCCAGGAGACTCTGCGAAAGACAGTTGTCATCACTGAGAACTTGACAAAGCTGGTGCACGACCCCATCGAGGCCCGTACCTTCTTGCCCAAGCTGAAGCCTGGTGTCAAGGGCGTCCTTGACCGTGCATCCCTCCCTGAGGTCCGTGAGATCGCACAGAGGGCACTGGATGTTATGGACAAGGCCATGGCTCCTGATGAGGAGGTCATTGAGCGCCTCAACGCCGATGACGTCGCCAAGATCCTGGATGCTGAGATCAAGAAGAGCAACGGTGTCGCCAACGCGGACTCGCTCAAGGTTCTGAAGCCATACGTGTGCACCATGGTTGCCGAAGATGTCAACCACCGCATGGTCAACCGCATTTCCGCTAGACTTGCACCCTACCTCAACGGCCTCATGAAGAACTCTGAGGACCACCAGAAGGTTGCGGATGGCGTCCAGAAGTTCTACGTCGACGAGGACCACCGGAAATACGGCGAGCCTGAGCAGGAGGATGATGGTGAGGTCGAGATTGTCAACGCCGACTTCTCCCTGGCCTACGGTGGCATGCTTCTCCTGTCACACACCAATCTGCGTCTGCTCAAGGGTCACCGATACGGTCTTTGCGGTCGCAACGGTGCCGGAAAGTCCACCCTGATGAAGGCTATCTCCGGTGGCAAGCTGGAAGGCTTCCCTCCTCAGGACGTCCTCCGTACCTGCTACGTCGAACACAACCAGGGCGAGGATGCCGACATCAGCATTCTGGACTTCGTTGCCAAGGACCCCGAGATTGCCAAGAACGGCACTCCTCGTGAGCGTATTTCCGAGGTTCTCGCAGAGTTCGGCTTCACCGCTGGCGAAGAGGGCCGACAGTCGCAAAGAGTTGGTTCCCTGTCAGGAGGTTGGAAGATGAAGCTCGCTCTGGCCCGTGCTATGCTGCAGAAGGCCGACGTTCTCCTGCTGGACGAACCTACTAACCACTTGGATGTTGAGAACATTGCGTGGCTGGAGAAGTACCTCCGGGCACACACCGATATTACCAGTTTGATCGTTTCTCACGACTCCGGTTTCCTGGACAACGTCACCACCGATATCTACCACTACGAGCCCGGCAAGAAGCTCGGACACTTCAAGGGTAACCTCGATGCTTTCGTCAAGGTTCGCCCTGAGGCCAAGAGCTACTACACCCTGTCTGCCAGCAACGTCCAGTTCAAGTTCCCTCCCCCAGGAATCTTGTCCGGTGTCAAGTCCCAGACTCGTGCTATCGTTCGTATGTCGAACGTCAGCTACCAGTACCCCAAGGCTCCTAAGCCATCTTTGGCCGATGTCTCTTGCCAGCTTACTCTGTCGTCCCGCGTGGCCATTATTGGTCCCAACGGTGCTGGAAAGTCCACCCTCATCAAGCTCCTTACTGGCGAAGTTATCCCTACTGCCGGTAAGGTAGAGAAGCACCCTAACCTGCGTATCGGCTACATTAAGCAGCACGCGCTTGAGCACGTTGAGATGCATCTCGAGAAGACACCCAACCAGTACCTCCAATGGCGTTACCAGAACGGTGACGACCGAGAGGTTCACTTCAAGGAGACCAGAGCCATGTCTGAGCAGGACAAGGCACAGATGGAGAAGACGATCGATGTTGGCGATGGCAAGGGTGCCCGACAAATCGAGACTCTTGTCGGTCGTCAAAAGTGGAAGAAGTCCTTCCAATACGAAGTGTAAGTTCCCCATTCCCCATTTTCGATACAATAGACAGGTAACTAATTCTTCATCAGACAATGGAAGGGATGGCTCCCCAAGTACAACTCCATGATCAGCCGTGAGACCCTCACGGATCTTGGTTTCGACAAGATGGTCCAGGAGTTCGATGACCACGAGGCTTCTCGTGAAGGTCTTGGTTACCGTGTGCTCGAGCCCAAGGTTATCTCCCAGCACTTCGACGATCTCGGTCTCGACCCCGAGATTGCCAACCACAATGAGATCGGATCCCTGTCCGGTGGACAGAAGGTCAAGGTCGTCATTGCCGGTGCCATGTGGAACAACCCTCACTTGTTGGTTCTTGACGAGCCTACTAACTTCTTGGACCGTGATTCTCTCGGAGGTCTTGCTGTTGCCATCCGCGACTTCAAGGGTGGTGTCGTCATGATCAGTCACAACGAGGAGTTCGTTGGCGCTCTGGCGAGCGAGCAGTGGATCGTGCGTGACGGACGTGTCGCCCACAAGGGCAGCACGGCCATCTCCCTGGACCGCTTTGAGGATTCCCGACCCGGCTCTACCGCGCCGTCGTCTGGCATCAACACCCCTGTTAACGAGCTTGCGAGCACGGCGGCTAGCAGCGCGCTGAACAGCGGAGCTGAGGACAATACGGATGAACCATTGAAGTTCAAGGCCAAGAAGAAGAAGAAGAAGACCAAGAAGGACCTTAAGGAGCAGGAGGTCAGGAGGCGTCTGAGGCACATCGAGTGGCTCAACAGCCCCAAGGGCACGCCTCACCCGGTGGATACCGATGATGAGGAGTAGAGAGTTTTTTCATAATCCGTTTTGATGGAATGAGTTAATGTCCTGGACGAAGGTCTTCAAAAAGAGTCGGGCACATATGATGGTTTTTTTCATAGACCACTGGCGTTTAATATAAAGGGGATAGTTGGGCTTTGGCATAAGAGAAGAAGAGAAGAGAAGAGACAGAGAAGAGAGTAAATGAGTATCTAGACTTTTAGTCGGCAGGCACTCTTTCGTTATTCACATCAAGTTTATGCGTCTTCATTGTTCAGGTGTACAAAGTGAGACTGCTGTTTTCCAAGTCGAAATGATCGTCTGTGTACATGTGTGTCCCTTGGCGGGACTTACGCCGGAGAGCAGTAGTATGTGGCGCCCTCGGTGAACTGTTGCCTCCTCTTGAGATCTCAGCCAGGGGTGCCAGTGCCTAAGGTCCGTCCTTCACGAATGGTACCGCGAATATTCTACCCAACATAGTCTCACAACCTCACAACACTTACCCACCAGCTTCTTGAGACAGCAAAAAGGAACAAGGGTTCAATATGAAATCAATTTTAAAAAATTGAGGACAAACAAAAAAAGAATTGGACGACCACGGGATCGAACCGTGTACCTCGTGCAGATGCTGGGTCAGAATATGACTTGCTAAGCACGCGCTCTACCATTTGAGCTAGACGCCCGATTTGTTGAAATTCTTTCTAATGGTGGGGTATAATACCTACGCTCAATTAATCTCGCGTACTTCGCAAATCGAGAAATACTCCCTCATGGTAATTGTGTGGGTTGCTTTCAAGAGTGCCCCCTTCATTGTTCTGGGGAAAAGTCACGGAGTTCTGCCTCTGTGATTCGTATAGACCGTTCTGTAATTACAGCGAGACATTGTCGATCGCTTCGCTCAGGGGATTGTGCGGAGATATTGTCAAGGTTCAAAGACGGTGTCGCTAAATAGCCCAGAGCCTTGCTAGAGGTTCTTCCTAACAGATGATGTCTGCACGGATCTCTGGCCAATGTTGTAGTCAAGGCTTCTACTCAACGCCGTCGAGCCGCTGAAGAAGACGGATCTGGTCCTGTTTGTTTTAGTTCAACCTTGTCTTGTCCCAGCTGGACCAAGCAGGAAAACTTTAACTCGCATCAACTCTCGGCCAGTCTCACGTGCCCCCAGGCCTACGCCATCTGTGACCTTGGAACAAGTTCATGTCCAGCTTGTGAATTGAGCGTCCAAAGCGTAGAGTCGATGTGCCTTGATAAACCAGCCAGGTTCTATAAGCTTACTGACCGGTGACCATAGAATTTCGCTTCTGTCGCCATACAGAAATTAGACCACAATCTTCTGTTTATCCCCATCTAACGCAGAGACATAATTCATCCCTCCCGGAGACTCAGCAATCACGGGCTTAGATCTCATACCTCGAATTCGGGGGCTTGTCTTTGGACCCGACAATGACGAAGACAGCACGCCGTTTGCTGAGCCACAGCACAGCGAGGAACCAACACCACCCGAGCAACAACCCCCAAGCTATTCCGACATCTTCCCCCCAGGCAGCTACCCGGACTCCCAAGCCTCCACCCACACAAACACACCTCCATCAGAGATAGACCCCCTCGTCGCAGCGACACGGCACAACCACACAAAAAGCCCACTACACCGGCTCCCGCTCCCCATCCTCCTCCTCCTCATCATCGACATGCTCGACAACAGCGGCGTAGAGTGCATCCGCCGCGCCGCGCGCAGGTTTCCCCCGCTCTGCACAGGGATCATCCTCTCCAGGCCGTGGACGTTCCTGCCCGACGACGAGGGTTCCCGGCGGCCGTTCGAGTGGTCGCGCTTCGAGTTCATGTGCCACGACGGCCAGGGCAGGGAGCTACGCAACGCTTGTTTCTTCCTAAGGATTCGAGTAGGTCTGGCCAGAGTTCAGAACAAAGCCACTCCGACGAGTGCAAGTTCGATCTAAGAAGTCACTTGCAATGGTTTGTTAACGGCGAACATGGGCCAGGGGACTGTAATATTAAGATTGGACCTTGCCACAGTGGCAACTTGTGTCTCGTGGTGGGATAGGAACGGGAATTCCCTGCTAGGTCTAACGGAAATATAGGCCCACACTGGTATTAAGCCCTGGATCCGTACTCGTAAGAACTCAAAGCTGATAGAGACGGGTTTGGGGTGTATTGGTGCCACCAGGAACAGTGCCGCAACCACTACAGGCGCATTCCGGTATTCTCGAGGATCATTCACGGCAAGGAGTATTCGAGAAGGTGCCCTCGATTCTGCGAGTAGGCTTCTTTCTACACAGGGAAGAGAGAGACCAGAAGATATAAGCCGGATACAATGGATTGTGTCGACACTTTCTAGGTAGTAATATAAGTCCAAAAACAGACCAAAATTCAAGCGTCGGGATATAGACATACTAAACACGGAAATGAGGCTGCTTCTTCGGCACCTTGCCCTGCCCCTGCCCGCTACTTACCCCCATCAGTATGGATGCATGACATGTATTCATGGATGGCCTAGGAACAGACCGAATAGTGCCGATTTCTGCAGCAAGCATACCTCCATCTCTTGTGACAGTTAGGCTTGTCCAGACTTTACAGAGCTCTTAACTGGGCCCTGAAAACACTTTCCTTTGCTGCTGATGTTCCGATACCAGGTTTTCAAATTTCAGTCTACCTTGGGGATTTCACTTAATAAAGGAACCAGGCTTACAACGTTCTACTCAAGCACCCCAGATCCCAACCACCCTCGGGGCCGGGCGGAGCCTTCATATCCGTGCCTTGAACTCGGAATCCCGTACAGAGATTTCAAACCTGAATAGCGTACCGGTGTATCTAATCACAGTTCAGAAAATATCGAGTAACTCGAGACCATACGCCGCTGCTCCCAAGAAGCCACTGCATCCTCCCATGGGATCACCTCAGCGCCTCTCCCTCCAAGCTCTTCCTCGACCGCTCTCTCGATATCAACAGCAGACCTGGACTCGGTATCATAAGTCGAATGAGCCCCTTGCAAGATCGTCACCTTGAAGCCAGCCTTCAAAGCACCCTTGGACGTCTCGACTACACAGCATTCGCTCTGTATGCCAAACGTGATAATCTCAGTGATCCCATCGGACTTGAGCTTATCGGCCAGGTCCGGATTCGATTCAAATGTGTTGCCTGTTGCGCATCAATCAGTGAACATGTTGCTCCCCACAAACGCGATGACTAGATGAACCACAGTGATTACTGACGAGTGGTCTTGGCGACTAGCACCTCCTCCCGAACGCCGTCCCGCGGCTCAAACACCAGCCTCCACGGCTCCGTGTCCCGGACCAGGGTGCCCTCCCCCGGCCCCTCTTCATGCTGGACGAACACGATGATCGAGGGCGACTGCGTCTGCTGCTGCTCACTGCCGCCGTCGCCGCGGTAGGGGTCGATGATGCCCCTGGCGACCGACAGGATCTTCTCGCCCGCGGAGCAGATTCGCTCGGCATGGGGGATGCGGGTTTTCGGGTCGTGGGCGAGTTCCCGCTGGATGTCGACCACGAAGAGCGCGCTGCGTGGCATTTTGATTGTTGATTTTGGAGGTGCCTGAAAATGAGGGATCTGACCATGCGGCTGATGTTGCCTCTACAGATGTACCTCTGTTTGTTGTCTTGGCTTTGGTTCTGCTTACAGGTGACTCACTTAGGGTGACTCGGTTCCCGGTGAAGAGGGGGATTGGACTTGAGCGCTTGGCGCAAGATGTATTCGACGGCATACATTCAACACTAAGTAATTATTGATGATTAGATTAACACGGTGAGATCCAACATCATCTTCAATTGGAGCCTGGTTCCAACCGACCACTTTCTTCACCCTCCATACCCTAGTTTGTAACCATGAAATCTAACAGTAGATGGCCACATCAACTATGATCGGACCTACTCCGACTTCTTCCACATGTTGGTGACGCCTTTTTGGACGTTACTGATTGTAGCCGAATGCCACCGCCTTTCCTGGGTTCACGTTTTACTGTATTTCGTGGCCAGGTTCATGAAACATTTGGGGTGCACAACTTGTGTGGAATAGTATTTGTGTGTAATGATTCAAACATAATGTCACACAGAATAATTGATTTCACAGGTGTGTGAATAGACCCCTATATATTTTAGGGGGTAAGGATATCGCCAACCTCATCGCCTTGATCGATTCGAGGTCTGGAACTTCAGTAGTCCAGTAATGCTATTTCTATAATGGCAGGTGTTGCTCAAAACATAAAAACTGGTTTTTTTCTTCTCCCCTATTGAACCGGAAGACACCAATGACCCCAGTGGACCCGAGGACCTGAACAACCTCATTGCGAGCCTGGAAACCCCCCAAGGATTCATCCCCGACGGCATTGTGAAGATGATAAAAGAAACCCCTGAAGCTTTTCAACGGGTGTTGAGCATGGAATTCATTGCTCTGGACCTGTGTGTTAAGAACCAAACGCGGTTTTGTGCATCCCTGGAAGCATTGAGTTCTCTCCTTCATCGTCCCCACTCGCTGTATTTGAACTTCTCTTGGAAGCGGGTGGTGACCTGCTAGAGGCCTGTCCTTTGGGAGGCGTCGTAAATTTCGAAACGAACAAGTTCATGAATTGAGCAGCAGCTGCCAGCTGAATCAGACTTGTTGAAGTTGTTTTGGAACTCAATAGCGTGATCGTAACAATGGAAACGCACCTTTTTTGTGCACGAAACACAGCTCAACAATGGCCTCATTTCTTTCCAGGCCTTTGCTATCTCTCTCGCGGTTCTTGTAATCTGAGGAAAGAACACGTCTTTTGATTCCATGTACCCAGATTTGGTGTCTGGAATGACGAGTGAGCCACCCCGTAGAGGTTGCTACATGAGTGACTTCGGACCCCCGTTTTAGCACATTGTTTTGCAGTTAATCAGATAGAAGGAATCGACTCGATCGCTATGTAGTCTCATGAGGAAACACGTACCGAAGGCAGTCCAGACGGGAACCTTCCGAAACTCGCCATGCGAGGCTGTGGTAAGCAGTCTCCACCCACCTACCTCTTGATCTTCCAAAACTTTGAGGATATACGGGCTATCGTCGTCGATTATCTTGCTGTGTTCATAAAGTTAGTCACCTGGCATCTTCCATGCGAACGGCTCGTGCAGTAGGCAGTGGGTTCTTGCAGAGACGAGCAGATCTGCGGAGGTGAATGCGCTGCCAAGTTACTATTGGCACTAGGAGACCGCAGGTGATGGAGCTATAATCCATCTTGGAGGAGACCCTCCAAGGGAAATATATCCACAAGGAAGACCATCGTAACAGTTCGCCCAGTCAGCTGAGTGTCCTGCGGAGCATCTTGTTCTCAACCAATGCAGCGATTGGTAACCTCCCACAGCAGCAACAACCTCCCTTAGTAATATCCGCTTCAGCCTTTGTGAGAATTTGAAAAAATAAAATCCACCTACGCTTGGAATATGAGCTTTTCGCCTTGCATCATGATTTCCGAAGGGTGGAGCGCAACAGTGAGGGGGTTGCGTGCTTTTAGCACCAACAAGGTACAGTAGAAGATGACCAGGTCTTCCTTCCGGAACGGCATCAGTGTTGGCACAGGTGGCTGCCCTCGAGTGTCCACTATTACTCGATAGCGTCGGGAAATGGGATGTTCAACCTACCTTCCCAAACCTGAAATGTTAACTCAGCCCATGGTGTGGGAACCTGGGCTGAAGCAATCCTTCCGAGACATACTGCATTGTTCCGTCGACTGATCAGTAGCTCGTGACACCCTATGACTGATAGAAAGATGTCCCTTCGATCTTTATCGAATAACCGAGCAACAAGGAACGGGCTCATGGTATCGGCGTCGAGTATGATTGTGAATGAGATTCTCTCTGAGACGTATTGGCTACTCGAGAGAAATGTTAGTATAATCTGGACTTAATCAAGTAGATGACAAGTAGCGTATTGCAGAGTCGTTGCAACTGCAGATTTTGTTGTTGGTTATGCTGAGTTAGCAACGACTTGGAATCTTGTAACCTGAGACTTTATCGAACTTGCCATTGAGCTAGGATTTTGCATGTGTTCGGCAGCGTGGCTTGGCTCGTGGGTACAAGCGGCATAATGAGTCTTGTGCTGATGTGTGATGATGATCAGTCTATTAGTCCTACCTCGACATTTCCGCCTTTGAGGATCTTGATCTCACAAGGAACGCTCACCGTTCAGTCTGGTCCATCTTGGTCTCTTCGGTCAACTCACACACAGATAACGCACGCCTGACCCAGGGGTCATACGTAGTGCACTCGGAAATGTCAGCGAACTGAAGTGGCAGTAGCCCTGGAAAAAGCCACCGCAGACAGATAACGGACCTCGAGTGGTGGCAGTGAACGAAGGCTGGGCAGCAGGTGACGAGCTTCATCATTCAAAGACGAAAGCGGCGGCACTGAAAGAGTTGTTAACAACCCAGGACTTGCTAATTATTTGCACCTTCGCGAAGCCTTACTTCCTGGCATCTGGCCATAAGTGTCCATCACTCGTATGTGAAGTGAATCAAGTTGCGTCGCATCAAAGTCAGGATCTCCTGAGAATTCCGAGTCAGTCAAGCGTGTCCGAAGACGTTGCTCTGGTAAGATGCTGAAAAACAACAAATGGTCACGATGCTGACCTGGTAACCTCAAAGAATACGGCTCGGAGGAATTGTTCGTAAAGCCCAAGAAGTTCGCGGAGCGGGCGGCCTGATTTATTCAGTATGGTACTGCAGATTTCGGTCCAGCTCAACGTTTCGCCGATGGGGTTGGATTGTAATTCCAAGACATCATTTACGCAAGCCGGAATGAGCAAATTCAGGATGCGCAACCGACAATAAGCCTCCTGGGTGATATCAGGCCAGACAATATATCCATCAGTCACTTTTCGGAGTAATGACGCGATGCGGAAAAACCGTACGATGGAGGCAAAGATGTCTCCCGAAGAGCCATCCTTCTTCTCATGCTTGATGAATAGACTCAATTCATGACCTGCCATTTCTGCCTCTTCTGCTACCTGGAAGCAGTGACACAAAAGAGTGTCAGCAGGAGCTGCGAGCTCATTGTTAGTGACATTGAGCACAGGGTACAGACGGGACTTGGCCTTACATCGGGGCCCCTCAGTCTCAGAATGGCCCGCTGCTTCGTATGTCGGGGTAGTGGTTCGAGATACAGCGTCTGGCGGCACGGCACCAAGATCGAGTTCGGCAGACCAGGGTCCGAGGGGCCAATGAGGGTCATGATCGTCATCAACCTCTTTCATGTCCATGCTACTATCAGAGTCTTCAATGTATGTGCGTATATCGTCTCTACCGGAAGCGGATTCAGAGTCGTTATCGAAGTCGACGGAGTTATTGTCATCCTCAGCAGCCATGGTACGATATCGGGTCTCTACCAGGCGTGATGTGTCGATCCAATGTGCAACATCATCAGGTTTACTCGGCCAAATTTCCAAAGGTATCGAGCTTCGTTTCATGGTGCGGTCGACAGATCTATCCCTGTGGCCGAACGTGTGTTCTGAGGAGGTGGACGTTTCGCTACTGCCACTACCATGGTCGCCGACAGCATTGGCCACAATCTCTGTGGTCCACTCGCCAGATGCTTGACCGATCTCATCACTTCCTTCCAAGTCTAGCTGCTCGAATCTTGTTTCTTCTCGAAAAGAGCCATCGGCGGTGTCAAACTTCGCTTCTTCGCCAAAGAGCATCCATGGCTGATCCAGTGCCTGTCTTACTGAAAGCCTTTGCGAGGGTATCGATACCATCAACGCGCGAACGAAGTCGATGCCACTATCGCTCACTTCGGCTTTTTCCAAGGCCATCTGGGGGAATTCAATAGACCCATTTACATACCCGAGCAGCTTCCCGAGATAGTCGAAGGTGCCGTGACCAGTGAGGGCCTGATATACCGTCTCGCCCAAGCACCAGATATCCACGGAAAACGCATTGGCGGTCTTTGGATCTTCGCCGTTTAGCCCAAGGATTTCTGGGGCCATGAAGCCAGGTGTACCTCTTACGCTGGTCGAGCCCACGATGGCCTCTGCTCTTTTGCTAAGCCCGAGGTCGCCGAGTTTGACCCACCAATGTTCTGGCGGGGCTCTTTTGATGAATATGTTCTGGACAACCTTGTAAGCAGGTGTTGGTAGCTGGGACACATGACACATTTGACAACGTACGGCAGGCTTCACGTCGCGGTGAGCGAATCCAGCTTCGTGCATCAGGCTCAGCCCTCCTAGAATTTGCAATGTGACCTCCTGTGTTTCCTTCTCAGTAAGCGTCTTCCACCTCTGCAGATAATTCTTTAGGTCGCCATGGTCACAGTATTCCATCGCAGCATGAAGCCAACCCAGGCTCTCGTACCATCCGTAAAATTGGACGAAGAACTCGGCATACTATTATACCCTCCAGTCAGTCACCATGTTAATGTTCTCTATGTAACTACCTCACCTTGCTACTATTCGAAGAGAACTTTGCCAAGGCTTCTAGTTCGCGCATGTAGTCCCGACGCTCCGTGGATGCATGGATACACTTCACCGCCCGTAGTTTTGGTGTTGCTCCCTCAACACTTTCCAAGTTTCGTTCCAACCAGACTTGGCCGTACCCTCCGTGGCCAATTATTCTTTCTCTCACCCATACTTCCTGGCTTCGTCTTCCTCGACGGCCTCTTGGCCTGGTGTGTATGGTACGATTCTGCTCTATGATTGTCTCCAGCCTTGCGTGGCGAACGAGGTCGGGTAGCTCCTTGGATTCAGCCATTTGCTGCAAGCGACAAGACAGTGGAAACCGAATCTACGAGGAGTTATGGATGATATCGAAAAGAGTGTATTGTGTCGTTTGGACTTCGAAATCGTGATGCTGGTAGTGGAAAGTGGGGAAACGCAGGATGCTTCCTTTCAATGTTACTATTACTGGAGTATGGTCTGCGCCTCAGTTCGGTGGAATCGTCAACGAGGAATGTACCCAATCAAACCGATTCTTCATGCAGGACGCCAGCAGGTCCTGCCGCTGCAGCTTGGCAGAAGATGGTACTGACACCCCGAACTGCTGCGCCGACTTGTTGAAGCCGAGCCCCATAACAGCTGATCCATCATAAGACTCAAATCGAAACGCTGTCGAGCGTCACTCCAACGATTCAAACATAGTTCTAAACAACTTCGAAGGCGCTCTGAGAACTCGGACGAACAGATATTGTTGCGAGCATATCAGTCTGCCAGTCTCGATGTCGGGGGTTGAACTTGCCCTATCTATAGTAGCAACTCTGGACTTATGTTTAAAGTACGCGTCCCTGGGTAATCGTTTAATCTGGTGCAGCCTGCTGATGACCGGTTTTGCAGGTACGGTGAAAAGCTGAAGCATGCCTGCTCTGCGCTCAAACATGCCGACGACGAGATATCAGAACGCGTACTGCGCTTGGAAAATGGCTGGTTAAGGTTCGAGCACCAACTCGAGTTTGCAAGGCGGATCCAGTACTTGATGGGCCAGGAGCACCAGGAGGTCTTTCACAAGACTTTGGTCATGTTCTTGAGCAAGCTGGAAATTGTCACCTCGATGTTGATGTCCCTTCTGAACTCTGACGGGACCTTCCGCGCCAAGATGAAGTACGTATGGAAAAAGGACAGTCTCGATGAAGCAATAGAGGGACTTGAAGTTTGGCAAAGGATGAGCGACCATTCGTGGTTCCTCCTGATGAGGATTTCTGATCCGGACGTCGATACGGCTCTGGCTACCGACGACTCGAATCCGTCGGTAGCTACTACATCCACTTCGGCCATCCGTGCAGGCTTGAGCAAGACTTCGTCCGCCACAGTTGGATCTGGGCTGTGCCTGGACTATGGAGGAATTGCATCAATGGCCGTCAGAGACGTTAGCTTCTCAGAGGCCAGGATAGCAACAAAGATCCACCATTCTGGAGCGGTCTCTTCATATATCCTCAACGAAATCGTCACAGCTCAGCCACCTGGAGGCTCAGGAAAGAAGATGGTCAGGAGGCAGCAGAGGGTGAAGAAGGACACCCGAGAGCTTGCAAGAAGGCTACAGCACGACGACCCCGAAACCTTCGGCTTGCTCGCCTGCAAAGGATTTTCCATGGACCCAGTAGGTCTCAAACTCACCTTGGTATTCAGGGTACCGCCGAGTCTCGGGGGTCCTCGAAGTCTTCGTGACCTACTCCTCAATACTGAAAACCCGAAGTCTTTGACACAGCATTTCGACCTGGCCAAAGACCTGGCCAAGTCAGTTGGTTACGTGCACACCTTCGGGTTTGTACACAAGAACATCCGCCCCGAATCTGTACTCATTTTCAGTTCGCCAGGTGGGCGGTCCCTGTCAACGTTCCTCGTTGGTCTCGACGATTTCCGGAGGGATGAAGGCTATACAGAGCGAATTGGCGACAGTTTTATTGAGAGGAACCTCTATCGTCACCCTTCCCGGCAAGGCTCGAGTCCGACCTGGGACTACATCATGCAACATGACATCTATAGCCTTGGAGTCTGCCTCTTGGAAATGGGGCTTTGGAAGAGCCTCATCGAGTACCCTGAGATAGACGGCGAAACGACGCCTCAGTGGTCATCTGTCCTCGGTATGCCGAAGGATCTCAATCCGTTGCAAGCCATACAGTATCTTTGCAGTGATGCGAAGCAGAAACTGCTGTGCCTGGCTCAGGACGAGTTGCCTCGGTCCATGGGCACGAAGTACACAGACATTGTGGTGACTTGTCTCACGTGTCTGGACCCGGAGAATGGAGATTTTGGTGATGAGGAAGAGTTCCAGGATGAGGACGGAATCTGTGTTGGTGTCCGCTACATCGAAAAGGTAGGTTGCCACCTAGACGGAGCGTTGCAACTTCGAAGGCGTTAACTGACGACGTACAGGTCCTCCTCCGCTTGAACGCACTGAACGTGTGAGATTCTCACAGCATATCGTCCAACACCTGAGTATTGAGATTGAAAACATTATTTGGATACATGGCGGCAATGAAGAGGATGAATCATCAATAGACAGAAATAGATATCCATCTTGGACATAGGACAGATACTGGTGCGTGCTGGTTTTGCCCAGGTGATGCTGTTTGAAATCGTGGAGACGGTCCATCGTCATCGGCAGGAGCGATGTTGCGAGATCGATGACACTGAGCGGATTGATCGACTTGAGTGAGCCACAGCAGCCCCTGAGCTTCCCCGGACCCACTGCAGATTAGCGCAAGGATCCCTGCCAGCGGCCCACTGTGTGACGGGGTTCAATGTGTTCTAGTGTACACTAAAGATTGTTGACTTCAAATGTCAACAACGTCAATCAATATCAAACAACAACGCGGTCCATAAACAAGTTAACATAGAACAACGACAACAACCCGTCCCCTAATTTCTACACACCATCTCCATGAACTAGTGGACGACCAAAATGTCCCACTCTCACTCCCCAGCGCCCTCAAACTACAGCGACTGCGTCGCCTCACTACGCACATCCGTCTCCCTCCTCGAATCCTCCGTCGAGACGCTCGGCAATGGCGTCACAGACTTCCCCCGACTATCTTCAGTACTCAAGACCGTCCGGGTACGTCCCCCCCCCTCCAAAACTAATCAAAGACCGACCAAACCTATCAACTTAGACTAACACCTCCCGCGCTTCCCCCAAAAACAGCACTACGAACTAATCCCCCAACCCACCCTGGCGGCAGCCGAGTCCTCCCTCCGCGACGAGATCGGCCCCTTCGTGTCGCACCTCCTCGACCGCGCCGACCGGCAGACCGAGCGTCAGGCCCGCCGCATCGAGACCCTCAAGGCGCGCAGCGACCTGAACGCCGGGCGCCTGGGCCGCGCCGAGGGTTCCGCCGGCGGCCTCCCCCTCCTGCACCCCGCGTCCGCGTCCGCATCCGCGCCCGCCCTTAAGAGGAGGAGGAGTGCCAGGAAGACGCTGGACGGCGGGGCCGGGCTGAGGGCCAGGGCGGTGAGGCAGCGCAAGGAGGCGCTCAAGTATGGTGTTGAGAGGCTGGAGATGGAGGTCGCGCAGAAGGAGAGGGAGTTGCGGTTGAGGTTGCAAGAGGCTTGAGGTTGCAGCGAGGCGCGTTGATAATGGTTTGACGCCGAAAGAAAGAGAGATACCCAAATGCATTTGTCGATGGAATAGCAGGGGCTATATGGGATGCCGCTCCGAGACGGCGACTATCGTGATGGTTCCGGGCCCACTCCGTCTATCACTTCTATAATCTAGGAGGGCGACACCGGGTGCGAGCAGGTACATGCACAGATCAGCAGATGAACTTGCTCGTGGGTCCGAAGAGCTGGCGTGGACAGCCACTGGCGCCGGCCCAGAGTTGTGTCATGGTGCCACCGAAGGCTCATAAATGTACGAGTCCAATGACGGAGCGCACTGCGGAAATGTTGCGTGGCCCCAGTCAGATATGGGATATGACGAAATGACAAAATGACCATTACTATACTCCTGTTATAAGTCAACATGCGTGTTCACGAGTCTACCACCACTGTTGTTTGCACCAATGTCCACGATAATGCCAAAAGCGGAATCACGATGTTTGCCATATTCGGAGTAAGCCAGATTGCACATCTTCTTGCATTCCTGATACGGACTCTTCTGTTCAATTTTTCATCTATTTCCAGCTATCACGGCTGTTTCTGTCCCCTACATCCCACGGTGGCTAACGACATGATAAAACCACCGTCAACTCTCACCACACCCCAGCATTCCAAATGTGCTACCCCATGGCCATAAAAAGTCGTGAGCCGTTCCCTTTGGAAGGTTCGGCTGTTGGAGGTTGGTGTCCACCAAAAGGACAAGATGCAAATAATAAAAATAGAATAAAAACGCAATTTTGAAAGAGTAGTGGTAGTAAAACCAGGTTGAGGATGTGCTGGATGGACCACATACAACAACGGTCACACACAAAATAAGACAGTAGAAAAAACAAAGGGGGTTCTCGATAGTCGAAGAGAATCTGTAGTAGAGGACGTATTTCTTTCTTTCGCCCAACGGGAGACCCGAGGGGGAGAGTAGTAGACGAGACAAGGGTAAAAAAAGACAAGTTCATAAAACTTCAACCGAACCAAGAAGGCGAGTTCCGCCGAGTAGTCCTACTCCAGCACATCCAAAGCAGCGCAAACAAACAGGCTTTGAGTTCTCTGAGAGGGGCTCGCCATCGTATGTCTTACAGCCGCTGTGGTCTGTGTTCCGAATCCATCGATCCGTTCATCTACCAGGATCGTCAACGGTGAACAATCCGTTACCGTCGGCCTGTTCCATCTTCTTCCAACACAGGCAACCCACGAATCGGCCAGCTCCTTGGGTATACGCTTAAACTGATAACGCAAGTCATGATGAGGCGGCCATATGTTGGCTCGGCCTCTTTTTGATGTCTGGCCGCATCCCCAGGCCCAGGACTGTATGTCCCTTTCATCCCCACAAGCTGTAACTTGATGCCGCTATTTCCCTGCGCGCCCTGAACATTTAAAGCAGAATCAGGTAGTTGCTTGGTGCAATACCAGTCTCGCCGCTGTCCTTTCGTGCCTGCCACCACCGACCACTGACGTCGCTAACCTCAAGGATCTCGTGCTTGGAGAAGGAAATCTCGTTGGCATCATCAGGGTTTGCCTCGTAGCTGTAGATGGCCTTTGCGCGGTACGGGTACTCGGTCGGAGGGACTATCTCTCCGTCGGGGCCCGGGGTACCTTGGGGCTTCATCTGTTGGTTGCCGAACCCGTTTGGTCCAACGCTATTGCGAGCACCGGGTGCGGTAGAGACGCCTGCCACAGGCGAAGGGTTTTCGAAGCCGTTGAGCTGGGCAGATGTGTACATCTGCGGTGGTTGTACAGAAGTTGAGGTCTCGGGACGGCCACCACCATAGCCACCCATGGTTTGCCGGTTCATCATGTGGGACTCCTTGGTCAATGCGAAGGAGTCCAGGTAGGCCCGTGGAACGGCCGAAGGTGCAGAGCCAAAGTAGAAAATCCAAACAATCTGCGATCAATAGAATCAGCACATGCCCCAAAGCGGCCATGATAGTCAAGAGCAATATGGAACGGGGCAACGGTCGGAGTTAATAAATGAGCCACATACAGTCACCATTGACAACAAGATGAATCCGGCAGAAGCAGCCTCCTTGGCGCCATTGGCAGAGTAGACGAGGCTGTTGACCGAGGACGTTGTGAGCACCAGGCCGCATGCAAGGTAGCCCACCAGGGCGACATGGTAGGTCTGGGCGGTGTCAGACGCCACCACAACGAAGACTCCGGGTACTATGAAGAAGTAGTAGACGATGGTCCACCACGTGTAGGTGGGGAAACTATCTCCGGTCTGGATCTGAGCGATAATTGATGCGATGAAGGAAATGACCCATGCCAGCTAGAATACACTGTCAGCAAAGGTCGATCTAAAATTGACCATTTTGGGGGGGAAGGGGTGGGGGGCGGAGGGATGGGTTGCAGGATGCAGGCCGGCGGCGGGCGGCAAGGCTGGGTGGTAGGAGGGGGTGACCATGGCATGCTTACCGCAGAGATGGAGATGGTAGCAAGAGCGAATGGATCGCCGATTATGTTGCCGACTTGGATGCCTCGACGGCGGTATTGCCTGTTGTTCTCCATTTTGCGCAGGGATGGTGAATGGAGTGAACCGTAATTCGGCATAGGGAGCGGCTCGAAGGAAGGTGGAGGCTGAGATGCGACAAGCTATCTTGGAAAGAGATAGTGCGACTTGGAGGTGTTTGTAACGAGTCGAAGATGGCCTCAAAAGAACATGAGTGCAAAATTCGTATTGATGGACAAGTCGCGTGTGTTGGGTAGTATTGTTGCAAACGGCTGAGAAGTTGGACCGTGTTGGCTGGTGCGGCAAAGTAGCTCCTGTTGGTGGTTGGCGGGAGCCACGACGAGGAATGGCCGAATCGGGGTAAGGCAACAACCCAGAGATGACACAGGCAATAACGCAGAATTGATGGGTCGTAGTTGGTCTTGGATGGAAATAGAAGCAGGAGAGATAGATGCTCTCGCAATTGATACTCGCTCGATGGAAATTCCTTTGTCGAGTTGTGCTGGGCCGAAATACCGAAACGGGTAACGTCGTCAAATCGAGGTGGAATCGCGTATGTTAGGTGCCGTGTTGGTCGGTTTTCGACAAGTTCAAGGGACCCGGAATGTCTCTTTGTCTGTCTTCGTAGAGTTGTCTGAAATGCCACCTCTTAACCTGTGATGATCCGCTAATGGCCTTTCTTTCTTCTCTTTATCCCGTCGGAAACCCGAATTTCAAACCGTATCCTATCTCGCAGTACCGGACAGCGCAGATTTCGAATCGGTGGTTCAAATGCAGGGTCGGGTCGGGGGAAGAAGTGATTGTAGGAGGCTCGATGGTCGTTGGGCAGGGTTGTCGTTTCGTAGGCGGGAAATTGAGGAGTTGGAAGGATTGGTCGTGAGAGTCAAGGCAAGGGATAAAAGAGAGAAGGGAATTGAAGTTTGTTTAGAGTTGCCTATTACAAAGGCCTGGGCAATACCAGTATGGTGATCGGGGAAGGGGAAAAGGGAGGGAAAAAAGATACCGTGGGCTAGCCAAGGAAGAGAAGGGAAATGGTGGTGGGCTTGGGATTGGATTGGGATCGGATTGCAGTTGAGTTGTGCAGTGCAGGCAGACCAGGGAGACAAGGACAAGTGCGGGCGTGAAGGAGCGGACGGCCCAGAACAGAGACGGCTGGCAGGGGGTACCTTAGTACCAAAGGTTAAGGACACCCCCTGGACCGTGCAAGGCCCCAGGGACCCGTGGACGTTGCAGCAAGTTGCAGGGAGGGACCGGATGGAAATGAGGCCTTAGCACAACCTACTTGAGTACTTAGGTACATGGCTCAGCACGGAAATTGTTAGTGCTTACAGGTACCGGTCTATGCAATATTGTGGCGACTCATCAATATTGATCCAGCCCCCAAACTCACCCCATCTCGAGCACAAGTGCAGGACCAGTGCAGGACCAGTCGACCGACGACGAAGGGAAAAAGGGTGCATACACTATCTGACTATCTAGGTAGGTAGGTATGTAGCTGCACGCAGGTGGTTGCTATTCACAATGCGTTGGGAAGCACCTGGGCACCGCCACTTGTGCCTGTGCCTGTTCTTTGCGTCTGTAGTGGTGTGCTGCCGTTACTCACCCACCCATACGAACCACCTGGGGTATTACCCCTGGATCCTATTGTTACCAATGTAGCTAGCCGTATCCGTAGATATTCGTGTCGTTATACGGGGTTCGAGGAGATCAGTCATATTCTTCCTGCGGCGCAGACTTCAGGAAGGAGTCCGCGTGTTTGTTCTTCAAGATTTTCTATAGCATATACCAGAACCAGAAATAATGACTTATGGGCACCTTTGAAAGGACCGTTGAGTTTCGGCATTCTCATTTATTTGCTGGGCAGATAAAGCATCACTATTTCAGGAAGGTCGTGGGCATTCGGTAAGCAGCTGCCGAAGTATAAAAAACCCAGTCTCAGATGTACAAGGCCTTAAAATGTGTTTGAGATTGTGGACCGGGGTTATTTATCTTCGAGAAGGGGAACAGTAAAAGACGGCATGACAGTTCTAGACATGATGATAGGCTGGTATAGACTCCGGATCATCGCGGGTTTAGGCGATGCTAGCACGGCTAGTGTAGTCTGGCAGTCTGGGCCTCCCGTTAACTGCCAATCTGTAAATCTCCGACAACTGATGAAGTCAGCGACAAACCTTGGAGCCTTGGAACCTTGGAAGTCCGAGTGAGTGGGCGTTGTCGGATCTGTTCAATTGATCCGCGATCCCTTGTCCCGCGTGGTTTCCAAGGTTCATGTGCGACCATGCAGGGATGAGAAGAATGCTTTGTTCGAGTTTCAGACGCCTTTCTTCAACTTCTTGAAGTTGGTGGTCACGGATTTGACGTCAAAGGAAAGAAGGCAATATTGAAACTTTCCCCGTAGTGCTGCCGTGTTGAACCATGAAGGTTACAACATCTGAGACTGATGGCATTTCCATTGGTTGTCTTGAAAGGGCTCGTGAGCGACTCCTGCATACTCCTGCATAACGTACCCCATTGCGCTGCATAAACGTATCGCCGGCCATAATAACCTCCAAGTTATCATCTCGGCACTTGGGGCGGTGTCAAACCCGAATGAAAAGTTGAAGTCATCCTCGGTATCAATGGCTCCCGAGGTCCAGATGAGGCTCTCCATAAAAGTAACACAGGGGGTTCCACGGGGTTCGGATGACACGCAGGAAGCTCTGAAGAGAGAGACAGAGAGTCAGTCAGTCAGTCAGTCAGTCAGTCAGTTTGAGAGGTGGCGGTTGCTTCAGCATGGATCCTAAAGTCCAGACAGTCAAGATCCAGCTCACCGCCAAGGGTGAAACTTGTCGTGCCTTGCCAATCGATCACTGCCTACCCAGGAAGTCTGTTTTTGCTACCCGTCGAGCTTGAAGAAGCCGCAGGTTCTAAGCCGAGATCTCGGAGCGAATCGCTATCCCTAGGCTCCGCAGTCGTGACACGATCGTCCCAAAATTTACACACGAACCCCATTCAACAAGCGCAGACCAAGCTGTTGTTCCTGCGTCAAAGCTGCGTCTCCTTAGCGCCCTCCCTCGCGTCCCACATCTGTCCGTCAACTTTCCCCAAGTGGGTTTCAACACGTTTCCTCGATGGGGCGCTCTTTGGATAAGACGCTCCACTACAGCGGTACAATCGCGTGTATGATCGACATCAGCGCCAACGAAATTCGCCGCGGTCCACGGGGGTACCACTGTAACATGACAGCTATCTTAATTACTTACTTTGTATGATACAGTAGATCACAACCTCTATCGCGAGTTATGCTCACGAATAGTATCAAAGGGCCGCGATTCCTGAGCATACTCAAGTCCATATATACATACGCATTACCGTGCGCAAAAGCTATGGGCATTTCTTAGTCTGACAGCAATGCGCATGCATGAAGAATTAAAATTATCTATTATCTGTGTAATTAGAAGCCACAACACAACGTCAGACAAATACACATATACTCTCCCGCTCACTTACTAAGTACTTACATATATGCACGGACCGATATTCGAGAGAAGAGGGTCGGAGGCCTTCAAATGTTTGAAATGTTGGTTATAAGTGGGAACGCGTAAAGTTAAGCGATTAACATTGGACATACGCGCAGTTCTGACGATAATGGCTTCTCATATGTCAACCACGTGTGTGCAGGCACCCCAGGTGCCATGTTCTCCTAAGACATTCAATAACTACCTCTTACTAAATAGACTCGTCCACAATGTTGCCATCGCTTCTTTTCTGCCCCGACTCGGCCGCAGGTACAAACCACTCAGCTTCTCGGATACCTGCAGACCAGAAGATTGAAGAAGAGACCATTCCAGACTATGTTGCGTCCCGGTATTATCCCGCCCAGATAGGAGAAATCTTCCAGGAGCGATATCAAGTCGTAAAAAAACTGGGGTTTGGCGCCAGCTCAACCGTGTGGCTTGCACGGGACATGAGGTGAGACCGGGCCTATATAGTATCGATGGTGGACCTCACTCACGATGACCACAGCCGCGGTCGTCATGTTACTCTCAAACTATTCATCAACTCTACATCTATGGGGAATCAGTTGGATGATGGATTCAATACGTACAAACGCATGCAGAGGGGATCCGAGTCATCCTGGTCGCAGTGCCGTCAGGGCGTTACTTGACTCCTTTCATCTCGATGGACCGGAGGGGTAACACAGGTGCCTCCTGCATCCCCCATTATGGGGGAGTTTATTGACCTTTTTGCACCTCAATCCGGTCCGGAGGCTGCCGTTACCGGTCCTGGCGTTTGTACTTTATCGCGTCTTTCTGGCCTTGGATTTCCTGCATACGGAATGCCAAATCATACATACGGGTACGTGTTACAAACGTCCCATTGCTCACTCTGGTTACTCATTTCAAGGGGATATACCAGATATCAAGGCAGACAACATCATGCTCGCCATCGATGATGATTCAGTTTTCGACAACTTCGAATAAGAGGAACTCTAAAATCCGTGTCCGAGGAAGGAGGTAGGTGGAAGGACAATCTACATGTCCCGGGAACTCGGATTGCCCAAAGAATGGGGCGCCCCGATCCTATGCGATTTCGGCTCTACAGTGCCCGGGGATGTGGAGCACTTGGAAGACATCCAACCTAATGTCTATCGAGCGCCGGAGGTGATTGTGGAAGCCCCATGGACGTATAGCGTGGACGTGTGGAACGTGGGCTGTATGGTAAGGCGATGAAATGGGTGATACCGGCGTGCATGTTCTTACAACTGACAACCCATCGAATGGATCACAGGTTTGGGACATCTTCGAAGGCGGACATCTGTTAACCGGTCATGACCCAGAACTCCAAACATACCGGAGTCGAGCCCATCTCGCTGAGATGATAGCTCTGCTCGGCCCGCCGCCGCTCAGTCTTCTTTCTCGAGAGAACTCATGCCACAGGTTCTTTTCAGACAAGGGTGAGGAACGTCCTAGCATCTGTGGAAGCTCTGGGATCATTGCCTACTATTTCTTACACCCTCTAGGTGACTTCAGCGCTGGAATCCCACTGCCGAAGCGAATCTCGCTCGAGGAGAGGGAGACTAGTCTCGAGGGACAGGACAAGGTACGTTTCCTGCAACTAATGCACAAGATGCTACAGTGGGAGCCGGATAGACGCAGCTCCACCGAGGAACTAGTAAAGGATGAGTGGTTGGCGGAGATATTATGGAAAAAATCTGAATAGGCCATGCGTCGTCTTAAGCGAGACTAAAATTGTATATTTAAAGCACCGACCCCGAAATTTGGACGGGCCCATGACTGGCGATCTGAACCCTTTATCTCCGAGGAACATGGTTCGCTTGCCATATGGATCCGTAAATCCGCGGGCCACATAAATAGCAAGCCAACGTCAGCGGCCTTAATCAGCGTTAACCAGCGAAAGAGGCCGGTCCTCCGAGTGACCTGCCTTCAACCTGGCCGTGGCCCGACTGGAGGCCCGATAGATGACCATGTGTACATTCCCATCGTCCGCATGGCCTTGACATACTTATATACATCAATTCTATCGAAACAGACAATGAATCGTGCCAACGCAAGCACGGACAGTTGTGTACAGGGCCACTCGTGTCCCTGAATTTAGGGCTGGCTTCGAATCAGCTCCGCCCAGCGGGTCATCGGCGTGGGTCCAAGGACCCTCTCGGGACCGAGCGAGGCTGCAGTGGCTTGCTCGGAGTCCATCAGATCTCGCAGCCATGGAAATATCTTTTCAGATGCAGGGAGGTTGATCTCGATCTTGTGAGGCGGACTCAAAGGTGATGTTGCATCGGCAGTGCCATCACAAAACCTCGGACGCAAATGTGACTCTTCCCGCTCGTGATGCCGACTACCGACAGAAGATTTTGGGTGGCTCGCAAGCCGCTGCGCGTTTAGTGAGCTCGATGACCAGCAGCCTCATATACCTCATTACAGCACCCATATCGTAGTAGCCACCTCACAATTCATCCTGACTATGCGGCATTGCCTGGCCAGACTATCGCCTAGCCCAGCGCGTGTTTCTTTACACTGACCCTTACTCCTTCGCGCTTTCATGCATACCCTTGACGACGAGGCCGGGTCCTAGGCCAGGTCCCAAGCCAAGCCGACCTTCCCTCCATCGCGGTTCTATTGCGGTGACCCAGCCTGGGACGCCATTGACGGCCGCCTCCAGTGAGGCCCGGCCTGTACCTTGTAATCTGAAACAATAGGAACCAAACGAAGCTCGTAAGAACCCTATATCGACATCTGTGTAACGGCGTCGACGGGGGCCGGCCACGTAACCCACGGCCTTGGTACATATCTTGACATCGGCACCATTGAGCATGACCGCGATGTGTGCACGTCGCTCCTTTTTCTCCGCACTGAAAGATCGCTCAAACCACCTCACCATCCTTCTCCCTCAGCGCCTCCGCTCTCCTAACCTTCCTCTCCACCCTCTCCACCCGGCCCTCAACATCAGCCACGAAGTTCCCATAGCCCACGACCCTCTCCTCGTACCACTTCCTGACGACGCGCTCGCTCCGGTCCCTCAGCTCCGCGATCTCGGCCTCCTGGGCCAGCTGCGTGGTCTCGATGCCCTTCATGCGCGGCAGCAGGGCGACCAGGTCTGCGCTGAGTTTCGGGTCGGGGATGGGCGTGTCGGAGGTCACGGCCGTGAGCGCGGAGACGGTGCTGGGGAAGGAGGACGCGAAGGAGAGGACGGTGGCGCGGAGGGCGGACGTGTCGAGTTGGGCAGGGGGCGGGTCGGTGGCGGTGGGGGATTGGAAGAATGTCGGGTGGGTGCGGTCTGCCAGCTTGTAAGTAATGAAGTCATACGTATGCATACGTTGGAAAGCAAGCATGTTTGGGTGTTTTGGGCGGGAGAGTCGTACAAAGCTTAAGAATGTCGGCGTAGACGCGGAAGCGGGAGACGAGGTTCGTGAATCGTCGCTCTATGTCGGCGAGGGACTCGCTTGCAGAGTCGCCATCGCCTGTCGACCTCGAAGCCGGAACGGACGTCGAGCCATATAGGATTTGTTCGATTCGTAGGAGACGCGCCTCTAGCAGCGAAATCGTCTGAAGGGTGGTCTTGTCGAGTGTTTGTTCGTCCATCGTTGGTCGGTGTGTCGTCTGGACCTGTTCCAATTCCGGTCGCGTTCCTCTGCACCCGTTCCGTGTAAATCGTCTGTTACACCACTGAAAGTCTCCTTTTTCCGGGCTTCACCTAAAAGCAACGCGTCGTAATTTATGATCGTGTCACGTCCTGCAGTGTAAAGACGCTTAAGATGCTTCTTGGGTTCGGTCGATAAGGCTGATGGTCGAGCGATTGTGCCCCCCCTGAAGCGAGTGATTGGTGGGCCTGACCAACTGGCGGCTTTCTAGGTTACCTGGTTACGTCAGGTCAGGGTCGGAGACGCTAAGGAGAGGAACGCCAGGGCCCATGTCTCCCGCGCCGCAGGGGTCATTGCTCATCGTGTCTGGGGAAATGACAAAGCCAGCAGATCGGAATGTATTTTGTCTTGCAACCACAAAGTGTCACTGGCCTGCCCTTTTCCTAGTCAACATCAGCAGCCTTTCTCCAGCGCGCTGGATGCAACATTCTTGTCTATTCTTTTTACTTATAGCGTCAACGGCGCTGTCGGAGACAAGTCGTCGGGAAGCATCCTAATATCTAACTAACAACGCCGCGACTGCCGAAGCGTGCCGGTTTAGCTGGGACTGGTTAGAAGTACGCCAGGAAAGCGGATCAGCACGACAACACACATCTCCCAAGCCGGCCGGGGATTCATCTTCTCACACTCTCTATTCATCTTGGATTACCCGACATCTTGTGCTCTGTCTAACAAACAAACAAACTCCCTAGACGACGTCTTACGACAGTCGTGTGGCACTTCGAACCCCAATAGCCTCGCCCCAACCCCGATAGACGATACCGATTACCGAATACCGACGATAGCGACTGAACATCTTCATACAACTGTGTGCTGAAAGAGGTGGCGGCTTGCGCTGTGGCGCTCGTGATATGACGAATTACGCGACCTTCGCTGATGGAAACGAATCAGGCCCTGAAGCCGGAGCTATGGCACGGTATGTCCTTGTGGATTCGTCGACTCTCTCTGTGCGCCGACGTCGTCTTCTACTGGCCTGCGCCGACACTTGACACTCTTCACGGCAGCGGCGAGACCTACATGGGATACTCAAGACGCTCGATGCGCCTTGTCCTCCATCGCTTGCTACACCTACCTCTCTATAAAACCCAATGCTGACGAATTCTGGCTTTAACAGACCAAGAAGAGGGCCCAGCCCCAAAGCAGGAGGTGGCCAGGCCTCCATGATGAGCAGCAATATCAACTTGCTGAATACCATTATCGGTGCCGGAACGTTGGCGATGCCGCACGCCATGTCACAGATGGGAATGACGCTAGGGATTATCATGATAGTATGGTCTGGTATCACTTCGGCCTTCGGTCTTTACCTACAAGCTCGCTGCGCCCGCTATCTCGACCGGGGCAACTCATCCTTTTTTGCGCTTTCGCAACTTACATATCCCAACGCCGCCGTCATCTTTGATGCCGCAATTGCGATTAAATGCTTCGGAGTGGGTGTCTCATACATGATCATCATCGGCGACTTGATGCCTGGAGTGGTTAGGGGATTCAACCCAAACGCAGACCAGGTTCCGTTCCTGGTAGACCGCCACTTCTGGATCACCGCGTTTATGCTCGTGGTTATACCTCTGGGCTTCTTGAGGCGACTGGATTCACTCAAGTACACCAGTGTTATTGCTCTCGTCTCCATTGGATATCTTATCGTCCTTGTGGTCTATCATTTCGCATCAGACCATATCGAAAACCGAGGTGATGTGAGCTACGTTGCTTGGAATGGTCCCGTTGCCTTCCTGAGCAGCTTGCCTGTGATGGTGTTCGCATATACGTGCCACCAGAATGTAAGTCATCCCAGCCTCTCGTTACGATAGTGGGCTAGTTTACTGTCATTCAACGGCGTTGTTGCTAACGAGTGTAGATGTTCTCTGTTATCAACGAGATCAAGGATAGCTCGCCAGGTAGCATCGTCGGCGTTATTTCCTCCAGCATCGGCTCGGCAGCTAGCGTCTACATCCTCGTCGCCATCACTGGCTACTTGACCTTCGGCAGCGATGTCCTGGGCAACATCGTCATGATGTATCCGTCGTCCGTCGCCTCGACGATCGGCAAAGCCGCCATCGTCGTGCTCGTCATGTTCAGCATCCCCCTCCAGGTGCACCCCTGCCGAGCCTCTCTCGATGCCGTATTGAGATGGCGACCCAACCGCAACCAGCGCCGTTCCGACTCGCCCAGCAACCGATCTCTCCTCCCTACGTCGGGACAGACCGACAGCCACGGCGCGCCCGTCGTGGCTATGTCTGATCTACGCTTCGCCCTGCTCACTACTTCCATCCTTGTTTTCTCATACATAGCCGCCCTGACCGTCAGCCAGCTCGACCGTGTGCTTGCGTACGTAGGCGCGACGGGGTCGACATCTATCAGCTTTATCCTGCCGGGGCTGTTCTACTACAAGATCAGCGACCCGGATAGTATTCATCACCAGCGGCTCACGAAAGAAGACGACGATGCGGACGCTAGCGCTTCCTCCGATGATGACGACGAGCCAAGCGGCTCGGGCCTCCTGGGATCCGTCAGCAGTATTCGTTCCGGCGGCAGTGGTAGTGGTCATGGGGGGTGGTGGCGCATGAGGAGGAGGTGGAGGTGGGATCTGGAACATCTAGAGCATGGCCTGTTGAGACAGATGGCACTGTGTTTGGCTATTTACGGCATGTGTGTCATGGTGGTTTGCCTTATCTTGAACTCTTTCTTTACGGTGGCGCACTGAGTTACCTTGGCAAGCTCCTGGCGGCAGATAGATATGTGCACTGTTTGAGTTGCAGGGGTTGAGCATCAGAAGGCGTTGTATCCATTTCGTCGTTTTGTTATCCTTATCTCTTTTCTCCCTTTTGTCATGTCCATGTCACTGTGTTGTATATATGGCAGGTGGCGTTCAAAGCTCGCTGCTTCTGCTTTGTTGGAGAGCGTGAGGGCTGGCGTTGGGTTTCCCATGGCAATACTGGCCGCCAATGGTGATGTAAGAGAGATACTCGTCACCATATGAAGTCGTACATACTGTTTACCTAGGTGCCTAGGTGTGTTGTAGAGCATAACCAGACGCGATACATAAGGACATCCATGGATGTTCTTTTCCATGTGTTGATTACTCACGTACCTCAGTACTTGTATTGTTATTGGGGACCCCTATGGTGCGTTATTGACACGATGCAACCGATTTGAGCCAGAATCATCAACCTTGAAAACTTTAGGATCGACCGTGCCAGCGTCAAACCTTTAGCTCACGATCAGCACCTTCCTGTGTTCGCCATCAGACATTACGCGATTTTCCACCCCGAGAGTCATCGCCCTCGCCTTCCGCTCCGATATGTTCGAGATAGACAGAAGCAGCCCTGGAGGCGAGCTACCGAGCCGAGTCCAATATCTTTCGTATATCAAGGTCGCCACGCCCACCTCTGACCTTGCATTTCAACCCATTGACTAAATCGCCGGTTTCAGTTCCAAAACACTTATATCATCATAACAAGCATCGAACCAAACTTAGACAACCCATCATGCCAGGCTCCATTTTTGGTCCACGAATACCCCCCCCCCAGACCTCCATTTACGTCAGAATATCATGATACCCCCCTCTCCAAGCCATTCAAGCTCATGTGCCAGACCGTGGCCACAATGCGGGCCCTGGCGGAAATGCTCGACAGCGACGAGCGCGGGGCCCATGTCCGCCACATTATCGGCCCCGCACTGTAGAACGCCAACAAGCTCGCCGAGGTGGGAGCAAGGTACGAGGAGGCCTGGAGGCGCGCACACGTGGACGCGGAATCGGAGTTCCAGGAGCGCCTGGTGCACGAGAAGATCACCCGCATCGAAGCCGACATCATGGTCCTGACCGCGATCCTCAACAGCCCGGGCCGCCCTGAGGACGAGAAGGGACACGCGGCGACCCGCATCAGGCAGGAGGAGTTGCCCAAGCTTCATGGCGAGTCGGCGTACCGTAGAATGTGGGTGGCGTGGGAATCGAGGCGCAACGCCGCGCCGCATGTGCTTCAATGTACCGGGAACTTGGTGGCCGTCAGCGATGGGTTTCTGCGAGACAAGTGGCCACTGTTCGTTCATCACCAGGCTGGGAACATGACGGGTGATGCAAAGAAGATAGCGCAGTACGTGGAGATGAAATACGGTTCTGAGGGCGACGCAGGCAAGGATGACAAGTCGGGCAGGAGGTAGAGAGGGGAAGGCCCAGTATAGTCGTATCACCAGCGAGTCTGGGAGCAGTAGTCCCTTTGATCAGTGCATAATATCACCATGAGGGGTCCGGAAGTCATTGCTCAGGGGCGTGGTCAGTTTTCGAGTCTTTTAGTTAGACTGTTATTGCAACGCCGCAGTATGAGTACCTATTCCCATATAACACACAAGCAGACCTCTGAAACGCCGCGAGAATGCCTTTGTAAACCATTGAAAAGAGAAATCGGACTTTGGTTAACGGAATCCATTACACCTTCGTCGTAGCCGTGGTGTCTGTCTGCATCGGGGGAGGTGGGTTCTTCGCCTGGGGTCGGTACTTGGGCTCTAATATTCCAAGCTGTTGAGAAAGTCCGTTAGCAAGAATTTCCTCTGAACTAATCTTCCACACTTCCATTCCGCCTCTCATCTTGGGATTGCATACCATCGAGAGAAATCTCCACACCGTGTCGGTCGGCTGAGCCCCCACACCTATCCAGTACTTTGCCCGGTCAACGTCGAGCCTGATATCCTTGTGCAGCTTCCCCGACTCATCGTACGAGTCCTTCTTCGGTATCGGGTCGTATGTGCCTATGACCTCGAGGGGCTTGCTGTTTCGCGCCGTCCTGGAGAAGAGGAAAAGTTTCGAAAGGTTAGCAGCCGTTCGATTCGCTTGTTTCTGTTCCTGGTGGGGGCGAAGGGGCGCAATTTGGTGTGTTGTTTCTCACCTTGCATGGGCGGCGACGATGTTGTAGAAGGGGGAGTTCTTCCGCCCGAAGCGGGCGAGTCTGAGTTTGACGACCATTGCTGCGACTGGCTGATGACGAAGCTGTTTCTTGGGTGCAGCGGCGCGGTGTTTGGGGGAGTTTGAGGTTGTTGTCGCGCGACGTTGCCGGCCTGAACTTTTTGGGTGGGGCCGTGAGCTCCTGCTTGCAGTTGGGAAGAGCCAATCAGATAGTGGACTCGTTAGTCATCAGCATCTACCCCAGCACACAAGGTGCGCTGTGCCTTTCAAGGCAGGTACGGTACGTACTCTATGTACCTACCCCCAGGCCACCCCTGGTATGTAAGTGTGATGTCAGTCCGCCATAGAGTCGAACAATGCTCTCTCACAAAGACAACACCACCAACAACTTTCCGTCAACGGTCAGAAATTGAATTTGCTCTCTGATCTAGTATCCTTCATTTCGATTTGATGCTTCTTATTAGTACCTAGGTATCTCTTCACAGTACTACTAAAATCACAAGACAAACTACACGCATTCCATCATGGTTCTAAAGGTGCGTGCCAATGCCAAATCGACATGGCGCATCACCTGTCGATGTTGTAAGTTGCGGGAACCCATGCTGACAAGTAGTCCACAGACACTCGGTGCCAAGGCTGCAGCAGCTTTGGACAAGGAATTGATGAGCTCCGGTGCCTTTTCCCTTGACCAACTTATGGAATTGGCCGGCCTATCCGTTTCTCAAGCTGGTATGGCCGCTCTCCATGTGCTTGCTGCATAACTTGACTTTCATGGCTCGGCTAACCAGATCCCTTAAGTATATCGCGTTCACCCCCCAAGCAGTGGTCGTCGCGTCTTGGTTGCATGCGGTCCTGGAAACAACGGTTCGTGCTATATTTGTCTTGCGTACAATAAGTCTGTGACCACATGCTAACTGACCACCTTCTCAGGTGGTGATGGACTGGTTGCTGCCCGACATCTTCGACAGTATGGTTACCAACCAACCATCTACTACCCAAAGCGCAGCAGCAATGAGCTCTACCAGGTAAGATTATCCCGTAAAGCCATGTCCTGCCCCCTGCTCTTGGGTATACTGGGGCTGGCCTGGCCTGGCACGTATGGCTGCGTACGCAGCAACAAAATCCAAGGTGTTAAGACAGATGTTTCGTGATTGTTGGAAGGCATCTCGTGTATATGATGCCCTCCGTATACTCATTCCTTTGCTCGGGCCTATTTGTTCAATGGGACTACTGCTCACAGAATTTCCAGCGCCTGACCAAACAGCTGGAGGACCTAGAGATCCCTTTTACCGAGGATTTTCCAGGGGCGATCAAGTCCACGGACCACATAGTTGATGCAGTCTTCGGTTCGTCCAGATAACCATTTTCCCGCGGTCGCCGTATCCCACTCATCGTTCGCAGGTTTCAGTTTCTCAGGTGAGGTCCGCGAACCGTTTCCTGCCGTTATCAAGGCCATGGAGGAGACGAAGCTCCCTGTAACGGCGGTCGATGCACCCTCGTCTTGGAATATCGAGGAAGGTCCACCAAAGTCGGGCTTGGGCAGTACCTTCCAGCCTACTGCTCTGATTAGCCTGACAGCGCCCAAACCTCTTGTGAAGTTTTTCAAAGGCCGACACTTTGTCGGAGGGAGGTGCGTACCGTGTTGAGTTCTTTGGTCCTGGGCAGCTACTGAGAATTATCCAGATTTGTGGCGCCGGCCATTGCGAAGAAGTATGATTTTGACGTGCCGGAGTATGAGGGATTGGACCAGGTCGTCGAGGTTGGTACCAATGAGCAGAGACTGTAAACGCCTATTCGCAGATCGGTCGGCTGTCGTGGTGCTGCCAATGACTTGATGCATGGGCGAACTTGGAGGAGATGTCAACTGACGACGCATCCTCCCGATCTGCTGTTGGGGCAGACGGGGCTTGGACACCTTCCCTCGATCATCTCCTCTTTCACCTCGGTCACCTCACGTGGGCAGCGGGTCATTGGAGGACGGAGATCCGGACAAAACTTAACGAAGATGAGATACTCCTTCCCGCAAACTGGGCAATCGTAAGAGTGTCTCTCACACATGGATTCCGAACATACAGGAACCCCCAACAAATTTTGAAATCAACGTGTTTAGCAACGGAATAACAGCTCATCGTCGACAATTCGGTTCCTGTACCGTCGTGATATATAGGATATGCAGCACGCTTGATGCCTCTTTCATGACTGTCAGCATACCGGCGTCACCGGACGACTTCTCCGGAAGAGATCAACAGCAAACTGACAGAAAAACCGAGGCGAAAACTCGACCGATATCATAAGGCTGACGTGGAATATTCTCTCTTTGGGCGTATCCGTATTTTTTGCCACTGGACTTCTCCCTCCCTTGACAATCCCGACCGTACAGTGGTATCCGTGGCGTCTTGGTCAAGAGAGTGTGGCGATGCCGGGGGTGAGCGCTGTGGCACGTTCAGGAACGTTGTCGAGTCTTCCACGAAGTTCTGGCCGTACACTTGGAATCACACGCGAAAACTGGTCGCAAACAAGACACGTTTTTGTTTTCTGAAAGACAAGGAAATTCGACATACAATCAGACATCTGTTCCTTCCGCGAAATTGTCCCTCTCTACCTGTTTTCATACAGAGCAATGCGACCACCTGGGCAGTCCCTGACTGGGGCTGTAAACGGGAGGTGCCGGAGCAAAAGCTCCTTGGTGCGTTTGATAGGTCCATGCCGGTGGCCAAGCAGAGACAGCATACAGATTACCTGATTACAATGCCCATACCTGTCCAGACATTTTACACAGTTGCTCCCCGGAGAACCGGTCTAGGCCCGCCGCATGGACCGCCGATCAGAACCTGGGAAGAAGGAAGCTGGGAGGAGCAAAGTCCGTTTGTTTCCGCACGATACTGCTGTGTCCTGAAAGGGGGGAACCGCGAAGGGCCACTCGCCCTGTACTTATAAAAAGGCCACCGTCATGGTCGCATCATTGCTGCTCGCAACATCACTGTGCAGCGCGTGCACACTCCCCACTCTTCCCCCTCAGTCTGGAGGAGTTCCTGATCAACTCGAAATTGCCAGGTGTTTCTGCGGTTGGGAAAGGCTGACCCGCCGCGCTGGATCACGACCGAGGCCCCATCGTCGATCTGATGAGAAATTCTTGCAGATTGTTGAACGGGTTCCTTCTTTTGGGCAGAAGAGATAAAGCGCTTTCTCAGGTGAGGGGTCCCCTTGTGTCAGGTTCCGAATCCACCAGGCCCTTGGGGGAGGAGGGGCGCGCGGGGAGATGCCGATTTGAATCTTGCGTATTCGAGATCTTACTTCCGCATACTGACCAACCCACTGTGGAGAATGCATGGCTTTGGCGTGGACAAGTGGTCTCTGGGCAGTAAATCCCAAGGTCCTTGCTTATATCTTAGTTCGTTGTTTGCTACCAAGCCCAAGGTCCTGGGGTTGAGCCTCACGAGAGAAAGAACCCGAATCTTCGGGATTTTTCTTTGGTAGAGGCGGATCCCCACGAGGGCTTCAACCTACACTAGGGTTGAGAACAGCATAGCAGAGCACAGACCTCACAGCGGAACAGATGAGATCTGTTGTGTGGGATCCACCATCTTAGCATCGTTTCCCGCGATTCGACAATGAGATTGACAGCTGGAATATGACCTCGCTAGGCTGCTAGGACGGAGAAAGCTAGCCAAGCGAAGGTCACGAACGGCTAGGCGATTTAAGACATGTTTAACAACTCAACAATTACCTCCCGGGCGGGCTAAATTCCGTCGTGGCCGAACTACCACGCGTCCCGGTCGGTTATAGGATACTGGCAGCAACTGTCCCGAGATCTCCCTTCAGGTCGGCCATGACGTTCCGGCAGGACTGCCGAGTAGTCATCTCAATGTTTACGAACTCCCAAGGACCTCGTGAACCGTTCCAGGTATGTATGGGCCTTGTCGATTCCAACCAACTGGAGACGGCTTACCGGTTCCAGAAAGACAACTAGCGGGGACGACCGTTGCGTGTACCGTACTCTTTACTGCACGTGTATAACTAGCCTCCAGGAGTGCGGAACAACATTGACACTAACGGACGCCAGAACGGCATGGTGGGATGGCAGATGCCGGCTTGATGGTTCCTGGTAAAGGGCCAAATTTTTGTGAACCACGTTTGCGATCCCGAGAAAGCTCCACGAGGCCTGGTCTTACCTAGTATTTACGTACAGGCCTGTCACGGGGCACGCCTGTACATACTAGCGTTCACACCTGACATCGCCCTCACAGACTCAGCAACACCCACCTGCAGTCCAATTAATTAATCATTTCTCGAAACAGCAACAAGCATATCTGTCTTACCAGCACTATGGCAACGTGGTAATGGTCTCCGACCCCCTGGAAGAGCCTTGACCACTTAGACTCACCGGCCTGCTCCGAGCGATGTCGTTGGTGAGTTCAGAGGTCCGGGATTTTCCCAGCCAGCCGGGAACCTTTCGTGAAGCTTCCCCAGGGATCTAGGGACCATCGACCAGCGCCACAACCTGATTAGCAGGGAAAGCAGAAAATCCCATCGCCGCCACTGATCGCCCGTCAGAATTACCGAAAGCATGGCCCCTTCGTTGGAACTGAGCCACAATCACCCCGGCGATCTGCTTCCCCAAACAAGCAAGACTGACGGCCCGGGGGGACCCAGAGGTGATGTTCCGGCCAAATCCGCCCGGGTCCAGTTCAGCCGCATCATGTTCTCGACTTCAAATCCGTTGTTTCTGCTGGGCCTGTGTGGCTGTGCGCGACCATGCTTGTGGGCTCCTCCTGCGCAGACAAGAGACTGCGCCGCACGCAAATCACCACGCTTCCTGCTTCAATCGCCACGCGCGCTGCTCGTTGGCTTCCAATTTGGAGACCTATCAGTCATTTCAAGGGCGATTGAAGCATGTGATTATGCTTGAACAACTTGGCCCGAAGTGGCGGGCCGAAAGGTCCAGTTTCGGGGGCGGAGTGGGCAGATAACACAGTGTCTTTTCACATGTCGTATCGCTTCTGTTGATGAACTACCTAGGTATCTAGTTGAGGTGAGGAATCATGGGGCTGGTGGGGGTGGGGGTGATTGTGCCAGAGATCCTCATCTCCGTTCGCTTCCACGGCAATGGGGCGTTGAGTGGTACGCCAGGCGGCACGGGCTTGAGGGCAGCGAATGAGTCTTGCTAGGGTACCAGGGTCAGCTTGTAATAGCGCCTGCTTGCTGCTTGAGGGATCAAATGTTCAAGATCACGCAAGGGATGATGCAACCGAACTTATAGGAAGCCCCTAAACCTCGGCAGCTGTGCCCATGTGGACATTGGCACAACCGTCGGTGTAATTGGACGTTGGAGCATGGTCGGCGCCAAAGGATCGCGCTCATGCAGTTCAAGATGGACAGACGCTTGAAATTGTTTGGTAGGCTATCCAGTCACTGCAATCTTCGATACTTTCTGTGTGCTAAAGCTAAAAGCCCCTTGCCTCGTGGCATTGACGAATGACGAGGCAAACTGCCGTCCCCAGACCTCCATCACCCTACGAAACATTCAGCTCCGTTCGCACAGGCCCAGCTCCTTCGCGCCGGAGCAGATGTTTCCCAGATCGGCAGCCGGGAATAGCCTCATGCCGACGTCAAGCCGCGTGTCTGTAACGCCTTGTGGGTCCCGCATCAGGAGCAAATGCTCCGGGCAACTCTTCTGTGGCGGCTGCCCGATCGACGTGGTTTACTTTGGTGAACCGTCAGGCCAGTCCTCGAGGTCCAAAAAGTGGAAGTAATGGTTTTGGCCTGGTCCGTCAAGGGGCATGGCGGAGCAATACTCGCACGCCTGGTCCAAATCCTCCGGCGTCCAAATTTCCATGTCGAAGTGGAAGCACGGCACGCCTGCCAGACGTGCCTCGCACTTCATGAGCCATTTTGAGTCGATAAAGTGGCACTTGTCGCATTGTATTACTTTGGTCTCGCACATCAGAATCAGGATTATGTCTTACTCAGATTCACTTTCTAGCCTCAACTGGCCTCGATTCTTACCGGTTAGGGCATCTTCCAAGCTTCCTGGATATAGACCTCCCAGACTACGGGTGGGAGTTATGTACACCCAACCTTCGAAGAAGCGCTTCAGTGGATCAGATGCCTCAATGACTTGGGTCTCGTCACATCATGATATGTTTGTTACCAGTCACTCGCATGGCAAAGTGGCATTGCGTCTTCAGTACTGATTGTACAAGCACATGACAGCTTGTCGGACAATCTTATGAGTCTATGGTTTGCGAACTGTCCCTGCCAGTCGTTTTGACGGAAGCCGAAAGAACACATGGGCATATCTATCTCTTGGAGACTCTATCCGTTGTACTGATTTTATTCGACAGACAGCCATTGTTGCCCGACTCCTTCACAGTTTGGCGCGTGTCAGCACCCTTTGGCACCTGGGCATGGTGTACACCTCACAAAATCAGCCATGCATTGATTGGATCATAGCTCAATCAGGTGCCGAACAAGGTCCTCCAAACTTCCATCCACATCGTCCTCAGGCCTAGAGCTATCAGCCCCGGGATTTCCTATGAACAAGTCTACATCCTCCTCAACGTTCCTCATATCCTCTTTCGTATCCTCCGTCCATCGCCGCACATACACAGTGGGCATTCCGACCTTCTTCGCGGCTCTCAAGTCGTACGCATGAGCCGCAACCATAATGCTCTCCTCCGGCTTCACACAGACAAGTTTCATGGCCTTTTTGTACATTTCTGGATCGGGCTTTGTCTCTCCGAGAAGCTGGCTGGAGAATAACATGTCGAACTGCAAATCTGACGACCTAGCAAGGTCAAGTTGGAGTCTTGTGGTACCGTTGGCAAGGACAAACACTTCGTATCTCTGTCGTAGAGCGGCGAGTGCTGCTGACACGTCTGGCCATGCACTCATCGTATGCCAGGCTTTGACGGCTCTCTCCTTTTCGTTGTTGCTGAATACATAATAGCTTTTGTCCCCTGCAGCCTTTTCTTCGAGCAGACTGTCTAAAAGCCGAGCATGAGTTGCGTCGATGTCTTCCGGCGGCAGCCTTTTCTCAAAACGGTCGTGGATGTCTTGAAAGAAGGCCTCGCGCCAATCTATGGCAAGTTTGCTCCTTTCTGGTCTTGGAATTCGCTCCGGCAAGGCCGCGACAATGCCGGAATGCCAATCGAGGCAAGTGCCCATGAAGTCGAAGAATATGGCCTTGCAGCCCGAAAAAGTGTTATGCTTATTCATATTCACTACATGCGAAGGGTTGACTACGTGAAGTACAAGTCCTGCCGTGATATGGTTTTGATTCTGTCAGGCGGTTCTTGACCTCAAGGATATCATTCCCCGCTGAAGCGATGTAGGCCAGTTTCCGGGCTAATGTTATTCCGAGATGCGTGAATATATCGAAAGGTATAACTATGTCGTCGCCCATATATACAAATAAGCAGGGCTATAGATTTCGCACAAGATTGCACATATGCCGTTCAATTTCCAGAATCTATACGTCTCAAGATTCAGTCATATGTTTGAAACTCGGTCTTCAGCCGAAAAGCGTGAACTAGTATAGTATTTTGAGGTGCCTCTTTTGTGGTGTTTGATATTATTGCCCACCGAACCTGAAGCTGTCCGCATGTCTGACGGAAGGATTGGCCCCATTACGGCTTGATGGCTGATCTGAGTACCGTTTCTTAAATTTGGCTTTGGCTGGAAATGAGAATGCTGACACGGGATACTGCCTCTTGAAGACTGCATCACCAATTTGGTAATAGTATGGTCGAGATAAATACATATGAAGTCAGGCTGAAGATTGCGCGAACTTCCGCAGGTCTCATTCTTTCCATAGACCCTCGGGGAGATAACGAGACTTGCGTTATGGGTCAACTACCCGATGCTTGTCATATTTAAAACAAGCCCTTCTGACTGACAGATCTCCGCAGTATAAGCGAAATCATCCTCAATACATGCGGAAGGTAGCGAGACGAGGCCAAATTCTTGCGCTATTACCGAGGGGAGACACGTTAGGTCAGCTCATGAACACGGAACTCCTGGGTCAGTCGACACCCCGGGGGAGAAGGAGGATACTCACAGCACAACACAGTCTCATCCGTAACAGTGCGATCCAGGTAAAGAGGATACATCTCACCATACTTTGCGCTGTGGTACTGGATAAGGTTCCATTTCCAGTCCATTGTGTTGTTGTTGCCACAATCGTACCCAATTATCCCGCTGCACTCATCGTCCCAGATGTCACAGTTGATTGAGGCCTCACAAACCAGTTCCCCGTCCTCTGCTACCTGTGCAGTGACATCGGTGCCGGAGATCGCGCCAGTGATAGCCTGGATGCTGGCCTGGAGACAAGGGACCTTGACGGCAGTTGCGCATATGGCACATGAGAGGAAGTATTCACAGCCGTTGCCGTCGAATTGGCGAGGATACAGCAGTGGGCCCACAGCGTTGGACTCAGCCAGTGCAACACTGTAGTCTGCGTCGGGACCGGGTATGGTGGACGGAACTGGAACAGACACGGGGCCGATGGACGATGTTTCGTGTCCGTCAGAGCTTCTTCGCTCTGCTCTACCTGTGATAGCTGGCGGTGAAGAACTGGTGCTCGTTTCTGACGGGGCAGGAGCTGTGATAAATGGCCCCTCACACAGGGTGAACACCGTTGTACTGACGCAGACCTGGTCTGAGGAGCTACAAGTTGCTGACCCTTGGGTTGAGTATACTGTCGGGCTTGGCGCGGTCGGGACGCAGAGCTTTTCGGTGATACACACTGACTTTTCGCCGCTCCCATTACAGATGGTGGAGGATGTGTAGGTAGAACACCCTGTGCCAGAGTATGGTGCTGTTGTTGACAGAGATGGGAGGGGAGGCGACGTGGTTTGGGCGGACGAAGACGAGGTCAGGGTTGCCGACAATGTACCGGAGGTCACGGTCGCTGACGCACTGGAGGTCGAGGAGACTGTTTGAGTTCCAGTGATGGTAGGCAGTGTGTGGTCAGCACTCCAAATACTAGATCCCTCCGTCCAGTCTCCATCCGTGTCAGTATCACTGACATCATCCCAGTTCTCAAGCGTCGCAGACCAGTATGGCGCCAGGGTAAAGATGGTGCTGAGTTCCGTGCCAGTCGTATCGCACCCGACGACATCTGCAAGTTTCTATGGTCAGCTCTGATATATATGCAATGGGGTTGTTCCCACAACAAGTGCAAAACTCACTTCTACAGGTCGATGTGCAAGAGCTCGTGGGAGAAGCGGCTACGCAGTTTGTAGAACAAGAGCTGTATGTTGCTGTCTCGCACTGAGAAGACGATCCTCCGGACCCGGACGTTGGATTGTTGCCTGGTGGACCATTCTTGCAGTTCGGGTCGTTGGAGTCGCAAAAGTTGACGCCTGTATCATGTGGTTAATATGGGAAGAGGCTAGGAGCCAACTTGAGAGAAAAAAGGGAGACTTACTTGAAGTGTCTGGGCAGAACAGCCAGCACGATGTACAGAACAATGGACATTTTGTTCCACAACCACCAGCCTTGGTACAGGTCGGCTTGGCCGGCCCGCGCGTGTGAGATACAGGAGGAAACTTTGAATCATGTGAAGTTGTGCCACCACCTTGGGTACTCTTCGGGCTGCTCGTCGGGCTGCTGTTTCCCGATGTGTCTGCGCCGGGGGTTGTGCTTGTCGTACTTCCTGTGTCTCCTCCTGTGCTTCCGGGCGTCGTCGTGGGAGTTTGCGTCAGGCTCGGTGGGACACTGGTACCCGGCCAGGGCGGCGGCCAGAAACTGCGCGTATTTCGAGGCCCAGACAGGGTGGTACCGTTGATGACGGTGGGGTCCGTCAGGTTCATCGCAGGCGGCACCACGCTCGGGACGGGGTAGATTACAGTCTCATTGACGGTGACGGGCACGTTGTAGACAGAAACAACAGTGGTTGTGATGGCAGGAACCGTGATGACAGTAGTTTCGATGACGCTGACATAGACGGTCGTCGTCGAAACCGTGCCCGAGTATGTACTTGAGTATCAATATCAGTCCATGTTCCATTTCGAAGTGAGACCGCGTTATAGCAGTCAGTCGGCGACATTGCCCTCGTAGACCACTTGTAACGCAGGGAAAACGAACAGAAGAGAACAATATTGAGGGTACGAGGCAGTAAACACTTACTATGTAACAGTCGAAGGCCAGCCGACCTCAAGAGTGGTGGTGAGAAGCGGGAAACTGAATGTGGTAGGCGACGACAGTGTGAGAGGCGGAAGCACGTAGGTACATGGAGGATAGCACTGGACAGTAACCGAGTCCGTGGGCTCGCCCCAGATTACCGGGTCGATTGTGACCCAGCCAGATCCAGTATCATTGCCGGCGCCTGAGCCTATATCATCGCCCTGGGTCGAGAGCGCCAGCCATGCGGCGATCTCACTCGTATACCCGTCCTTGGTGGTTGAGTTGAACAGCAAAGCCGGCAAGCCTCCGTTGGGTGATACTATCTGCACATTTCCTTTGGTGAATATGTTGTAGATCCACAACTGGGACGCATAGTTGGTCTCGATCAGTGCGAGCTGGCAATCTTCATCGTCGGTGCAACCGAGCTCGTTATTCTGGAAGAAGGAGTAGAACCCGGCCGAGTAAATGTATACATCGGAAGAGTCGAGGACACGAAGCGCCCAGGCTCCTCTGCAAAGGTCGTCTGCACAGTTCTCATATGTTGGGTCTGAAGGAAACTGTCCAGCCACATATGGACTGAGAGCATTGGGGTTGGGTTGGTAGTATGGTGTTTCCGTTTGCTTTAAGCTCAAAATTAGACTGATGCCCAACAAGAAGAATTGAGCAACTGCTTACCATGTGGCCCATATATATGTTGGATGCATTGAGCAGTTGATACTGATACATCTGGGAATGTTCGCTTGCAGTCCCGTACTAAAAACCGAATGGTCAGTACGATCTAGAAACAAATTCCAAGCGGTTACGGAACAGAAAAAGTGACAGTGCTTACCAACCAAGTCGGGCCCTGAGACTCGATGAGTATCCCTCGACCAGCATAGATCGAAATGTCGGTTTGGACATTGAGGGGGATGCCTTCATCGCTTTCAGATGCAGCCGCATTACCTGGGTCATCGAGGTCGTGGTCGGCCACCCAAGCCCAGACATTCTCGAAATATCCAGATGAGCTGCTAGTGATGTGCATCAACATTGATGCCGCCATACAATTCTCATTAACGGAAGATGTTCCGGTTGGGCAGTCAGAAAGCTGTAAATCGGTGCCCTCCGCGCCACCCACTCGGAAATGTGTATCCCACATTGCAGCTGTAGAGAGAAAAGATATAATCAGAACACAGTGGTCATCTTCTGGGATAATAGTTTTCAGGATAAAGTAAAACTCACCGCTTCCTTGCGTGGATTCGTGGACATTCCACTCGACTAGAATGCATCCAGCCGTAGGCCCTTTGACTGTGAAGAGCACGTCCGAAATCTCGATAACCCCAGAGTCGCCTTCGTCTCCAACTTGGACCATAACTTTGGGATCATCCACATCTTGGAAGTAAGACCCAGTGCCCATGATCTGACTCCACCCAGAGCCAACAATGCGGCTGCCCACTGGGATCTTGACAGTGCCCTCGACGAGATAGACGCCTCCGGGAAAGAAGATGACAGACCCGACGTTGCTAGAAAGAATCGTGTTGATAGCATCGGTCTGGTCACCCGTGCCATCGTTTGAGACACCGTTGGCGGTGACGGATATTGGTGTTTCTGTTTCATACTGAGGTTTAGACTGTCGGAAATAAGCACCATTTGCATCCAGCAAGGATGAGGGCTTATCTGGTGCTGGAGTCACGAAACCAGTCATCTTGCCACCGGACCCGTCAGGGAGATATTGGTACCCGCTGGCCCAGGAGTTGAACGAAAGGGCGCCCGTCGAGCCAGCCAGAATTGTCTCGCCGCCGGAGATGAGGACTACGGCGTCTGAGTTCTCAACTAGTAGGTTGTCCAAAACGATATTGGGCTGCTCATCTCCGAGGTTCGCAATCGTGATTGCGTATGGTACACCGTTGAAGTGTGAATCCAGTACGGTGATAGAACCGGTTCCCTGGTCCGTTGCTCCAGAATAGTCCGAGCAGTCGAACGCTATATAGCAAGATACGACGTAGATGTTTTTCCATGTGAAGCCCCAGTTCCATTGGTGCTTGATGGCTGTGAGACACTATATGACACTGTTAGAACATGTTGCACCACCTGCTGTCGGATGACGGTTTCTTACAGAGGTGAATTGCAAGTTCGTGGCTGTAAATTGCTGGCTCCCAGCCAAGAAACCAATATTTCTGCGAAATTATTGTCAGACAGCGGTCCGGACTGCTTCACGTAGGCATCTTTCTAACTTACCCTCCAGTGAATGTCAGGTCAGATACAAAGCCACCACTGCCGTTTTCCATATAGATGCCTATAGCTGTCGCTGACTGGCCGCTTTCAGACACGGCCATATTAAAGTCACAGTTGGTAATGCTTGTAGCCTGTCCGACCTGCCAATGTATCCCTGATGGCACGTATTGTTGGTCATTATCAATGTTCGTCCAGTTCATGGCCGTCATATCAAAGACGAAGTTGCGGATCTGCCTGTAAAAATTGCTTTGGTTGATATACCACTCGGAGCCGTTGCCACCGGGGATCTGATACAAGTCAGTGACCTATCTCACGACTGTACCCAGAGTGACAGTGTCTGTAATGGGCGCTTCCCGTTGTTTTGACACAGAAGCTGGCAGCGAATCCACGTCTGGGGCTCGACGTCCCTTGCCCAAAAGTCGGCCTTCCTGAAATACCGTCTCTTTCTTCCTCGTCAAAAATAAGTTTTTTTTCTAGGGCTGAGCAATGCACAACTTTTGTTCACGGCCCTCTGACAATGTCTAAAGTAAAGCAGACGGAAGACAGAAACAGGTAGAAAATGACATTCGATGCTTACGTAGAAATCAGAGTCAAACAGCGCAATTCCCGTAAAATTGAAGGACCCCATGATTGTCGGTTTTGAGGTCGGATTGCCAACAAATTGTGTATAATAGTATTGGATAATCGGAGTGCTGATTAGATACGTGCCTGGCGGGAAATAGACGACGGCACCGAGGACCGTAGTCGAGCCACAATCATCAGCACATCGCAGCGTACTGAGATCATTCAGACCATACGTAGCTGCGGCCTTATTAATGGCAGCAGTGTCGTCTGTGACGCCGTCCCCTACGGCACCGAAGTCTTTCACATTGCGAAAGAATTGATAACCAGATGGTGCAAAGGGCATCTAGGACAATTGTCCTGCATCAGCATGTATTCTATTGGCATATGGGGAATATATCACTGTTGAAACTACTAACCTGACCGTCACTGCCCAGACTGGAAAGCCAAAAGTCGTCCGTGTTCTGCCGTGAATCGATGGTATGCACGTTTTTACCTCCGTGTATCTCTGCCAATGTGCTACCGTTGAGTGGCCCCAATATGGGACCAATCATGGAGCCCTTGTCGGGGGCAGTCCCAAAATAATTGTTTATGTTGTCTTTCATGTAGTCTGGAGGTGCCTGTGATTGTTGTGAGTTTCATATACTGCCACACGCCCACTGATCACGTACATGAGGAGTTCCAAGAGGCAGCGCTGGTGCCGTGCCCACAGGCTCGTAAGGGATCGTGACTTCTGACGCAACATATCTGAAGAAACACAGAAGAAGCGGCAACAAGCCAGGTTTCAGATTCATTTTGGGCGCCATGCTGAAGTCAGTACCCCGGTGCACCCTGGATGCTTGAGAAAAAGAGCACAATCTGATGCTCAGGGAAATGTCTTAAGAAAAGAAAGGGCTTTCCGGAAGCGTACTTGGTCCAACTCTGATCTATCATATTTGATTTGGGGTTAGCTTTACATCCGTGTGCTTAACCATTTCTGACAATGCAATTACATCCACGTTATCAGGAGATGGCCCACTCTCATATGCATGAAATCCTTCAGGCAGCGCAGTCATACCGAGGAAAAATTCTCGGTAGTATTGCATCTCAAGCTCAGCTCTCAGCCATCATGAACCAGACCACAAATGGAATCAACAAGCTGACGGACGATGGCAAGGTTCGCCTCTTTAGGGAATACTCGGCCGATGGGATCACCTACCCTGCTACCGGTCATTCCAGAGGCAGAGACTGAAGGAAACGCGAGCCGACGACATATTTCGCGTGGTCTCATTGTCACCGAGGCCGAACTTACGCAGGGTGACATTCGGAATACGGCGATGAGGATCGTATGTCCAGCATTCTGCAAGATGTCCCCTACAGTTTCGCTGTCCCCTCTTCGCCAGGAGAGTTGTTCTCGTTCTCTCTACTCTTTATCAAGTTGCTTCCCCTTCCGAGGAGCAGGATCGTGAAAGTACTGTCAACCTCCCTCCACGCCTCCGAGTCCAGATAATGAAGTTTCGTCAGACAGTATCGTTCGCGCTGCTCACCACGGCAGCGTACCACTGGCGCTTCGCTGCCGCGGTGTTCAGCATCGACGATGTCTTGAACCTGGGATCTAACTGTGATACTTATCATGATGAGCTGGACACGATGTACTCTGAAGCGCTGGATCTTTTGACCTCTGCTATTCAAGCTGTTGATGACGCCCGCAACCCTTTGTCGACCAACTACGAGGTGGGTTGGCGGATCATGTACACGTTCTTTCATTGGCCGAACAACAACAATTATACACAGATTCGTCGTGAGTCCCTGTCTATCCATTGCTGTTGATAATTAATGTTTCGTGGATGGGACCTGGACGCAGAGAGACTAACTCCACAATATCAGAATGGTATTCTGATGTCGAAGCATTCCTGCAAGACGGGGTCACGAGCGGAGATAAACCATGGCTTTTTTGCGGTGATGACTGGGCACTTCGCCAGAACATGAACGACCAGATGCGTGACAGTACCGGTGCCCTCACAACCAATGCGGATGGAAGTATCTACCGCATCAGCGACAACCCCGACTTTGTGGAGTATCAGCAGAAGTCTACCAAGTCCGTGGGGAGGACGACTTATCCGGTATTGTCGAGCCCATCACCCTTAGACTGTATACCAACGAATCTATACTCACGTTGAGGAGCATTCATGGACAAATTGGAGGCGATGAAGACCTAATGGATAATGAGCTAAGCTGACCGTGTTCACTGTAACAGTACTGGTGTGATGAATGTGGGGGATACGTTTTCATGGAGAATTTTGATCAGACGGACCCGACAAAGGGAGGCTGCAGCCAGGTCCTCATACGAGGAGGTGTCGAATACGACAGGCGCGGATTCACGTTGAGCGAAAACAGGCTCATGGTTCTGTGCCCTAGTTCTTTCAGCGGTACCCGCCTCCGAGAAGAAACCCCATCGTGCATTGCAGCCAGCCTTTATGGCACAAGCCCGAGACCAAAGGCCGCCCAGCGACTCATGGACATTGTTCCTGAGGTGTACACGTTCTTCCACGAACTGTTCCATCTCGTCAAGGGCAATGCGCTCACGATTCCCGCAGGAGGGGAGCAATACAATGTGAAGACGATGCTTGGGAACACATTCAATAATTCCCAGGCTTTAGCGAACCCAGAGACTTATACCATGGTTGCGTGAGTTTTCACTCTTCGTCTTCTCCACACCCAGATTGGTTCGTGTTCTAATATTTGGACTTGCAGTATCGGTTATGATTATACTCTCAATACTGATCCAATCAACGGGCACCTTGTGGAATATTACACCGGATATTGCACCTGGGAAGACTAAACATGGAGAGCAGAAATCAATCAGGCCATGTACATAGGGTATTGTAATCAGTAAAACTAAGTCTTGGGATTCAGTGATACAGAGATAGTCTGACTTTTGGTATTGTGGGGCAGTCTAGAGTGCTCAAGTGATTCCATATACCCTAGAGTACCTAGGGTAACTACTTAGATAGATAATCGCAAATAATCATTTGGTTGGACTGGGCGACACAGTTTGATTATTGTATAATTAGAGGCAACAGCCCAGATCATAGATAACTGTGTTTATTTGTTCGAGGATGGTATTTACGAAATACCTCGAAGGAAGGCAGAATCTAAGTTGGGCACTTACTCGAGTAGGTGCTTAAGCAAGTATCTAATGCAAAGAAAATGATACCAGTGCTGTGTTTTCTTTCTTTCCCGACGTGGTGTGTTTTGCAGAGAGGTCCACGTCAGCTATTCAGCCTCCCCAGGTCTTAACCCCGCTTTGGCAGGCAGACTTCGGATATAAAGCATCAGCCATGGCCTGACTTCCTTCCAAGGTTGCCCTTGTTTCCTCCCGTATCCTAATTATGTGTGCTAAACTGCTGCATACCTAGTACTTATTTGTCCACCCCGTTTACCTTTTGTTGGAGTCTCGCTGGCTAGAGGAGCTCCCGCACTCAGAATGACTCCGATATTGTCGCCTACTGCTCCCCGGAGCGCCACTGCACCCCAGGCTCGGACACAGGACTCGGATCCAAAGTCAATGTACCGGCTGCCGAATGAGCTGTTGATAAACATACTCAAGAAGTCTCCCGACTTTACCACGCTCAACAGCTTGATCGAGACATCCTCCAGGCTCTTCCTCTTGTTCAGTAACAACTCCCACGAAATCGTCGAGGCTGTGCTGGCAGCCGCTGTCCCAACAGAGACCGAGTCTGTCATGCGAGCGGTTCTACAAATCAGGACACGAACCTTCAGGTGTAGGAGCTGGAATGAAGCCCCGGAATTTCCCATCAAGGAATACCAGGGGTTGTATCCCATCAGTCCGAAAGCGTCACCAAGACTTCTTCGGATGTTCGTCGGACTTGCGCACAAATTACATCTCCTCACGCACTCCTGCCTTGACAGTTGTCTTGACCGTTGCAGGCCTCGGTTCGCTCTACCTGAAAGATCTTGCCTGGATTCTTATTCCTATACCGAGGAACAACGACTGGTTCTGGGATTTTGGTTCCTGCAGTACTTCTTCGAGATCAAAGTGGGCCGCCTGAGAGGCCGGCTGGATTGGGGGTCTGAGGATCTCGTTCTGGTTCAGTCTGCCACTGTAGATCACGTTTACTCGTTCTCATATTCCATATGTCATCAATACGCACTTACCGCATACGACTTCGTGCAAGAGTTACGACGGAGCGCCTCGGCCACCCCGCTACCACCACCGAAGTCCGAATGGTCCGCGTCAACAGAGCAGTATCGAATCCCCGCACCCCCGACTCCTGTGGGTGGAAGATATGGTTCCTTTCCAAGCTGTCCACCCCGGCCGTCTCGTATTCCGAGTGGCTCAAAGGTGGTCGATAAGCCACCTCTTGGCCAAGACGCAGTTGATTCGGGAAGACCAGTTGCCATGCAGCAGGGTCAATCTCCGGCTCCTATTCCAGCTCCTATATTGGATGGGATTACTGACGGATTCCACTATCAACCTCACCCACCTCTCGTTGGGCCAGATTGGAAGGTACCCGACGAGCCAGCTCTCAGCAAAGAAACGGCAGGTTGGGAGGCATTCTTGCGCCTGAGTCACAGCGGCCACTACATGCCCCAGCATTTCATATGGGATGTGGGGTTTGGGACATACCGTAAGTTGGGTATGGCTATATGGGACAAAGAGAAGATAATCCAGCTTGGCCTCTGGCAGCATGAGCTGCCTCTTGATAATAAATCTAGACTACGTGACGCCTGGATCCAAATTCTCAGCGAGGATGAACTTGCCGCGGTTCTGGCTAGGCTGAAGGAGGAAGAGGATGAGTGGTAATTAATATTCAAGTAAACACGTTAGGGGTATTTTCCATCAAAACAGACTTTGAAACACATATAACAGACAGACACCTTTCCTAATTTTGAACAGTTCCCCATTTACGCCCCGCCCCCGTTGTATTAAGCCTTTTGTGTCCACCATCTAGGACAAGATCACCATGCCAACCGTCAAGACTTGGGTACCCCATGGTAGTCTCGTGCAATCCTTCGAGTTTGGACACCCGCGAAGATAAAAGAACACGTAGCAATAAGCTCTGGGAGAAAGCTGAGGAGAACTCGGATTGTGAGCGAGCCGGTAGCTGGGTTGAGGTATGGCTTTTGAGTAGAGAAAGCCACCAGGGAGTACAGGACTCGAATTCCGATGAAAATGAGGGAGAATATGACGGATAGTAGTAACTGTCGCGACAGATGATATGTCAGTCAAGGAGATCGGCATGGTAGAGGGATGTATGAACGGCAAAGAGACTTACTATGGTGCCGTCGCGGAAGAGCACGGCGTTCCTCTCTGCCTTTCGGAGGGGCCAGGCGCTAGCTACCGCACATAGTACCAGCAGAACCCAGGACACAGTCAATATGGCCATGCCGGCCTGGAGCAGTCGCAGACTGCGTAAAGCGGTCGCTGCGCTACTGTGGTGATTCTGCAAGGCTGATGCGCCAGCTGCAACGAGGGCAAGACCACCCGTGACGAACATGTGGAACACGGTAACGATGATGACCTCGAATGGTTTTTGGAGGAGATTTATAGCTCGGTATGCTCGTCTTCAAGATAATGTCAGGGTTCGGTTCTATTTAAGTTGGGAGGGGGGGGGTTGCAATTGGGAGTGTACTCACGCCTCATGAAGGATACCGCATGCTGCCAGGAGAAGAGGAGAAATTCCAACGCTGGAAATAATGCTGGCCGATCCACCGTGGTTCTTCAGGGACATGGCACCGCTGATGATGCGGAGGGTGCAGAAGGCGAAGAGGTAGAACCAACCCAGGACTCCATTGGGCCAGTGACGGACGAGGATATAGAGGACTGGGATACAGAGGATTATATATATGGCCAACTCGGCCGCTGAAAGGGAGTTCATGGCTTCTCGCTGTAGGCTGGTGGAGGTTCGTTGGTGTAGAAGAAATGACCAGGGTCGACTTGGTCGAAAGGAGCGACTCGTATATTGTCTTCGATGTCGACTTGAAGCTCTGTTTTCCTCTGACGTTTCTCTTTGGACTTCAGAGCAATTGCGACGATGGTGGAGGCTAATATCAGGAGGACTCTCATGATGATTTCGAGTGGTGGTACCGTGGTATTAAATAATATTTTGATACAAGGGCAGCTTCGAGGATGCCTGGTTAAATATATGTACAGTAGATGGAGAAACGTGGGCCTCAATGCACGGTATTTTGAGAAAGGATATGATCGTCACCTCAATTGTAGCCACAACAAGTCATATATATATGTATTGTTGGAATTTACTAGCATCTTGATGTTTGAGAATGGGCCTTAATCGGGGCTGTGGCTCCAGAATCCTTCAAAAGCTCTTGATTCTTCTGATTCTTTAGGCACGAAGGATGCAAGTTATGTCACTGGCCCCTGCATAATTTTGAATCCGTCTACCACAAAGCCTCAGCAAAAATAGCTGTAAGTGGGAATAATGGGCCCTGAACGAGAGCGAGGAACCCTGTCTTGCATGCATAAACCACTTAGTGCAACGTGACCGCCTTCTCATGTGTGTGTTTCTGCAGTAAGCACTAGTGAGCGAGCCCGAGAATCCCTGAACCCTGTCAGAAAGTTGTATTAGTGGGACTCGGTCAACTTCATGCCTCAACGTCGTCACCAAGTCACTCATTCTGAGGGTTCACAAACCACCCACAATATGGATAACCCGCATGGTCAACAGAGTCAAACAAACCGGGGACGAGGTCCGAGGTTGTATCATACAAAATCGAGAACAGGATGTGCTAGATGTCGCTCGCGACGTGTCAAAGTAAGCTTGAATACCCATCCCCCCTGGACAGCCTATGTTGATACAGCGCTTGAAGCGGTTGTCCATATATGCCTCTTTCTCCTGCTAACCACTTTGTAGTGCGATGAGTTTCGACCGGTCTGCGTAAGTACTTAAGTTCAAGCTGTCTGTCGTAGACATGATCTCGCAGCAGACTTCCCTTGCTTGACAACGCACCTGGGATCTCACTCCCGGCTAATTGGGAACATACATGTAGCACAACTGTCACCGACATAATGTCCCCTGCGAGTACGATCGGTTGGCAGAAGCAGATGTCACCAGAAAGACCATCCCAGTCGTTACTTCTGTTTCACCGTCTCCCAGTGCCGGATCCGAGTCACTATCAACCACGACGTCGGCCCTCCGGTTCGGCCTCTGGGAAATGAGGGCCCTTCATCACTTCACTGTCGCCACAGCTCGTACTCTCCCGGGTACCCACAACCCCCGTCTCCTCGAATGCTGGTCCATAAATGTCCCTAGGTTGGCTCTGGATCACGAGCCCCTATTGAACGCGCTCATTGCCATCTCGGCTCTTCATATGATAAATACGGCATCCAAAGAATCCGACCATATCGACCCGGGGCTACTCGCTTGCCGCACTACGTATTTGGACGCCGCCCTGCGTACACATCGACAGATGCTGGACCAGCCGAGCCCAGAGACTGTCGATGCGGCCTGCTTCACGTCCTGCCTGATCTTGATCGATGCTTTCGCTATGCTACAGGACCGCAAAATCGATCCGTATGAACCCCCTGTCCGGTGGCTACGGATTGCGCAGGCCTCTCGCTATGTCTTCCAGACATTTTATCCTATGGTCAGGGCCAATCCCAATTCCACCTTTATGGATATAATCGGGACGGCATCTACCAACATGTACACCCCCTCAGCCCTGTTCAGCGAGTCCAACGCACAGAAGCTTCCGTATCTCATCCGACAGAGCTGTCTTGATACGGCCGACCCCGACGAGTCGCACGATCCCGAGATACAAGATGCATACCAGAAGACCACAGGCTGCATAGGGTCCATCGTCTCTGCTGTCGAGGCAGGCGAGCCCACCATGGCACTTTGTCGAAGACTCATGACCTTTGCTTGTTTCCTTCCGGCGAAATATTCGGACCTGGTTGAGGCGGGGAAGCCTCATGCTCTGGTCATATTGGCACACTTCTTTGCACTTTCAGTGCGTGCAAAGGAGCTGTGGTGGGTTGGGAATATGCCTTATAGGGAGATCCATGCGATTCGAGATCAAATTCCTTCAAATCTACAACATTTGATGGAAGGGCCTCTTCACAGCCTTGAGGTTGAGGGAGCTCGATGACAGTTCTCCTCAGACGCAATGAATTCCATAGAGGTTTGTCCTCTACTTTTAATTATCAGTTTGCTCTTCAAGGCTCTATGAACGCGGTGGATGTAACCATAATGTGCCATTCGAACCTGCCGCCTCAATATCCCCGACGACTTTAGGACTTCCCACTTCCATTCTACGTGTTGGCCTCCAACACAAGCAGAAGCCTTGAAACGACTACAGATCATTCGATGATGACCTTGGAGTACATTTACCCTCTTCATATCTCTGCGTTCGTAAAAATCCTATTCCATTTCATATAATGAAAGGCTCCCAGTTAACAGGATAGCGACGGCCCCGAAACCAAGAGCGGCTTTAACGGTACATGTGCCACCCAAGAATACTCTCCGGAAGCCTATGCGTAAGGTCTCTATCACAGACCGAGCACGAAATACATAGAGCCCGAATGTCACCATACCACCGTTCCCTTTTACTTAGTAAATGACTTCTTCTGCAGACCCTGAATCTGGATCTTCCACACCTCTCGACTCATCTCCACCCACTCCTCTCCGAACTCCCGCAAGACCTCGTCGGTGTCAACAGCATTGCCACGTATTACCTCGCGGTACTCCTCATCCGTATCAAACGTCGCAGCCTTCCACTCGCTCGTCCACTGCCTGACCGCCCGCTGCGCCGCCTCGCCCTGACTCTGAATATCAGTCGCTATCATGTAGAAGCTGGAGCGGTGCTGGTGCTGCACGTCAGGCTTGAACAGGCGGACCCGAGCGAACTTGGAGAAGGTATAAAAACCACAAAGGCTATTCCGCGTCTCCGCCTTGTGCATGAGCACGACCATGCTGCCGCCGGGCCTGACGCGCGCCAGGGCGATGGCCAGCTGCGCGGTCTTGAGGCGCGACGCCTCGCGGTGCTCGCGGTACGAGGCGAACTCGTGGGTGCGCAGGACGCCGCCCTCGCAGGTGACGAGGTCAAACTGCTGGCGGGGTCGGATCTGCCGCGCGAGGAAGTTCTCCGCGTCCGGGTGGTCGGGCGGGATGTCTGCCTCGGCCAGGCCGAGGTCTGCGGCGAGCATGGTGACGTCTGCCTCGATCAGGCTCAGGCGGCGGTTCTTGACTAGGCATTCTACGCCGTTGTCCTTGATGGGGAGGGTGATGCCGATGACCTGGACGTCGGGGTTGACCTTTAGGGCTGTTCCGACGAAACCGCCGGGCGCGCAGCCGAGGGCGAGCATGCTGGGCCGCTTGCTTGTGAGGGTGAAGACGCCGGTGGCGTCCTGCATCTTGGCGCCTACGCGCTGCATCATGCCCATGAAGATCTTGCTTGTCTGTTCGTCGGGGTTGTCGGAGAGGTGGCGCTGTCGCTCGAAGTATCTGTCGCCCTCTGGGTTGTCCCAGCCCTGTGTAGTTCCAGGTTAGCAAATGGTGACTATGCGCGGTGGACATCGAGAGGGGTCCCTTTACCTTTTGACGTATCTCAGAGAGTTCACGGAACTCCGCGACATTGTCGAGTAGGTACTGAAGAACAGCTTTGCGCTCGCATGCGAAGAGTCGGTCCTCCTCGGTGATGGGCTCGCCAGCTTCGGTACTCTGGTTAGCTCCGCTGGGCGGCTCATTGACATCAACCCTCGTGGCCTTCTCAGCCTGGGTATCATCTTCCTTATTCTTGCTGGAATCATTGACATCCAATTTCTTCAAGCCAAGAACTAGGGCGCCATCAGCGGTCTCATTGGTGGCGGCCAGGGCGGCGCGTTCAGTCATCGGTTCAGACAGACGGAAAGGCGAGGTATCACGCTGAGGCTCGTCGTCCAGTTGATAATTGTCCTTGCCAACATTGGCTCCGTCACCTCGAACGCCAGGCTCTGGTCTCAGGTTTTCGTCACCGACGGGATGAGACGCCATCTTCGCGGTTGAAAAATTGGCGGGACGGGTTTTGCAAGGTGATGCGATGATGAGCGGTGGGCTGAGGTAGTAATACTTAACCTTGCCTCTGAAGGAGATGGTAATGAAAGACTAAAGTTGGTGGTGGGGGTGTGAAGTTACCAGGGAAACTCAAACAAGAGGTTTGAAAGCTCTTAACAGGGTCAGTGGCAGCCAAAGTAAGCGATTTAAAGACGACATATCCAACCCAAGTCACCTGGGCACCATTACCTAGGTAGCCTTTGATCTGGGCAGCTTTGCGTGGCCAGATTCGAGGTCGACCTACAATGCCCTCCAGCTACCAACGTTTCAAGTGAGTGAAACCAGAGCAACACTCATTCTCTGGAACAACGATGGGTTCTTCCTAAAAGGCTGCTTTCTTTGGCTGTCTTGACATTTCCCTTAGTAGGGCTTACATAGTTGCCTATGTTGAAGCTACTAAGATCTCCATCTCTTATCATATTCCAAATCCTCTTCCCACTAGTAACACACAATGCACCATTCGAGGCACAGGAAGGGGGGGCCCCCCGGGGGGCTGGAACCTTTGTTGCATGAAAATATATGTATTTTGTTATGTCCGCAATGCTGGGGCTCATTATTTAGGTAGCTTGCAAAGTACATACACGAGGTCACCTTACATACTTCAGTATTCCTGCCGATATCTTTTGGATATAGCACCTTAACTGTCAACATTCAGCATTGCTTATATAGACATAGGCGTCTTTTCTCTCCATAGCTCAGCCCACTGGATGCCATCTCGTTCGCCTATCAGTACAAGGTTGACAAGCCCGGGAGGCCCGAACTGACAACAACAATACTTGAAGGCATCGTGAAGTTTACAACTACACTATGCCCAACACCTCCTGCCTGGCAAAATGGGGTTGTACACCTGCAAACCCTGGCCAATAATCCTCGCACCGGTGATTTCTTCCAGTCCTGGTGGGCCAAGCCCCCAACCATATCGTCCCGTCATCTAACCTCCCCTCTAAGTCTGCTGCAGACAGAGCATTCTGCCTGTTTAGACATGGAAAGACTTCCAATGGTTATATTTCATACTGCTTAGACGTGCCCGCGGAGGAGGAGGCTCATGAAGCTGAATGCACACATTAGTTCCACTTCCTGTTGTAGCATAATGCTGATTCGGCCGAGAATGACTTCTTTCCCACTTGGCTGTCACATGATTTCTCCGCTAGTAATGAGGTGTTTCCGAATGGTGCCCGTAGTGTTCGAGATGTAGCAGGTCTTTGTGCGGTGGTAGAAAGCTGGGTAGCAAGAGATACATCCAACGATGATAAGTATTTCGGTCTTAGCGGTTCTGTATACGTCGACAACATCGGCCAGTAAGTACTGGATGAAAAGAGACTGGGGTAGTGGCTACATATAGCAACGTAACCTACTCACACACGAAGTTCCCGTTCGTAACTTGTTACCCAGAGTGAGTGACAGCCAGTCATGCGAAACGTGATGCCCTCTTTGACACTTTGACAAGACGCCCAGACTGGCGCCACATGCACTTTGTGTGCTCCAATCAGATTATCTGGTCAGATGCGCACAGGATGCCTTCCGTAGAAGGAAGCTGTTGGGGAGTATGTGGAGCCGAGATTTATGCAAGGCCAGCTACCAACACAACTGCGAGCCCAATCCTGTCTCAAGGCGCAACTGCAGCTTAGAAATTAGTAGGAATGGTAGCGAGAGTGTCCACGCATCCGAAATGAGATTGAACCTTGTGTTGGTGGCTATGGGAGTCCCCGGAAGAAGGGCTACAGGGGGAAGTAGTGTCGTTCGTGACAACTGACGCCGAAGCCAAGCTTAATCGCACGATATACGGTCATGATAGCGATGGCTCTGTATATAGTGATTTTGAGATTTCTGTCTATACCAAAGATTCTGAAAAGACGCAGAATGGACAAACCCGGAAAGAAGAGGACTAATGGGCAGTCATATCCGTCTGCATTCAGCAACTATACATTGGCTTTCAGCCGGGGGGGGGGAGGGGGGCACGGGGAGGTTAGCTCTACAATTGCATGAATTTCAGCCTGCCGCGGAGCTCAGTATGCTCTGTTGGTTCCAAGGTTGTTGGCTCCTCAGATTTCCAGACCCCCAGGGCCGTGTTCCTCCAAACTTCCAGTGCAGCGCTTGGGCAATCCTACGTCCTTGACATGCACACCGACTCCTCAAGTGTCCTGCTACGACTCAACATGTCGGAATCTGTCTCCTTCAGTCCTGCCATCGTCACTGGCGGCTGCGGGTTCACCGGGTCTCACATGGTCGAAGGCCTCCTCGCAAACACACCCGACTGTGAGGTGCACGTTATCACTCGCAACGTGCGTAATGAAATCCCCGGAGTCACATACCACTCATGCGACATCTCGTCTCCGAAAGCGGTTCAGGCTGTTTTTGACAGTGTCAAGCCCAAGACCGTCTTCCATGTGGCCTGTCCAGATTTAAGCATTTCGCAGCCCTCGATGCTTTGGAAAGTTAATGTTGACGGCACGAAAAACTTGCTCCTGGTTGCCAAGAACGTCAAGACGGTCCAGGCGTTTGTATATACGTCTTCGTCGTCTCCTATTAGGGGATATCTGGGTGCAGTCATAGCATGTAACTTGGTATATACCATGTAAATGTAACATCCTATGTTATTATTATATAGCATATCAATCTGTTATAGCATGATTAGCGCGTATAGTATATTAGTAAAAGCGGTTAGTATATCTAAATACAGTAATTATATAGGGCGTACTCTAAGGGTTAATTAGGGTTAATTTAGGGTACGGTATTACAGTTAGGGTTATATATACTATACTATTTTAGGTTAAGCGCCCCTAAATAGGGTACGCCCTTAATTCCGTAATACTAATTCTACTGCTCTTATTACTTCCTATCCTATTAGGTATTACCTATTACCTATCCCGAGAGCTATCCCGATAGCTACCCCGAGAGCCGCCGCTAATAGACCTTAGTATATTAAGTTCTAGTCCTTAGTATATTAAGTTCTAGTCCTTAGTATATTAAGTTCTAGTCCTTAGTATATTAAGTTCTAGTCCTAATTAACCTAACCCTTAGAAACCTCGTCGTAAATCCGAAGCCTATATTATACCGTTCTGTAAATCCGCTAACGTAACTCGGGCTATAACGCCTTAACTATATACTATATTATACGATAGGTGTTATACTATATTATATATTTATACTATAATTATATTAAGGTGACTAGCGTACGGAGGTATAGCTCGTACGTTAAGGGCGGTACTTAACTTATAGTCCTAGTTAGAAAAGGTATACGAGGGAGGGGAGCTTAAACGTTACCTTAGAGACTATAGACTATAAGAACCTACCTAGAAAGCTAATTAGTATAATAATAAAGTATTCCTAGGGTTCTTATCTATAGAGAGTAGGGGCTAGGGATTAGCTAGGGGAGATAATAGGGGATAGGGGACGATCGGGAAGGTTACTTACGTAATAACTAATCGATAATAGGCCTATCGTAACGAGTCCTATATTAATCTTAAGGAGGTTAGCGATATTATATATAGTTATAAGGGGGGAGGGGGGAGGAAGGTCTTACTTAAATACGACTAGTTAGAACTAATAGACGTTCTAGTTATTCTAGATAATACCGATACCTTTAACGTCTAGTATATATAGCTTAATTAGCTATACGGTAGTAATACTAATTATAATAACCTCGCCCTCGATCTTATCTATAATCTAGAAGTTAAGGATAGGGTTACGATAACTAGAGGGGCGGACGGGCTATAGTATAGCGAAGATATAGCGGTCTCGTAGATAGTCGAGAATAAAGATATAGTTAATTTAACTAAATAACTCGTTATTTCTATCTTATAAGTATTAAATATAGTCGCTAATACTAAAGGTGAAACGTATATCTAGCGTAGTAAGGGACTTATAGTATATATTATACTAAAATTAGTAATTATTTAGATAGATAGATAGATAAATATATAGCTCCGACTAGTTACTTATTTAAGGTAGCGAATAGCTTTAGCGCTAAGGCCGGACGGCTAGGACGGTAAGGACGGTAAGGCCGGTTAGGGTCCTATAGGGTAGCACCTTAGATAGCCGGTCCCGGGTAGCGACGGGAGCTAGGAGGCCGGGGGGAGGGGATAGGGAAAGTAGGGAAATTAAGTTACGTACTTACTAGTAAAGCCGAACTTACGCGACTATTAGATACGCTACTATAAGAATATAGAAGGGTACTAGGTAGGCTTATCGTAATTATTTATAAAGGCTAATCGGATATAATACCGAAACTTAGGCTTAGCGTTAGACCCTGATAAGAAGAGGGGTAGTAGCTAACCTGTATTAACTAAATAACGTATCGTATATAGTTCTGATACGGGAATAGCGTTAATAGCTATTAAGTACCGGTACTGTTCGTCGGCCGAGTTAGTTATATCGATAATAAAGTCGTTAAGTCTAAGGTCGTCCTTAATAGCGCTGCGATCGGTACGCGCTAAGATCTAATTAAATAAGTCGGGGTACTTCTAGTAGAGACTAGTTAGCTTCGCTATTAAATTAGGGTTATAGTACTAGAATATATTATATAGAACGAATCGAATTATCTCTTATATATTAACTTTTATTAATATAACCTTTTCGATATTAGTGTAATTAGTACTGTAAATTATAGTCTTAAAAAGCCTATATTAGAAAAAATATTAGTAAACTGTAATAGTAGTTACGGGTAGAAGGAACGCGGTTGAAATAATAGGCGGGTAATATAGGTCGCGTTAGTAGAGCTAGTCTATTTTAGGGTAGCCCTAGCCTTAGGTGCTGTATAGGCCCTAGGGCTATAAGGGTAAATAGCCCGGTCCGCCTACCTTCTAACTCCCTCCCCTATAGTGCTATTACTTACCGATATAAATCTTCGCTTATTAATATATTTAAGTTAACTAGAAGGCTATACTTATTAGTAAACGCTTTCTAATAGACGCTGATATAAATGTTTAGCTATAAGGTATTGTTTATAAACTATATAGCTCCTGAACTTATCTTAGTGATTTCTTAATAACCGATAATAATAGTATCGAGGGGGCGTTCTGTAAGGGTAGGGCTAGCTACTCGCGATTAAGCTAGAGTTAGACCTTTTAAACTAGCTATACTCGCGGCTACGATTAGAGATAACTAGTTAAATATCTTACGGGCTTTATATACGATCTTTTAGGTATTATCGCGATCGGCCTTTAAGATAACCTAGCTTATTAGAACCGAGTTACTCTTCGCGATAGCAGTATACGTCTTAACTACTATATCGACTGTACTACCTAACTCGGGGTACTTAATAATAAAGTTATCGATAAAGAGCTCTTTAATATATCTCTCTCGAAGCTAGTATCGTAGGAAAGGGGGGGCTGTAACGGACTATATAGTATACTCTAATAGAGAGTAGTTCGCTAGATAGTATAGAGGTAATTATAGTCGCTTAATATTAAGGGGGAACTTCTAGATACGGAAAGCGAGTATATACTCTTTTCGAGCGTTAGGCTTAAGGATACCGTCCTTAAGAAGTATATATATTAGGTTAGTTAAGCTATTGAATTCGGAGTGTACTGTATCTATTAGTCGGGTTATAACGAGATTAAGAGCCGGAGAAATCAGCTGTAATAGCGGCTATAGGTTATTAATACCCTATTAAATACTAAAACTATCTTAGTCTTAGGCGGGAAGGTTAGTTATCGCCGTTTATATTAGAGTTATTTAGGTATAGAAGCGACTATAGGTAACGATATCGAAGTTTAAGAGGACTTCTAGGTCGATTACTAACTAACCCTTTAGTATATAGTAGTATCGGCAGAACTTATAAGCCCTTAGGCCTTTAAAGCTAGAATTCTCTGCTTAAGCTAGTATATCGCTAGTAAAGTATATCGTCTAAGTATATACCTGGGTTATTACGCCGTTAACCTCTATAATTAGACCCCTATCTAAGTGCTATATCGACTTTAACGCTCGAGTAACGTCTATAAAATTAAACCTATATAGTCTAAAGATAATTAGTAGGATATTTCGAGGTCGAGACCTCTCGTAGGTATTTAGGTTAGTAAGGGTTATATATATAGCTAGTAGAGATCGATATAAGTTCCGGAAGATACCGACGCTATCGATGAAAATAAGAAGAGGCGTATTAGCGATTAAGTACTACTTATACGATTCTTTATACTGCTCTTAGTTATAATCGGATATACTATTAGGGTGTAAGAGGTAGCCGTTTTCGACCTTAGTAATATCCTAGCGATCCTCTTAGAGAGAGCGGCCGAATTTCTCTAACTCTAGCTCGCCCCGAATAAGGTAAGTATAGCAGATTAGGATTAGCTAACTATCGATAAGCACGCGCTATACTTAATAGTACTAGTTCTAGTTCCGGGGCGGGATTATTATACTCTAGGCCTCTTTATACTTCTTATAGGGCTATTTAGGTTTATTAACCCTTAAGATTCGTAGGGCGCGGTTAAGTATAGGATCCTCGTAAGTCTCGCTAAATAGTTTATCGATATAAATATTAATAAAATCGAAAACGTTAGACTCGTAGATAAGTATCGGTATAGAGTTAAGTATAAGTTCGTATTATAATCCAGAAGGATAGGCGTTAAGGGTACCTAACTAGGTAACGTTAAAGAGACTAACAGGATACTAAGGTGCCGAGCTAATAGCACTAGAGTATAGAACCCTCCGGTTAGCAGGATAACTTAGAGTTAGGGTTAAGGTTACTAGATATATTAGATATTATATATCTAATATATCGACGGACTAGATATATTAGATATTATATATCTAATATATTACCTAACTAAAGAGTTAGATATAAAGGATATAATCGTTACTATCTAGATAGTATTTTATAGTTTACTCTTTAGTTATTAATCTAAGTATTATTCTTATAATAGGAATTATTTTCTTTTAATTACTCGTAAACGAAGTAGTATTATATAGTATTATATATATATACTCTCTGATAATATTAACTCTACGATTATAGTAAAGTACTCTATAAAGGTTATTACTATAATTATTATATTTTAATAACTCTTATTTAGACGGTTTTAACGTATACTACTACGTAATACTTAATACTCTATTATAGCTTTTACCGATACTTTTATAACTACGGAGTAGAAACTCGTAGAGGCTTTAAAGCTTATTAAAGACCTATAAGGTAAGTATAACGATTTAGCTTAAGCTAACGAAGGAAGAAAAGATACTCTAAAGGGAAAAGTTAAACTTAAATAACTTAAAGTATTCGACGGAAGTAAGGGAACCTTATAAGGATTTCTAACTATTTACCGCGCTTATCTCCGATACTATAACGATTAGTTTACTACTAAGGGAGAGAAGGTTCGATTTATCGCTAGCCGACTCGAAGGTAAAGTATTAGCTTAGTTTAAACTAACTTTATACGATTACTTAGAAAATCTATATAAGGAATAGGATAGTAGAATTAAGAGTATATTCGACCTCTATATAAATTTCGAAGACGAACTTAAAAGAGCTTTCGGTAAACCGGAAGAAGAACGATAAGCGGAAAGGGACCTCTTTAAGTGTAAATAATATACCTTAGCCTCCGCTTACCTCTTAGAGTTCCGATAGCTTGTAGCTAAATTAGGATAGGATAACGAGCTATTAATAATATAGTTCTACGACGGCTTTAAGGATAGCGTTAAAGACGAACTCGTAAAAATAGACCGATTAGATAATTTTATAGAATTTGTAAAAATAGCGGTTAAGATTAATAATCGAATATACGAGCGATAACTCGAGAAACGAGGAACGAAAGGTACCGATAGACCCCCTTATAGACCGTATATCTCTAATATTAATAAGAAATACTAATATAATAACTACTATAAGATCTAGTACTAATCTATAGCCTACGGATAGTATATAAGATTAATAGAATTAGATACTATATAACGCGATAATAAGAAAGTTAAGTGCTTTAATTATAGGAAACTCGGATATTTTACTAAAGATTATCGAAGTAAGAAGTAGAGAGATTAGAAGCCTGTCTTTAAAGATAGAAGAAACGCTAGAATAGCGAAACGACTTATATCTATAGGACGTAAGGGACCCCTCTATAATACGGTTATAGGAGGGAGCGACTTAGACTATTTAAATACGGATTACCTCGTATAAGCTTACGATAATAGTAATTCTTTCGATTACGAATAGATACTAGAAGTATACTAAACGGAAATTATCCCGGGAATATAAATAGAAACTAAGGAGTTAACGGAAGAACCTTTCGGATAAATATACCTCTTACGATAAGATATTTTAGAAATATCGGAGGAACCCGAAGCGTAAAAAGATACTACTTCGGAAGACTTATAACGACGAGCAGAAGACCTTAATTAATAGATCGAGGATAATACTAAAGAGGACGCCGAATCGCAACTTTAGAAAATACGATAGTAACTCGCACTTACTATTAAAATACTAGGAGAAATAAAAAATATCGGAGAAAAAGTCCTTAAAGAAAAAGAAGAAAATATCCTTAAACTATAGATTAGTAACGTAATCGTATAATTTTCTTATAACGATCCTATAGTATACTTTAAGAGGGTAATAGCTTTAATACTATACGAAGAAAGCGATTAGAAGTTCGTTACTTTAAAGATCTCTATTACGAAAATCGGAGACTAACCCTTAACTTAAGATCTTTAAGACCTCGTATATTTATCTTTAGAATATAAGGAATATTTATATTATATAGTATAGATCTTATATATCTATAACTATTATACGTACTATTATATAGATAAGGTACTATATAACTTCTTTCCCCGACGATACGAAAGAAGACTAGTAAAAATTATATATAACCTAAGATACTTTAATAATCTATATATCTACCTAGTAGATAAGTCGATAGATACTTATATAGTATTCTAGTATAACGATAACTATTACCCGGAATAATATATTATAGTTAGATTATTACTCGATTATCCCTTAGGATTCTATTAAATTTACTAGGTATAGAAAATTAAGGCCTAGTACTCTAATAGAAATAAGGCCTGAAAGGAGGCTAAACGCTAAGAACGATTATAGAGATATATTAGTTAACTAGAAGAATAAGAGGACGATACCCTTATAAAGCCCGGCTAAAGAGCTAACCGATTATAACTAGTTAGGAATAAGGGTAAGTAGGTAGCCTTTTCTATTAGTAAGGCCGACCTACTAATAGAAGAAGACTACTAGTTACTAAGGATTACTAGTAGCCTTAAAAGCCCGAGAGATAGCCCGCTATTAAAAGAAAGCTCTACTAGTTAAGAGAGCTCTTAGTAATAGAACCTTATTAGTAGACTAAGCTATTAGTTAAAAGAACGATTAATTAAGGCCGGCTATTAGTAGACTAAGCGACTAACGACGATTAGCGACTAATAAAATAAGTTATTAGTAAAAGGGAATATCGATTAAGAAAGAAGCCGACTAGTTAGAAAACGAAACTAGTAAAAGAAGGCTTAGAGGCTAGCCTAAGAGGCGATATAATAAGTAAAAAACTAGTTAAGCTATTAGGTTTAGAACTAATTAATAGCGGAAAACTAATAAGGTTCTTTAACGCGATTAGTAAAACGGAATACGACCCTCTATACTTAGAAATACGAATCGGTAATATTATAGTATACGTATTAGTAGATAATAGCACTTAAAGAAATTTTATCGCCCTATATATAGTTAATAAAAACAGACTATAGTATAGAAGGAAAGAATAGCTATATATATTAAATACGATCGAAAAGCTCGAAGTTACTTATAATAACGGACGGATCGATAGGGAGACTAATTACCTACCGGTTATTATCTAAGGATATTATAAGACTCTTACTTTCGATATTATAGATATACTTTAGTACGATATAATATTAAGAATACTATAGCTAAAGAAATATAATATATATATTAATTAGATTACTAGTTAGATTAATTAAGAAAACTATACTTTAATTAAAGGGATAATTAGTAATAAAGCAGATAAGGGTCTAGTTACTAAAGATAGCTTAAGAAGATAGCGTTTAAACGCACTTACTAATACCTCTAAAAGAGTTTAAAGAACTAAGAAAATAAATAGTAGCCTAAAGAAGGATTTAATTACTAAGAAGAAATAAGCGATACTCTTAAACGAATTAATATATATATAACTACGCCTAGTATCGTCCGAGGAACGAGCTAAGGGAACTATTAGAAAGATTAATATAATAAGAAGAAAAAAGTAATTAGCGAGAGTAGTAATAGTATTCTAAGAATTAGAAAAATACGAAAAAGCTTAGAAGGTACGATAAGAAGCCGGCTTACTTATATAAATACGAGTTTTAGCGGTAGGATAACGATAAGATATAATACGATAAATATAGAGAAAATAGTAATAAGAGATAACTAAGGTAATTAGTAAGCCCTTAAAGAGGTTCGTCGGCTATCTATAGAAAGCTAAAGTTAAGAGTAAAGACTTAAAAGACTTTATTCCGGAAGAATATAAAAAGTATATTTAATTATTTTCAGGGGTATTAGATACCGGTTTACTATAATATAGCTAGTAGGATTATAAAATATTATTAAAAGAAGGTATATAGCTTAGATTCTATAAAATCTATAAGCTTAACGAAGAATAACTTAAGGTATTTAAGGAGTACCTAGAAGAAAATCTAGCGAAAAGATATATTAGACCTTTAATATTACTAGTAGGATACCCGATTCTATTTATACTAAAGAAGAATAGTAAACTTAAGCTATATATTAACTACCGATAATTTAACGATATTATAATTAAAAATTAGTACCCGCTTCTATTAATTAACGAACTTAAGAATAGACTAAACGGTATAAAGATATTTATAGCCCTAAACTTAAAAGGAGCCTATAACCTAATTAGGATAAAGGAAGGCGAAAAATAGAAAATAGCGTTTAGAATACGCTATAGATATTTTAAATATATAGTAATACTATTCGGATTTATTAATACCCTTATATTATTCTAAGCTATAATTAATTATATATTTAGAGAATATTTAGATATCTTCGTAGTTATATACCTTAACGATATCTTTATCTACTCTAACGACTTAAAAATATACTAAAGATATATATATAAGATACTTAAAGTCCTATAAGAATATAACCTACTAGTAGAACTAGAGAAGAGTTTCTTCTATACGATAAAGGTAGATTTCTTAAGATATATTATTATATTAGGAGAGATTAAGATATAAGACTCTAAAGTTATAATAGTTAGGGACTAACCGGAACTATAAAACGTTAAGGAAGTATAAGGCTTCTTAAGATTTTATAATTTTTACCGGTAATTTATTAAGAATTATAGTAAGTATATTATACTATTTATATACCTTATAAAGAAAGACGTATTATTTATTTAAAATACGGAAACTTAAGAGGCGTTCGATAAAATTAAATATTTAATTATAATAGAACCGGTATTAATCGAAGTAAACTCTAACGAACTATTCGAAATCGAGATAAACGTATCCGATTTTACGCTCGGAGTATAACTCGGATAACGAGATAAGAACGGTAAGCTATATTTAGTAGTATTTATCTTAAAGAAACTTAGCGGATCTAAATTAAACTATTAGATTTACGATAAAGAATTAATAATAATTATTAAAGTATTTAAAGAATAGAAGATATATTTAATCGACGCGAAATACTAAATTAAGGTCTATTCGGATTATAAGAACTTAGTATAGTTTATTATAACTAAGGTTCTTAATAAACGATAAGTACGATAAGCCGAATTTCTATTAGAATTCGATTTTAAAATTTATTATAGAAAAGGAATAGAAAACGGACGAGTAGATATAATTAGCCGAAGACTAGACCTTAAGTAAGATATTAAGCTAGAATTATAAAGTATTCTTAAATAAGATAATAACGGAAATATTATTTAAGAAAAAAGAATAATTATAGTAATATTTAGAATCTAACTAGACCTGGAATAAGAACGAGAGCTACGTTTATTATAATAGTAACTAACTCTGAAAGAGAAAGAGGAACTCTAAGATAAAGACGGTTTATTTTACTAAGTAGGAAAACTCTATATATTAGAAGACTTACGAAGTAAGCTTATCTAAAGAATATATAGCTTAATAGCTTATAGATATTAAAGAATTACCTCGACTATTAAACGAATTAGACGTTACTATAAGTTTCTTAGAATAAAATAATACGTTATAATAATAATCAGAGAATATAATACTTATAATAAAAGTAAGGCTACTAGATATAAACCTTATAGAGAACTATAACTATTACTAATTATATTAAGACTATAGAAGTTAATTAGTATAGACTTTATCGTTAAACTACTATTATTATAAGAACTAATAATAAAGGTACTTTATAATAGTATCTAGGTAATAGTAAATAGACTTACGAAATATACTTATTTTATCTCCTATAAAGAATCTAGTATAGTAGAAGAACTTATATACGTATTCTTACGAGTAGTAGTAAGCTAGTACGGATTACTAGAAGAACTTATAATAGATAGAGATAAGCTATTTATATCGAAGTTTTAGTAAGGACTTATAACGAGTTTAAAGACGAAATATAAGCTCTCGATAGTATTCTACTTATAGATAGACGGTTAAATAGAAAAGCTTAACTAGATTATTAAAATATACTTTAAAAGTTACGTTAATTATAAACAGAATAATTAGGTTAAACTCCTACTAATAGTATAATTCGCTTATAATAACGCGGATATAACGATAATAGGAATATTACTATTCTATATAAATTATAGGTATAACTCTAAGATATATAAAGAACTATTACCCGGAAAGGATAATATAGAAGTAATAAAACGAATAAAAGAAATCTATAGATTATAAGAATAAATTTAATAGGAACTTATATTTATTCGCTAAAAGATAATAGAATATTACGATCGAGGACGATCGGTAGTATTAACGCTTAAGAAGGGAGATAAAGTCTACTTATTTCGTAGAAATATTAAAACGAAGCGCTCTAGTAAAAAACTCGATTTTAAGAAATTAAGAGTATTTAAGATTATAAAAAAGCTCTTAGACGTTAATTATAAACTTTTATTACTTTAAGGAATAAGGATATACCTAGTTTTTTATATTTTATTACTTAAACTAGTATTTAAGAATATAAAACTTAACGAAGATATCGAATTAGACTTTAAAGTATAGAAATACGAAGTAGAATAGATATTAGATAAACGATAAACAGATAATAGAACCCTAGAATATTTAGTTAAATAGAAAGATTATAAGTATAAAGAAAATATATAGGAACCCCTAGATAACTTTTAGAATATAAAACGCTTTATTATCTAGTATAATAAAAACTACCTATTAGGAACTAGAATTAGACTTAAGCGCTATTAACGTATTTATATCTATACTAGATAAATCTATAGTACTCTAATCGAAAGGACTAAGTACCGGATTAACTTTAAGAGTAATACGAGGCTTCTCTCTTATAATAACCTTAAAAACTTTCGCAGCCTCTATAGTACGCGCCTTTTCCGCTTCTACCCGATCTAGATCTTCTATCTTCTTTAAACTACGACGGATAATACGTTTTTATTTCTTAAACTACTCGCGCTCCTACGTTATTAGACGTATTAGCTTCAACTAAATTTCCTTAATCTCGTCGCGAAGCTTTTACTTTTACTTCGCGATATTCCGTAGCTTAGCCGGAGTAGGGCTTAAGACGTTATATACCGAACGACCTAAACGAATATACTCTAAATAACGAGACGAATCCTTCTTAGAGATCTAGTACGCTTCGATATTATAGGACTCGTAAAAAGAGTAGGAAGGTATATCGATATAGTTTAGTATAATAGTAGTAAGTAGGGCGTTACGATTAATAGTAGTCTTAGTAGGAGTAGTTTTTATAACTCGGGAGGATTTAATTTTATTCGATATAACGGATTAAAAAGGTACGATTAATAGAAAGGATAATAGAAGTAACTTACGGATCTTCGGGACGAAAGATTAAAAGAAAGAAGGAGGTAATATTATAATCTAGAAAGATAGGCGTTAAAGGTATTTAACTAGATAACGTTAAAGAGACTAACGGGATACTAAAGTACTAAGCTAATAGTACTAGAGTATAGAACCCTCCGGTTAATAGGATAACTTAGGGTTAGGGTTAGGGTTACTAGATATATTAGATATTATATATCTAATATATTAATAGACTAGATATATTAGATATTATATATCTAATATATTACCTAACTAAAAAGCTAGATATAAAGGATATAGTTGTTACTATCTAGATAGTATTTTATAGTTTACTCTTTAGTTATTAATCTAAGTATTATTCTTATAATAGGAATTATTTCCTCTTAATTACTCGTAAACGAAGCAGTATTATATAGTACTATATATATATACTCTCTAATAATATTAACCCTACGACTATAGTAAGGTACTCTATAAAGGTTACTACTGTGATTATTACAGTTCGTCGGAGTTAAACGAAGTCGTTAACTTACCGAGGAGACGATAGTTAAGATATAAGGCCTCCTAGATCTGTAGTGTTAAACCTCTAAGCCTAAAGATAAGGCTACTCTTACGCTTTTCGACTCTAAACTTAAAGATACGACCGATATAAAGGTCCCCTATATTAGGGTTATCGTTACCGATTATATAATAGTAGTAGGCCTCGTTTATATAGCGATAATAGATAAAATCTAAAGGGAGGATAGTCGTAAGTAGATTAGGTTTATTATTAATCTAGATATAGGGATAGATACCTCCCGATATACGGATAGATAACGCCTAAGCGTACGATTAGAACAGCTCTATCGGCTTATTAACAAACTAAGCTAGACCCTAGTAGGTAGTACGGAAGATATCGGAAGTAATAAGGTTCTTAAATATTAAGATTAGGTCGAAGAACGTTAACTTTATATTTAAGTCGGGCAGCTCTTCGGGTTCTACCCTTACTTTAGCCTTCTTACCTCTCTTATTCTTAGCCTCCTCGTTAGTAGCCCTAACCTTTACCTTATATACCTTAAATTTAATACGCTCTTCTAGCTTAAGACCTAGTAATAGGGTAGGTATCTTTAGGATATCTAGCGGGATATTAGTCTCCCTTATATATATAAGCGGTAAACGCTTATAAAACCGATCGCGTAATATTAAGAGTTAGGTAGGTAGGGCTGTAATATCTAGTAGATAATTATCGTTATTATCTATAAAGATATATAGGATCTAATATAGTCGCTCGTAGCCCTTTCGGCTTATACCCTCGAGCTTAATATACGTTACTACTATTATCTCGAACTCGGATATCTCGAGGAATTAGTTCTAATAGGAAGGGAGGAGTTGCGAAGGGTTATCGGGGTCGAACTTAGCTATAGCCTCTATAGTACCGATCTCGATAGGACTGTCGAAGCTATAGGCGGGTAGAGAAGGACTAGACGCGGGTAGCTCGATTATAGATATATCCCTATCGGCTTAGTTAAAGGTTATAGACTCTAGCTCGGGCTTAAGTATTATATCCTCTTTATATTCCGTAGCGCGGCGGATATCTTCGGGGTTAATTACTATATCTCTAGTAATAGTATTAATAGCGGCCTCTATATTCTATTATAGCTCTATAATATCGACTGCGTCTAATAGTAGGGGTAAACGGCGTTAGTAGGAATATAATTTAGGGTAAGGGAAGGTAAGGATCGGGATAGTAGTAACTAAGCTTAGGAACTTACTATTAGACTCTTTAGAGTCGCTAGAAGAGCTAGAGGCTAGGGCTAGGAATATAGGATCGTTAATATCTATAATATTATCGTTATCGTTAAAAGGCTCGCTAAAGGTATCGTCGTCTTTAGCGTTTATAAGTAGGTCGCTATTATCGTCGACTTTAGGGATCGTTAGTAGCTGCGATAGCTTACTGCCCTTATTACTACCTAGCGTACCGATACGCGCTTACTATAAGATTCTCGGTCGACGGGTTAAGCCCTTATTAGGTAGCCGAAAGCTAGTGCCTTTCTTCTTAGGTATCTTAGTATATTAGGGCAGACTATTCGCCGAGTATATAGGTATATAGATTAAAGGTAAGGGGATAGAAAGGTAAGTAAGTATAGAAGGAGGAAGAGAACTTTGAAAAGTATAGGTTCTGAAAAGATCTAAATATCGGCCTAAGGTAGTTAATAGTAAGGTAAAGACGTTTAAGTTTACTAAGACCTTAATAGCTACCCTTATGCTAACCCCTAGGAAACGTATTTACCGTTAAGATAATTCACTCTTATACCCCTACTATATTTACTATCGCTTATTTACTATCGCTTATTCACTATCGCCTATTCACTACTACCTATTTACTACTTACCTATTTACTAATATAAGACCTTTATTATTTAATAAAGCTATTTTCAGTTACTGCTTATTAACCTGAAAATATTTAAATCTAGTAAATTTCCTATAAGTTAACTTAAACTTATTTCCTTCCTCCTTTAACGCTAACCTCCTCCTCCCGCCTCTATTACCCTAACCCCTCTCTTACCCTCTTTCGACCCTCTACTTTATTATCCTTTATTATAGTCCTACTATATAAGCTAGTTTAGTATTCTAGCTTTATAGGATATCGTCTAATAACCCCCCTAGTAGTAATCTACCGCGACCCTTACGTCGAGGTAGCTATAACCCTACTTCTTAGCCTTATCTAGGCTAAGCAGAGTTCCAGGTAACTTTATAGATTATACTAAGTAGCTCTATCCCTTTAGCTTAGCCTAATCTAAGCCTAGTAGCTCTCTAGTTATCTTTCTAGATATATCGTCCTAGCGCTTCTATCCCTACGTCTCTAGCGTTTACTAGCTCCCTATCCTTTAAGGTTAAGTACTCTAGCCTACCCTCTAGTCTATAGGTTAGTACTCTTCCCGTTTTATTTAATAAGATATAATACTTACTATATATATATATATATATCAGACCCCCTTTAAGAGCACCCTTTATTTTCAGTAGTAGCCTAACCCTTACTCGATAAGACCGGGTTTAAGTAGGGGCTCTTAGCTCTCTTAGGTCTTTCGGCCCTCTTAGCCTAGCCCTATCGGTACTCCGTACTAAGGACCTTAGATTACTTCTATAGATCTATCGTCGCGTAATACCGGCGGTTTTATAATCTTTAGAAAAAATAAGACGGGTTAGTATCTTAAGGTTATCTACCCTACTGCTTTCCTACTTATTAAGCGAGCGAATAACGTTATCTATCTTTAGACCCCCTATTAAATCTACTATAAGTACTAGATTAACCTTACGCTTCTAAGCGTAGAGGAGTAGGTACTTATAGTTAAGAAGATAGATCGATTTAGCCGGAAGGTCTTCTTCGTTTATAGTACTATTAAATACGCCCCGGTAGTAATTAAAGAGCTGTTTCCTAGTATCGATACTCGAACTAATACTTTCTAGAAGCTATATTAAGAGTATAATACCGATATATCTTAGAACTTAAGGCGTAGGGTTATATAAGAGGACGTATTTATAAGTAGCAGTCTTTAGTTCCCGATACTATACTAATTCTAACCTATATATAGCTTTTTTATATTAAGTAGTATCGAGATTTCCCGAACGACTTCCGTATTAATCCCGATAACTACCCTATTACGCCTGCGAACCTTAATTATACTCGATACTAGATCTACGATTAGATTAATAAGGCTATATATAAACGCGTCTAGAGCGCTATCTACGATATAATTCCTTAGGCTAGTAACTTTAATAATCCTACTTAGCTTCTATTCTAGTTCCTTAAGATAATTATAGCCGGCCTTTTATAGAAGATTAGCCTAATTACTACTACTGAGCAGAAGCTAAACCCTAGTATTAAGTAGGCTAGGCGTAGTATAAAGTAGATTATAGCTAGCGAGCTATATAAGGCTATATACGACTTCTTTAAACTATAAGGTACGGACTCTCGTTTTAGTAATATCGAGTTAGATATATTCTAGTACGCTACCTTCCTCGATAAAAATACTAGCTCGATACTAACTACGTTATCTAAGCGACGTGCTAAAGACCTATAGGCTTAGAATATATTTATTAGCGAGTCTCCCCCTCCGTCGCCTCCCTATAAGACTACTCGTTACGAGAGCCCTCGCTACGATAGCGATACTACGGATATTTTTAGAAGCCTTAGTCTATTTAGCCGTAGTTCTATATTCTCCTAGTTCTCCTAGGGCTCCTAGTCTCTAGGTAGCCGGTCTCGCTACGTATCTCCCCTTTACTAGAGCTAGTCTATTACCTAAAGCTCTAGTAACCGCGCTCGAGAGTAGTCTACCCTAGTTAATCCTTAATTATATACGAGTAGTTAGCGAGATTAAGCTTTAGGTAGAGGCGTATTCGATACGTAGAGTAGTTCGACCCCCTACGCTACTAGAACTAGATACTCTTATAAAACTAAAGAGGTCCGGAATACGCGATTTAAACGGGAAAACCGGGACTTTCTTACTCGACGATAGGCTGAAATATAGGAAGAGCTTAACCGTAAGATATAAGCTAATCTTTCTCGTATATAAGAGGAGTTTATACGTAAGTATCGCTCTTCCGGTAGCTGTTAAAGTACCCCTTCTTAGCCCTAAGGGTATTACTAGCCCTAGTACTCTCCGTTATTACCTCTTACGTTAGGACCCCCTCTATAGTCTCTATAAGGTATTTACTATAGGGGAGGTCGTCCTTATTAAGGTAGTATTAGCTCGTAACTCTCTTAGGCTAGCTCTAGTCTAAGTAGTCTATATATAGGCGATAGTCCTTAATAGGGCTTATAGCCCGGCGGTCGAACTCTACGCCCTAATAGTCCCTAAGCCTTATAACTAGGTTTAAGTCTTATTAATATTAATACTATAATCCCTTTAATACTACTCTAGATATAGTAAGCTACTACGGGTATCTTCTAGAGGTTTAAGCCGATTAGTAGCTTTATAGCGCTTACTACGTCCTCGTTAATACGAAGTAACTCTCGTCGGGAGTTATATAGCGGTCGTATTATTAGCGGTAATAGTACCTCTTCTCGAGACTTAAGCTCTAGCTCTCTTCGCTCGTCTACTTATAGCCGACGGGCTCCTATTTCCCTAGCTTAAGAGTAAGAGTATAATTAGCGTATAGTAGAGCGTTAGCGCTATCGCTAGGCTAGAGAGCGTATTAAGTCGCTAAAGCTAGAGCTCGGCCGTAGTATCGCTTATAATAATAATAACTCGCTATCTCTAGAGCTCGGCCGTAGTATTACCTTAAATCGTAGTAGTACTCCTACCCCTAATCGCTCTCGGACGTACGATAATACTTAGTCCTCGATTTAGACTTACGATAATACTTAGTCTTCGAGCGAGACTATACGTGCTAAGGGCTCTCCCTAGGGTTCTTAATCTTAGATATACGATATAATAGACTCCTAGTACTATAAACCTAAGGGTAAGTATTTCTACCTATCCGAGGTAGCCGGTAACTACCTGAACCTAGACTGCGTAACCTATAACTAGGCTTCCCTATTAGGATACTTTCGCTATTAGTAGGGTCCTAGCTATAATTATTCCTGATCGGTAAAGAAGAAGGGTTTAGCCTAGCTAGTATCCTCTAATAGAGGTCGAGATATAGTAGGAAAGGCTATAAGCTACGGCTTTCGCTATATTCGTTTAACTAGGAGGAAATATAGGATACGTAGTCTATATCGTACGATGATAATATTAATAGTATTATTAAAGAGATATAGAGATAGATAAATAGCTAATAAAGCTATATTAATAAAGAATTAATATTATACTTACTTACCTTAGGGCAGTAGATTAATCGCTCCTAATTAGGGCGATAGTGTAGCAGGCGGTGTAAGTCTAGGTTAATCGCTTAATTAGGACGATAGACCTACTAAGTATTATTCCTAAACGGGATAACTAAACGCTAAAAGTAGTTAATACCCCGAACCCTAAATATACCCCTATATAATTACCGTATATAGATATACTAACTGCTTTCGTTAATATATTATAACAGATTAATATAGTATATACGGCCTCGCATGCTATATACCGCCTTATATGCTATGACTAGTTCCCAGTTATTCTCCTAAGGGCTGTCATCCACAACGATAGAACAGGGGCTGTGGATCTCGACGATTCCATGCCCGTTCTTGGTAGCCAGTCCCAGACCCTTATATACAGCCTTACAAAGGGCATCGCCGAAACCGAGATACTTGCAGCCAATCGCTCGGATGGCGATGCTTCGATGTTGACGGTCTCTATTCGTCCGGCCCTTATCTTCGGGGAGCGCGACGACACCTGTGCGGGTAAAATCATCGCCAACGCTCGGCAGGGGAAAGCCCATTACCAATTCGGATCTGGGAAGAATCTCTGCGATCTCGTCTACATACCGAACCTCATCGACGCCCACATCCTCGCGGCTAAGGCCCTTGTTCGCGCTTACGGCAAAGCACCACCAGCCCCAGAAATACGAGTTGATGGAGAAGCATTCCTAGTTCTCAATGAGAAGCCTGTTCTCTTCTGGGAGTTTCAAAGAAACCTCGCCGCATCTGCAGGGTATCCTGTGAAGCCGGAGGAAGTCCTCGCTATTCCCATTTGGCTCGCCTTCTGTATGGGTGCTATTAGTGAGTGGATAACATGGGTTTTCACCCTGGGAAAGAAAGCGCCTATCATCTCACGGCGAACGGTCCGTGCTTCGACTATACCGCGTACTTTCAACGGTGAAAAGGCGAGAAGAGTCCTAGGTTACAGGCCAAAGATCAATTTGGAGGAGGCCGTGGCGAGAACTGGCAGATGGTATCGGGAGGAGGAAAGGAAGCAAGCGGAGGCTAAGAAGCGAATTTGAGTCTTTCCTACCATACATTTGGGGCCAAATGGCAAAGATGTCTTCGGAGTATCTCGAGGTCACATCAACTTTTCAGCTCGTACCGCTAGCAATGAACTTTCAATGGCCAACTTACTTTGGGGTCCTTACTTGCCAACAATCTACACTGAGGCCGTCGGGTTCGCTCGTCCTGTGCTCGTAATTGCTACTTGGCCATATCACGGAATGCTGAAACTGGCTATAATTCGGTACCATTCCTTCCTGTGTCATATTACTGCGGAGGACCAATTGGCCAGCCCTGAACTGACAAAATATACAACAGACTGATTGTACCCTAGGGTAGGTCTCCTCAAGGATATTGACGGCGCGATCTTAGTCGAACAATATTACCTCCATACTATAGGGTCATTGATCTTTGATAATCCACGAAAAAAGAGATATTTCGCTCTTGGAGGCCAAATAACAAGAGATAATAAGTCTTGAAAGTGCGAGGGCTCCGCGGCAGGAGACAAGTAGTTAAATATCAATTCAAGGTAGTGGACATGTACAGTAGAATACTACGCGATTTCGGGTGATGTTGAACGGGAACTTTTATTTCCGAAAAGCATTGGTACTTTCGGTGTATAGTGTGTACTTGATATGTTAAGCTAGCTTCCACCCAGAAGCAGCAAAATGACGATAATACGGTCAACCGACTCTGTTATGTTCGCCTGTCAATTCGGTGCTCCCGAGGTTTGATGTATATCCTCGGCGGGTCTTTTATACACACTCCTATCAATATCGACACACCCTATCCCTTAAGCCGGGACCCTGCTGATCAATAGCGTCATACCGCTGAGTAAGACTCTGTGTGCAGTTGGGCAACAATTGTATGGTACCCGCCTTTTAACCGTCCAGTGGATCCCGATTTCTCTGTAAGCATAAACTAATCATGACTACTATTTAGTAATGTCGTGACTCGCCGAAAATAAAAAGAGGCAAAAGGTCGAGGATTTTTGGTCTTAGCAATCATCACCAAGAATTGTGTTAGCATTGATCTAAACTCTTAAGTCATCGTCTCTTGCCAGCCCATTCTCGATCCGCCTGGAGAAACCCTCACCACCGTGTATATGAAGCTTCTGATCCTTATATTCTCGATCTTAGTGGCTTCACTTTCACTCGTACTCTACAATTCAGATACACTCAGATCCTTGCTTGACGAATATCCGCCATCTGAAATCATCACATCGCTTTCCGGGAGTGTTCGCGGCTCAGCTACTGGAAATACAAACACCGAAGACAGCTCCCAGTCTATGAACAGCCTTAAGTCCGCCATGTCTAAAACACTCCACCACGCCAAAATTACGCCTCATAGGTCGAGCACCAGAGGACACAGCGACCATGGCTGGCTCAACACCTACCACAGTTTCAGTTTTGCCGACTGTATGCTTGTGATCCCTTTTCCCTCATCACTAAATGGCTATATGTACTAACAGTTCCCAGGGTACAACCCAAACTTCACCCATTTTGGATCCCTTCGAGTCCTCAATGAAGACCGGGTAAAGGCCCAAACCGGCTTTCCCACGCACCCTCACCGAGACTTCGAGATCTTCAGCTACATCCTGTCCGGTGAGCTCACTCACCGAGATTCGATGCTGCGCAAGGGGGCCGAGGGAGAGCAGTCAGACAAGTTCTACCGAATGCGCCACGGCGATGTGCAGTTCACGACCGGCGGCACTGGCATAGCCCACAGCGAGTTCAACGAGCACAGGTCCGAGACCGTGCACTTCCTGCAGATCTGGGCCATCCCCTGGAAGCGCGGACTCACTCCTCGCTACCACACGAGGAACTTCCCCACGGAAGAGAAGAGGAAGGCGTTCGTGCCTATCCTGAGTCCGTTGAAGGCGGGCGAGGACGCGACGAAGGCGGAGGAGGCCGAGGCGGCACCGGCGATCGAGGGAACGATCCCCATCCATGCTGACTTCGTCATGTCTGCTGGAATTATTGCGCCGGAGCAGAAGTTCGAGTGGAAGGTCGGGGCCAACGTTACGCAGGCAACGAAGAGAAAAGTGTTTGTTCACTTGCCTATGACCAAGGGTGGTAAGTCCAAGATCAGGCTGGACGGACGGGACGATGCCATTCTCTCTGAAGGTGATGGTGCCTTCATTGACGGTGTCAATGCTGGCGACAAGCTCGTTGTTGAGAGTGTAGGAAGTGTAGAGGCTGAGGTCATCGTGCTGGATACTGCCTAATTGTGCATGGTATAATGTCAATCAAAGCAAAGTGGATGGTATTGGTAGAAGACTGCTTGTAATATATAGAACGCGGTATAATCCTTCAACATATATTCTGATTTGAACTTTCCACCACTCATGTAACGTCGTGTACGTTGTAAAGCAACCGCCTAGGTACGTGGCGCAATTCAGCATCTGGACTATAACCTCGAATGATTCAAGCGTACCATACCGGCAGCTGAATGAGAAATCTGCAATAAAATCTGAGTACCCTAGGGTACCTGGCCCAACAGCAAGACCTTCAACACGGCATCGTCTGCGTTATGAATAGGTTAAGGTTCCGAGGCGCGCCTGGACGGCCACTGCCGGGATAAATCTATACCTTCATTTACTTACTGAAGTACAATTGAGTATATCTCCTTATTCAGGTCCGCTCATAGTCTCTGTTGTTTGTGGTTCCACCTTCACCACCCACCACAACGTACACAAGTAGGACGTGAATTAAACGCGGGCTCAAAGCACCATCACTTGGGACGTGACCACCATGATCACCAGAATCACCATCACCACCTTGTATCTGTTTCCACGTGACTTCAATCATACTTCGATGGTCTGTGTCAGTTTCTCCATGTACCTAAGTACCTAGGTATATATGCCCCCTTCCTAACGCCTTCAGCTACATCTTCGTTCCATTTTCTCCCAACTAAACACTTTCAAACCTCCAACCTTTTGATCTTCAGTCTGCAGTATCACTACGGTCATACAATACATCTCCTCTCGTGTCTGATACCCGTTCACACTTCTTTCTCACATTGAACCACGCTGTGTTTGGAAAGAGACAAATCTACAGCGAACGCCGAATCATCAGATCAATCGACCTGGCCTGTACCTGACCTGACACACCTGAGCGGTCGCGACTCACTACGTCCTTTGCTTCCGATCAAAACTCGCGCCTCGACCAACCCAAGAAGACTATACGAAACTCTTCAAGATGTCCAATTCCAAGACGCGTCGACTTGGCGGCTCCTTCCAGGACCTCATCTTGGACGACAGCGACGAAGTTCTCGTGTCATCAGAAAACGAGCAAACCCCGAGCGCTATTATTATTGATCTCACCGCCGACGACGAGCCAGAGAGCGAAGAGAAGCAAGAGGACAGCCAGGAAGAGAGCGCGGAGGGCCATCCTATCCAAGACGGTCGAAGGGTAAAGATGTCACTGCGAAATCACCCCCTCGATGGCACACATCGATCCGAGACGAGCTTCGAAGTGGACGGGATAGAATACAGGGTGGGACAGTTAGTCGAGCTTGTGGAAGCAGACTCTGATTATGAGGTAAGTTGAGCACGTTGATCGGTGACAATGAGGAGACTACTCTGTCAAGATGATGGGAACTAACTTCTAAATTGCCAGATCAAATTCGTGGAGATCAAGAGTGTCTACGTCCATAAAGAGACTGCAGATATAGTCGTTCGAGGACTCCCCTATACGCGCACCCGAAACCTACTTGGCCGCCTGCCTCGCAAGCAGAATGAGGTCTGTCTGATTCTTGAAATCGATGACGACGATGAGCGTCCCGAGGAGATCCAAGCGCTCATCACGATTGGGCCGGAGACAATTCTGCGTACAAGGACCCTGATCAAAACAAACAAAGCTTTTCCCGCTTGTCGATTCGATGAGGTAGCATACCCTACAAAGACGGCAAGGGAAGAGGAGGCACCACTTACTTGCCGGTGGAAGATGCGTGTTGACTATCGGGATCACTACCATCGCACTGCTGGCCGATGGAATGGTGGAATCATACTTCATATGACTGAAAACGACCCAGGAATCAAGCGACGAAACCTCGGTTTGGACAAGGAGCGATCCCAAGTGTGGCGAGGCGACACATCTCCAGGCGGTGCGATCTTTAGCATGCCTGATGCTGTAAAGATTGAAGGGAGAGGTCTCCACGACGCCCAGCCTGTCCAAACATACTCGTTCGCTGATATCCTCTGCGGATCTGGCGGCATATCCCGTGGGGCTGAGTTGGCAGGCCTGGAGGTCGTCGCTGCTGTCGACCCTTGGTCAGTCGCATGCGATAGCTTTACTGCGAACTTTCCAAATACCCGCCTTTATGAGATGGACGTACCGGATTTTGTCGAAACCATTGACCACCCTCACGTCGACATACTCCATATATCACCAACCTTGCAACTACGAGAGAAGGACGACGAAACGAACGCAGCCGCCATAAACACAATTACCAAGCTCATCGACAAGCTCAGACCTCGATTTCTCACTCTGGACCAGAGTCCGAGGCTGGGAAGCGACGCAAACACTGCTCTTTTCGGATCCCTGGTCCAAGCATGTACCTCGCACGGCTACTCCGTCCAGTGGAAGATCATTAATCTGGTTGACTACGGACTACCACAGCTTACTCGAAAACGGATATTCATCATCGGTGCTGCACCAGGGGAGAAGCTTCCACCATGGCCAACAAGAACTCACAGCTCCGAGCCAGAAGGTGACCAACAGCCATATATGACCGTAAAAGATGCCATAAGCACCCTTGATTCCAGAATACACACACTACACGATCCCACCAATTGTCGTGCTCTCAACCGAGCCCCACGGCCGCTTGACGCTGATGAGCCGATCAACGGAACTATACCCGCAGTCGGTACTCCGTTCGTTCATCCTAGCGGCCGTCGTGAGTTTACACTGCGAGAACTCGCGAGCCTTCACGGATTCCCCGTTTACCACCACTTTGAGGGTGCCTATATCAAGAAGCAGATCGGCAGCGCGTTTCCTCCTTCGGTTGCCAAGGTCTTCTTCCAACACATCCAACAGTGGATGAAGGAAGTCGATGGTGTCATACCACAGTCCTCTAGTATTTTGAAATCTGAAAACAAAAATGACATCGCTGGCCGTGGAGGAAAGGAGAACCAGGCGAACAAGAGACCGGTGGGAACTGAAGATGACGCCAAGGCCGGAGTTGTTTCTCAAGATACCGAGAGCATTGCCAAGCATGGAAGTCTTAATGGGTTTGCCAGCCCTCAGCTTTCACCAGCTTCGACCACACCTACGCTCGGAAGTCCACGACCACGCTCTACTTCTCCAACCATCCCCATGAGACCAGCTATGTCGCAGACACCAGATCCACCGCAGACCCCTTCGGCCAGTTCTCAGTCCGAGCATCACCTCGACGGCCTAGTCCCCGGAATAACGCCTTCTGTGGCCTCCTGCACCGGCTCTGCTGCATCTAGTCCTGGCCCCAGCCGGTATTACGGTGACGGCATCTCTCCGAGGAAGCGTGGGCGTAGTTCTTACGAACTTGATGAGGACGACACCAACGAGCCGACCACAGAGATGCTCGAAACTCCAAGCAAGCGCGCGCGTTATTCATCTCCACAATTCGGGTAGCCACAAAGACCCTTTTCGCCCTAATAGCTGCCTTGCCCAAGCGCTCTGGAAACAGCCGAGAAGTCGAGAGATGGTCGAACGACTGGAACAGCAAAGGCGGATAACAATTGAGCAGCATCAATGGCCATGGATGTACCTGGCTGTCTGGCGGCAGGATCATATGGACCGATGTATATGAGATTGTCAGTAGAGTTATACCTTGCTGGTTCGGAGAACTCGAGTTTATTCGGAACGAGTTCTAGAGGGCATATATGATTGTGGAGTTGGGTAAAAGCTTGGGGAGTTCATAGATTGTCAATTGCTCTGGAAGCGTGGACAGTGTTATGATATCGAGTATTCGATACGAGGTCAAGGTGTATGACAGAGAACTTGAGATTGAATTAGATCGTACATGGTTGTTGTGGAATAAACTCCATCACGTGTGCTCGGACGGTGTTGTTGTTGGGCAAGTTGATATATAATTACGGACTGTTTAACGGCTTGACCTAGTTGTAATGGCCTCTATCTGCGTGGCCGTCGAGACATGGACAAGGCAAGGTTCAAGCGTAGAATTTGATTACTTGGTTTTTCCTTATAACCAGACATGGTCAGCCTGACTGCGCAGTTCATACCACAGCACCATAGCCGCCCCCTCCTGGTGAATTGATCTGCATCCACTCGCCAGCCTGCAAGTTGATGATAGCCTTTCCTCCCAGACTTATCTTCTCCACAGCACCCTCTCTTCCCGTGAATTTGAAGGCAAAGTTACTCCCCTGCTCGCCGGGCAGGCCGCCCTCCATACCATACGGCCTGAAGACACGCCTGTCGCTCAAGATGCTGAACTTCAACGGTATCCGGGCCTCCACCTCCCTCGTAAGCCCAAACCCGCCGGTCCATCGCCCCTTGCCGCCACTTCCCAGCCGGATCTCATTCTTCCGCACCAGCACGGCCGTGCGCTTTTCGACAACCTCCGGGTCCGTGGCGCGCGTGTTGGTAGAATGCACATGCGTTCCGTGCTCACCGTGGTATCCCTCGCAGGCACCCACACCACCGCCAACCGTCTCGCCGTAATTCCACCCCGGAACGACCTTTCCGGTCTCGGGATCCTTGCCGCCCATCCCCCAGCCAAAGCTGTTTGCACATCCGGAGCTGGCGGCGTGTCGGCCGAATGCGCGGAGGATGGTGTCGATGACCCGCTGGCTGGCAAGCGTCGAGCCGCAGATGGCCACCGCGGGTCCGGGGTTCAGCACCGAGCCCTCCGGCACGACGATCTCTACCGGCGCTAGACACCCTTCGTTGAGCGGGATGTCGCTGTCGACGAGGCAGCGGATAGTGTAGATAATAGATGAATGGCAGATGGAGATTGGGCAGTTATAGTTGCCCCAGATCTGCGGGCCTGACCCTGTGAAGTCATACTTGGCTGAGCCTGTCTCCGCGTCGATGGTAATGGTCACGCTCATGGGGGTCCCGTCGTCGAGGTAGTCTGTTGCGTGGAGCGGTTCCGGGTGCGACTTGGCGAGCTGCTTGAACCACTCGCGGACTGCCATCTCTGCGTTCTTTTGAATAGCGTTCATGTATTTGTGCACAGTGGGGAGACTGTATTCCTCGCAGAGCCTGTGAAGCAGGATTATTCCGCGCTGATTGGCGGAGACTTGTGCTTTGAGGTCAGAGATGTTATCTGCCATTCTGCGTGTGACGCTGCAGCCTGGAAACTCGCCGGCTTTTTGGAAGGCGGCGCACACTTCATCTTCAAGGAAGTCGCCGCCGCTTACGATTTTCATCGTGTCGACGTTGATGCCTTCTTCCCACAGTTCCTTCGACTCGGGCATCATCGACGTAATACCTTTACCTCCGATATCTGTGTGGTGACCCCGAGAAGCGACGTAGAAGGCGATCTCATCACCCACAAAGACAGGGGTGACGACTGTCAAATCCGGCAGATGTGTACCTCCCCACTGTGGATGATTTGTGAGAAGCACGTCGCCGTCCTTCAACTTGCCCAGCCAGCGCCGGTGCTGTGCCTGGATGGCGAACTGCATGCTGCCAAGATGGATTGGGATGTGTGGAGCATTTGCCACGAGCTTGCCTTCTGGGGAAAATATGGCGCAGGAGAAGTCCAATCGTTCCTTGATACTTGTTGATATCGAAGTCCGTTGCAATGTGTTGCCCATTTGTTCAGCGATGGCCATGAAACGGTGCGCGAAGACGGAGAGCTGAATCGGATTCTCGGCGCCTTCATTCGGACCGTCTCCATTTGCAAGAAGTGAGCCCTGGGCGTCTTCCACCTTGTCCAAAACGACGTGGTTCTCCAGAATTACCGCCCTGAAGTTCGGCTCCACGAAAATAGTCTGCGTTTGGTCGATGATTAGTGCAGGGCCGGCGATGACACTTCCCCTGGGTAAGCCACCGAGCTCATAGATGCCAGTATCTACCCAGGCCCCGTTGACGTAGACACTCTGTGTCTCGTTAGGCCGTAAGCTCTTTTCTTCAGCGTTCGCAAGAGACAAGCTGATTTCCTCCCAGTCTGGCCGTTCCTCAACTTGCTTGCCTGCACCACCAGTACCCCTGATCTTGATGGACTCGATCACTATGTTTCGGTTCATCGAGAAAGCGAATTCCCGCAAGTGATGATCTTTGAAAGCACTGGCATAATCGCCATCTTCCGGTTTCGAAATGGTGATATTCGTGTCAGTGCCAAAGTAGCGGAGAACAAGCGACTCCTCAAAACTCAGCGACTCTGCCTCAGCTCCCTGGCTAGCCAGCTCCCGTCCAACCCGCTCCTTGAGAAGTTCCAGTCGTGATTCGACGTGCTGCATGGCGTTCTCGCTGAGGACCTCCGCGTATGGCTCAAATACCTCACACTGCAGCTCCGCCTGGGCAATACCGTGGGCGGAAAGGAGCGAGGACCAGCGGTGGATTAATATCCTTTTGATGCCAAGCTTGTCCGCGATGGAACAAGCATGCTGTCCACCTGCTCCTCCGAAAGAGACCAGATTGTGGTTTTCCGGTGCGAACCCTCGTGCCTCAGTCGCGTTCCTGATCGGTCGACTCATGGTCTCGTTGGCGATGTTCAAAAAGCCCAATGCGACATCCTCAGGCGAGAGGTTCTGTCCAGTTTGCGTGTTGAAATCCGTGGTGATGTCCTTGAATTTCTGAGAAATAACAGTTGTGTCCAATGGTTCATCGGCGTTGGGGCCGAAGATCGATGGAAAGGAGGATAGGACCAAGCGGTTAAGAAACAGATTCGCATCAGTCACAGTGAGAGGCCCTCCTTTCCGGTAGCATGCTGGCCCGGGATGAGCACCGGCGCTCTCCGGCCCGACAACCAGCAAACCGTTCCGTGCAAACAGGATGGAGCCGCCACCTGCTGCCACAGTAGCAATATTGAGCATGGGAACGTTGATCGTTCGCCCAGCAATAGAAGCCTCGGTGATATAATCGTACTTTCCATCGTATCTCGAGACATCAGTGCTCGTACCACCCATGTCGAAACCTATCACAGCAGTCCCATCTGCTGGATCGTAACACGACTTGGCAATGCCAACCACGCCGCCAGCCGGTCCACTGAGCAATGCCTCATTGCCTCTGAACTTATGAGCCTGTTTGAGACCGCCATCGGAGCACATGAACTCGACCCGTTGGGGCAGGACCTCGAATCCGCTCTCAAAGTTCTCCACGTACCGCTTGATCACTGGATAAAGGTACGCCTCCGAGCATGTCGAGTTGCTCCTGATGAGGTACTTGATGTTCGGACTCGTGCCCGAAGAGGTCGTTACATACTTGAAGCCAACTTCTGTGGCTAGATCGGCAACGAGTTGCTCGTGCTCTGGGAAAACGTATGCGTGCATCAATGATATGGCCAGAGACGAATACCCTTGCTCGAGCAGATCCTGTAGCTGACCACGGACGACATCTGGGTTGGGCCTCCTGAGGATGCGGACGATCTCGCCGCTTGCCGTCCTCACCAGGTCTGGATCCGTGAGCTCCCTATTCTTATTCAGGGGCTGGGGGTTCAGGTCATAGTCCTCGATGGTCACTCGCTCGTCGATTTCGACAACCTTGTCGTGTAGGGCCTGCGCTTTCCTGATCCTCAGGTCAAACAGTTTGGGCCGAGACTGATCCCCAATAACACAGACATCTTTGAAACCCTTAGTGGCCAAGAGGGCAAATTTCTCCCCCTTATGCTCAAGCAGGGCATTGGTCGCCACGGTCGTGCCGATACGGCAGGAGGCTAGCTAGGAAAAACACTGGTTGGCCAATCGTGTCCTTGTAAACATCATCCCCTGATGCCGCTGCACTTACCTATGCGTGACCCATCTAGCCTCTGTCCTGGCGGGATCTCCCGTCCTTCTGCCGCTCCAAGAACCCTTCGGATCGCCTCCGTTGGTGCATCTCGGTAATTTGCTGGGTCTTCGGAAAGCAGCTTAAAGGTCAATGGTTCTCGACCCGGGATGTAAGCGATGACATCGCAAAATGTACCGCCACGGTCTATGGCTACTCTGATATCTGCCATTGCTGGGATGAAAATTGACATACGCCCAGTGAAAGGAGAAGTGTTTCAAGATCAAAGCGGATGAACGGTACTTGGCACAATAAGTCAAAACGCGCAGGCACTACACGACCCATAAGATGACCTCTCACGACTTCTGGATCTGTCTACTGATTCCCCACTTTGTTGTAGATGACTCCTGCAAGCGATTTGTGACCTGAACCGGAACCGGACCGGGTCGCAATGGCGACAAAACCCACGTGAAATGTGCGACGATCCTTCCGACCCTGAGACTTGATTGCCTATAGGTTACTTCCGCACCCGATACGAAAACTTCTGGCAGTTCCCGTATGAGTGGTGTCGTGCTTTGCTTAATTTTCCGCTACAACAGCGGGGCCGGCAATGTCGTGCTCGCCCCGGCAAATAGCGGTATCGGGCTTGGGAGACTGTTGATAACAAAGTACAGGCTGAATCAGCCCATACAATAGCAAATAAAATGGACATGAGTTACTCTCAAGTGCGTACAATTAGTAGATTTCCACATGCTCATTGGGGTTGGGACAAAAAAGGCTGAACACGATGGCACCGGGCAGGACAGCGACCACCGAGGTGATATCACCAGCGGATCTCAAGACCGGTCCTTTGACAAGCACGACAAGTCCAGATCCGAAGCTGGATGAAGCCCCACCAAGTACAGGCGCAGGTTGGCTGCACTGGCATGAGCCAGGTACCTCAGCCGCGGAGAAAAGGCTGGTGTTCAAGCTTGACTGGTTCCTGTTGAGCTATTCTTGCTTGAGCTTCTTCATCAAGCAGGTAAGGGCGTGCCGTTCAAACCCCCAGACACCGAAGGTATCTCGAGCTGACTTATACGACAAAAGTTGGATGGAAACAATGTGTCCAACGCCTATGTCTCAGGCATGGAGACGGAGCTTGGCTTCGGTCCAGGCAACGAGCTGAGTTGGATGAACACGTTCTTCTCCGTCGGCACCATCATCGGGGGGCTGTTTGCCAACCTTATCATCACCGTGGTCCGGCCAAGCTACTGGCTACCGGGCTGTCTGGTTGCCTGGTCGCTCCTCGTCTTGGGCATGTACCGCTGCGACACCGCATCTCAGTTTTATGTGCTTCGATTCTTCATTGGGTTGTTTGAGTCTGCGGCATGGCCTGGTAAGCACAAGGACAAACTGCCGGCGAATTGGGTATAGCTAATCGAAACTCGCCAGGCGTAATGTACACGTTAGGCTGCTGGTACAGAAGGAGCGAGTTATCCCGACGATCTGGACTGTTCGTCATGAGTGGCGTACTGGGGCAGATGTTTTCGGGATACCTGCAATCGGCGCTGTACAGTGGTATGGGGGGAAGAGGTGGCTTGGCTGCTTGGAGATGGCTCTTCATCTTCGACTTCATCCTGGCGATACCTGTGGCTATATATGGCTTCGTAAGTTTCGTCAGTTCCGATTCTTGTCCACGGCCCCTAACAGAGAGCAGATCTTCTTCCCTGATACTCCGGAGACCACGAAAGCCTTCTATTTCAACGAGTGGGAGAGGGCGCGGGCGCGGGAGCGCATCGAAGAGGAAGGGCGGCAGCCTGTGGGTAAATGGAACTGGGGCGTCGTTGCGCGGATCTTTGGCTCCTGGCAAGTGTACGCCTTCACCCTGGGGTACAGTCTCTGGACGCTCACTGCTGGCTCGTACGTCATGCAGTACTTCGGACTGTATCTCAAGGCCACGGGCCAGTACAGCGTCCCCGAGATCGACAATATTCCCACTTTAATAGGTGCGGTCAACTTTGTCTTCATGGTAGGCTCGGGCTTTGTCGCAGACAAGATTGGCCGCCGTGGGCCAGTGTGCTTCGCGGTGGGATGCCTGCTCACGTTTGTGTACGCTGTGCTCACGGCATGGTATGTGCCCCATGCGCTGCGAATGGCTGTTTTCATCCTGGCTGGATGTTATGGGTGCTACACGCCGTTGCTGGCTGGGTGGGCAAATGAGGCGTGCGGTGGCGACCAACAAAAAAGGGCGTTTGTTCTTGCGTTCATGGTCTCTGTCGGCTCGGCGGTCGTAATTCCTTTCCAGCAGCTGCAGTTTCCCAGCTCTGAAGCGCCCGAGTTCTCAAAGACACATGGCTGGGCGAGCGCTCTTGCCTTTGTTGTTGCTCTAACACTGTGGACCGGCGTCGGCCTGCCCATGTTGCAGAAGTGGAGAGAACGTCAGGCCAGGCCTGGTGCTGAGCAGTATGATGTATACGCCTAGAACCTCATGTACACCTAGGCAGGTGGAAATGCTCTAGTGGAACAGTCATATCGAACGCAGGTAGCAAAGCTAACAATCGTGGGGTCGCAACTGCCGTGAGGAGCCGTCGTCATTTGACGTCCAGTGCATTAGTGTAAACGCGTCACGCAAGATGTCTTGTGGGTGGAGTCGGCGGACGAAGACGTGCAGAATTTGCGCGTTTGTGGCTCATTGTCGTCGTCTGGTTTTCTGGCTTGCATCAAACCAGACGTAACCATCTGGCACAGCAGACCAGGACGTGATCTGAGGCCCAATGATCGTAACAGAAGCTGGCAAACGCAAGCAGCGGCGTCAGGTCACCATCGTGTTCTTGTCGAGCGAATGTAACCTCAACGACGCACGAAGGTGACAACGTCATTCGTAGCGCCACCCGGACTGTCACCCATCACCAGCAGAGATCGCAGCGCACACAGCACACCACTTCCTTCCTCATCTGACACGCAAGCGCATCATGATAATGAAAGACGGTTCAGTCAAGAAAAGAGGGTTCCAAAAATTCCCTAGCCAGCCGAAGCCAACTAGGAGTGGTCATGTTATAGTTTTCAACTAGCAAAAACGTGTTCTCAGGCGTACCTTCACTGAATCACGTAAAGCCCGTGCACCAGGATGAAGAGAAAGGAAGAAGGAAATGCAGCAAAGCTGCTGGGAGATGGAGCGGGTTTATATAGTTGTTTTTTGAAGTGTGGCGCACGGGCCGCCGTTTTCGCTACGCCGCCCGGCAGAATGAGTCACTGGCCATGCCGGTTGGCTGCCTACGCCGGCTGTCGGCCAGCTGGCGACGAATGGTGATCCTTACGGAGCCACCTAGGTACATTTCAACATTCTCGAACCATTGTACGCATAACATCACAATAGACATCGACCTTGACGTTGCGTCTGTTATAAAGCTGTGAACGACTATGTGGTGTTCAGTATATAGGTAGCAATCCGCGGAATGGCTTTCAAGGCTCCGGTTACTGTCGGAGGTCGTCTGAACTATCGTCAACAAGTCATTGAATATCCTCGTGTATGTAGGCTGACAAATATATTTTGGAAGTCAATAATCCAATGGATCATGAAGCTGCGTGGCTTGAGTAACATTAGTCTTTGGCTGCTGTCAAGTAACTTCCCAAGGTTACTACAGGACCCGAGAATTTACTGCACCTCCAGAGCTGGCATTGCATCACGGCGCCACGAGAACTCCAGATGTCCATCGATTGGGCATGGCTTCCAAGGTAATTACGTGGCCCCGGGGGCTCAGCTCTCAGCTGCCAGCTAAGCACGCAGCATATCTATGTACTTAAGCACCTAACCCCGCGTTGCATTGACATGCACTGAAGTTCTCATGGACTTGTCAAATGTTGCTCCGGCAGCTCAGTCTACTATATGCTGACACGATACTCAACGACGGACTTATATATATTTGATCCCTGTCAACTGGTCAACTGGTCACCATGAGCTTTGGCTTCGGAGTTGGCGACTTTCTCGCTGTTATTGAACTCGCAATGAAGATTCGCAAGGAATTCGCCGGTGCTCCAAGCCAGTACAAGGCTCTGTCTGACGAGGTCAAAAACCTCTCAGTTCTCATTCAGGATGTTGAAACCGAAGCAACTGGAATGGATCCAGCCCTGGCGACCAAAGTGAAGGACGCTATGGAGAGTTCGAAAGGCGTACTACACGATCTGCATGCATTCATTGAGAAGAACAAGAGTCTCACATCGAAGAAGTCACATTTAAACCGTGCCTGGCAAAGGTTTTCAATAGACACGCGGGAAATAGGCGACCTTCGGTCCCGCATCGCAAGCAATGTCGTGGTGCTACAGGCTTTCACGGAGAGGAGCATGAGAGATACTCTGGCCAAAATTGAACATAGCGTCGAATATCGTAATCGCCAACAGGAGCGCCTGCAGGTCCTTGACTGGATCAGCAAAGATGACTACAAACACCACCAAGATATCCAAAGCGGGCTACTCCAACTACGTCAACCTGGAACAAGGCAGTGGCTTTTCGACTCCGAGACATGGAAAACGTGGCTCAACGACAGAGGTGCAACTCTGTACTGTCCAGGGATGCCAGGAGCAGGCAAGACAGTCACTACCGCTATGGTCATTGAAAGGTTGCAGCAGATCTACACGAACCAGGTTGCTTTGGCCTACATTTATTGCGAATATCAACGAGAGATTAAGTCCGACCTGCAACACGTACTTGCGAGGAGCACGTTGAGGATGCTGCTGGACCATCTGGACACTGTCCCTGACGAGATCACGAAATTCTATTATGAAGGTCGAGATTCCGACACTGACCAAATCTTTAACCTGCTCAAGACGCTAGCAATCCATTCCCGGACGATAGTCATCATAGATGCCTTAGATGAGCTGGATCCAGAGCCCAGGGATAGGCTTTTGGAACAACTGTCGAGACTTCAGCAGGAGGCTTCAATCAATGTCTTCCTAACCTCTAGGCACATTCCTGAGATTCAGAAACGAGTCGCAGCCAGTTTCCTGAAGCTCTTGACAGTCGAAGTCAAGGCCACCGAGGACGATGTGCTAAGCTATCTCGAGGACAGCGTCATGCTCTTACCCAATGTCGTCCAGAATGACGCGACACTACAGGCAGAGATCAAAAGTACGATCGTGAAGTATACACGAGGAATGTCAGTAATAGTGCTACCAATCCATCTCATGGATTGCCTCTTGACGATAATCTTGTTGCATGCTAACCGGTAGCAGGTTCCTACTCGCACACCTGCACATCATTTCTTTGAAGTCCAAGAGAACAAGAAAAGCCATACAGCAAACACTGCGTCAAATTTCTGAAGGGAAGGCTTCCTATCGGGAGGCATACGACAATGCGATGAGACGTATCCAAAGTCAAGGGCAAGACGACCGCGAGATTGCAATGCGAACACTGCTCGTCTTGTTCCTTGCCAGACGTCCTCTCAGTGCCGAAGAGCTATGCCATTTCATTGCAGTCGATCTCGGAGACAGCGAACAAGAAGGTGTCTTCGACTTGGCGGACGTGCTGGAACTTGAGGAGATCTTATCCATGTGTGCCGGATTGGTACGCTACCAGTCTGAGACCAACAAGGTTCAATTCGTCCACCGATCGACCAAAGAGTACTTGAAAGAGACAGAGGATCGGTGGTTCCCAGATGGCGAGGCTACCATGCGGGACATCTGCGAAACTTATAACAGAACGTGGGAGGCCGTAGAAGCCACTGGGTGCGAGGATAAAGCCTATTACGTGTTACTTGGATACTCCAGAAGCCACTGGGCATCGCACTACCTCGCAGCCGACAAACTTACACCCGAAGAAGAACATGCGGCCGGGTCTGCTGGAATAGACATTTTGCCAAGCGGTCATGGGACAGCACAATCGACACTATACGGATTGAGACGGCTCGGCAGAGAGCTCAATGGCATGGATGATTTACTGGAAAAAGCTGCTTCTGGTGGCCAATGCGCCATTGCCGAACTTCTGTTGACGGCGAACCCTACGATCAATACCTCTGACGCGCTGGACAGGGCCTTAGTCGCTGCTTTTAAAGGTGGACATACAGATACTGTATCATTGCTGTTGAAGAACAATGCAAATGTGCAGATAAGGGATCATGGCCTGAGCTTACTGGCAATTGCCGCACAGGGAGGCCATTTGGGCAGCATGCAAGCTCTGCTTGAATGTGATGAAGGAGTCGTCCATTCTCTCATACGCGATGAAGACATGCCCGGGAGGGGTTTGATAGCAATGAATGCTTTCAAGGCCGGCAATCCCTCCGGGGACCATGACAGCGACGGCACGGTGCCGCTATGGATGGTGTCGCCATTGTCTCTGGCTGCTCACGAGGGGCATGCCCAAACCGTACGCTTCTTGCTCAACCTCTTGATAACCCACACTGGATTTATCGAAGATGAGGTTGGTTTGTCTAGAAGGTTTAAAAGCGCTGCAATCTGCGCCATGAAAGGGGGAAACTTGGACGTGTTCCAGGACCTCCTGCCGCTTGTGGCCGAAAACATGGAGATAGAACACCCGTTTTACAAACCCAGCTTATTCTCCCTCGCTTGTCAGTCGGGTCGAGATGAATTCGCTGAATTACTTACGACGACATGGTCCCCATTGAGGAAGGCGCCTTATTAGATGCCGTGCGCAGAGGTCTGCTCGGGACAGTGCGCCGCATGCTACCGAGGACAGACACTGCTCTGCTCAACAAACAAAACAATGAGGGTTGGAGCCTGCTCCATGATGCCGCAGCAAGTGGGAACACCGAAGTGCTCAGAATGCTCGTCCAGCGACAAGACTTGGACGTCAATTCCGTGATAAGACATGTCTTGGATGCTTGGTCCGTAATAAGACACTCCGACTCCGAGGACGTCTATTCCCTAATAAGATACATGGAACTTCTACGGGAGGGCGACTATGATTACACACCGCTATACCTCGCTGCCGCACGGGGGCGTGTCGAAATCGTTAATATACTGCTACCGCGGCAAGATTTACATTTGAACGCGGCAACTTCAAGAATGGTAACCCCTCTTATGGCAGCAGTAATACAAGATGAAACAGAGGTTTTACAAATCCTCATTCGACAACCGCAAAGTCTCGTGAACCTGAAGGCCGATACTGGCGATACAGCGCTCCATTTGGCCGTGGCAAGAGGAAAGCCAGAAGCTGTGCACGTACTCCTTGAGGGTGAAAGTATTGATCTGAACATGAAAGACTTCTATGGTTACAGTATGATCTTCAAAATACTCTATATGGAAATGAAGAAGAGAACTCCTGCCAGCTTGGACAACGTTACTAGGAGTATGGCAGAGGATCCGTGTCCTATGCTTGCTGAGACTCTTAGTGTTCCCTATCGCCCTCAACCTACCAAAGATCCTCTAGATACTCTGGTCTCGGTCGTGTTGCGTCTTAGAAGTGTTCGAGATAGAAAGTTCTCGGAGCAAGTGTGGTTTGCCAATATGCTTGTCGTGTGATGGGATCCAAGATCTGCTGGAGGAGTGGAAAGCCTTCTTCAGAGCACCACGAGTGGAAAAATATTGTCATACGTGCTATTGTCTTCGGAGGAGCCATCGTCACAGCCAAGCTCCTGCACAGTAAAGCGACTAATTAGATTAGACTTGTATAGCCGAGCCTGTCAAGCACAGATTGGGGTTTTGACCTTAGACTTCCTGTTATATAGGATCGAGAACACTGCCTTGGTTGGATCGAGGAAATTTAGCCAATGTGATCACCGCCACACTATGTCATGTCTACACTGCGCAAGTATCAACTTGATTTTCAGTGATCTTCGTATGGCAGTAACACCGAGTTGCATGGCACACCACCTCAGAGCTAGCGCAATCCATAACAGAGCTCGGAACATAAGCCACGGGTGTGTTTCCAGTCAGACATACGAATTCCAAAAAAGCACTGCCTAGAAGCCATCCTGCCGGAACGCTGTATTTATGTCCACCCAAATCGGATTCTCCACGGCCTCCTGGTTACTCAAGTACATGTAAGACTGCAACCATGTAAAAGTCCACTGCTAAATCCAATGAAAATTGATTATTCAACGTTGAAATGGAACATAGTCTAAGCCTAGAGACAAATTTCTACACAATCCGTCCAAGATCCCCTCAGAGCATGAAAGCCATGACAGCCACAACCCCCAAAGCCAACCCAGCACCAGCCGCACTCCGTCCGGCACCGGCAGTCACGACAGGAGTCGAGACAGCAGTAGCCTTCGCCGAAGCCGAGCCAGCTCCAGCGACACTAGAGATGGTCGGTATCAGTGTCGCCATACCAGAAGTCTTAGCCTTGGCCACCGATGATGCTGTGCCGTTGCTGTAGACAGACCCAGACCCAGACCCAGACCCAGACCCAGACCCAGATCCAGCACCGGCGTTGTTCACCGGAGACGCCCCGTAGTAGCCTGCGGACACAGTGGTGGGCACAGCGACCACCGGGATGGTCAGTGTGCTGCTGCTGGCCTGGAGGCTAATCGTAGAGGTAGAAGTGGAAACGCTCTCCTGCTGGACCCTCTCGGGCGCGATGGCCACGGGGCTGGAGCCTTCCGTCTCGGACGAGCTGGCTGGGCTCGACGCCGATTCGGATCCTGCACTCGCAGTTACAGCTGGGCTGGAAACGAAATCGGAAGCAGAAGCAGAAGCGGAAGCCTCCGACCCAGATTGGCTGGTAGCGAAGGCGGGAGCGGCAGCGGGAGCGGAGACCTCAGATCCGGAAGGGCTCGAGCCACTGCTGCCAGACCCGGCGGTCTCAGCTGGCGAAGAGGCCGAGGTGCTAGCAGCCTCGGCGACGGGGCAGACGGTCGTGTAGACGGCGATGACCTCCGTGGTCACGGATCCGACCCTGGCGGGGCAATCCGTCACAGTTGCTGCACATGAAGTGATTGTGTAGACTGTGGTGCTGTAGACGGTGCTGGTGGTGAACTGCTCGGCGGTGGTGGTGCCTGCGAGAGCCTCCGCGGATGAGATAGCCGACACAGGGACGACTGTCTCGGTGACGATCTCCTCTGATGCGGTCTCGGAGATAGGAAGGACAGTGGTCGACACAGCGTAAGACGATGTAGTCACGTGAGGGGTAGCCGGGCAGTCCGTCACTGTTGATGCGCAAGAAGTCACGGTGTAGACTGTGGTCGAGTAGAAAGTGCTGGTCGTGTATCCACCAGCTGGGCTCGTCACCGCCGTAGCCGCAGGAGGGCTCTGGGTTACGGGAACCACGGTGGTAGAGACAGGGTAGCTCGACGTCGTCAAATGGGGAGTAGCTGGGCAGTCCGTCACTGTCGGGGCGCAGGAAGTGACCGTGTAAACCGTGGTAGCGTAGACCGTGCTGGTTGTGTAACTAGGCACGTGGCTGGTAGTGAGAGCCGAGGTCGTGGACTCGACCTTGGTGACTGGGACGATTCCGGTAGAGACTGCAATGCTCAACGACAAGATGGCACTCGTCGCGTATTCCTCCGAGCTGGAAGTGAGCGACGAGCCAGCTGAAGCAGAGGTCCAAGTGGCGTTAGACCAAGTAGAAAGCCTGGTCGACAGAGGGATGCTGCTGCTCGTGGAAAGGGGAAGGGTAGATGACTCAGACGCAGAGCTGAGGCTGATGCTACCGCTGCTCAATTGGGATGTCGCGACAGAGCTTCCCGTGCCAGAAGCCTTGAGCGTTTGCGAGCCAGTGTGGGAATGATGCACCGAGTGGCTGTGCGAGTGACCGTGAGGATGTCTTGAAGCCGCACTGGATACACGCGTGGAGACAACGGAGCTGGAGCTTGAGGCAACGGACAATGATGTGGCCTGTGTAGGAGCCGCACTGGTCAAGACCGCGGAAGATGAAGGAGACTCGCTGCTCAAGACCGAAGCTGAAGAAGAGGCTTGAGCGGGGATGAAGCTGCTCAGGCTCGACGAAGACGAAGATGCCTGAGTAGGATCAGCACTGCTCAGGACTGTAGGCGAAGAGGTAGCCTGGGTAGAAGCCTCGCTGGTCAAGCTTGTGGATTGCGTAGAAGTAACGCTGCTCGCGATAGAAGAGGACGAGGTGGCTTGCGTAGAAGACTCGCTAGTCACAACGGTGGATGACGAAGAAACCTCGCTGCTCAGGATGACCGACGACGTAGAAACGGCCTGAGTAGAAGCCTCGCTGCTCAAGCTGCTCGACGCCGCGGAGGACAAAGAAGAGGTCTGCGAAAGAACCACACTGCTCGAAGTCGTAGTCGGCACGACGACACTCGCACTCGTCGCAGAGGTAGAGCTAGCCACAGAGCTGGTGCTCGTAGTGGCCGGGCAGGCCTTGCAGCCGCACCTCATGGACTCATACAGGACCTGGTTGTAGGGGGTATCGTTGTCGTCGTTCTGGGCCGCGTACCACTGGTCCCAGACCATGACACCGCCGAACATGGGGGAGTCGGCGTGCTGGCAGAGGACACTGCTGGCGACGGATGCGTCCGCGTAGCCGGTACCGGCGGCGGCGGCGCTGCCGGGGAGACCGATGTGGATCTTGGCGTCGCTGCTGGGCGTGTTGGCCAGGAAGGTCTCCCAGGCGGCGTAGTTGAAGCCCGAGTTCAGGGTGCCGTCGAGGTTGACCAGGTTGCATTGGGGGTTGTTGTAGAACTGGACCCAGAGTCGGTCGAACTGCACGTTCTCCAGGAGGTACATCATGTTTTGGTTGTCGTCGAGGGGGCACTGGGGAGAGGCTGTGATGATGTCGGTTCGTCCGGAGGAGGTGATCAACTGCCTCAAGGTCGTGATCATGCCTGCGTAGCCTTCGTCACCGGCTGTTGTTGATGTTAGTTATGATGTTTGGCCATTAATAGGTCAATGCATAGAAACGTACCAAGAGAGGACTCAAGATCAAAGTCAAAACCGTCAACTGCATTGGAAGTAGTTCCATCGTCGAAAGGTCTAGGCTTGCCTGCCTCGATCCAGGCAGAGTCACTGGGACCAAAGGCACCCCACATGAACTCAGCAAACTCAACGCCGTTGTCCCAGCTGGATATTCTGTAGTTGTCACCGATAATATCATAGACACCACCGATGGAGATCAAGACCTTCTTGCCAAGCTGTTGGCAAGTCGCGATACCGGGAGTGAGAGATGGACACTCCGAGAGGAGGTTAGACGAAGATCCATCGGCTTCATACCATTCCGCCCAACAATGGGCACCGAAGTTGGTACCGGGGTAACCAGTTGCACCGCCATTCTCAGGGGAGATGTTCACGAAACCCAGAGTAATGTAGTCGATGGAAGGGTCCTGGCAGGCCGTGGCCAGGTCTCCATCACCATTCTGACCCCAGTAAACATTAACACTGCTGGCAGATACCAGCGTGGGAGCGGCCACAAGTGCAGCCGCAACGAAGGACTGACGGAAATACATTTTGTATCAAAAATAACAGAATGCTAGAGACTCGAAGGAGTGTAGTGGCCGTGGCCAGGAAAGAGTGTGCGGTCGTTAGGATCAACGAAAGGACGCAAAGAAACCTTTGCTAGTTGAGAGCACTCCGTCGTTATACTTGACAAGACGATGGGAGGAGGGATGGAGAAGGAGAGAGAAGAAGGAGAGAAGCAACAAACCAAGTGACATGCCTATGTTCTTACATACTGGGCAGACGCCCGTAGGGAAGTGGATATGACTCCTGTCAGAAATCGCAGGAAGGATGCAGTCAGTAATCATGACCGAACCATATTCACCATCAAAGCCCCGTCCTCCTACAGCAGGGCAACCGTCAGTAATTTCCCCTTTCCAGTGTCTACGTCAAAATATGACTGGAACAGTATGGGCCAAATGTTCGAGCAGGCAGCAATGCTGTCAGCAATGGTTCGCGAGATTAAAAAAACCGGCCGTGATGCCGAGAAAAGCCCAATCAGTCACCGGCTTGCAGTAGCATCGTCAGGAACAAGCATGGTGTACGGCCTAGAACGGTGGTGATATCCAGGTGGAGGGGGGTCAGTCATCAGCCAGGATTGGCCAGCCGTGGGACTAGTAGGCAGCCACACACTAGAGTGGGCGGTTCAAGCGAGGGTAATGCAGGTACCGAATCAGTGGGGTGTGTAGGACCCAGCAACGCATGACCAATTGCCCGGTGATGGTGTTGTCGGGCCTAGCTGCCGTTGATGGTTTCTGGCTTCTTGGTTCCAATATCACTCTAGTCTGGCACTTTGGGTGTAAGTGCAGTCAGGGGGCCATGAAGAGGCGGCTCAAAATAAGCATCATGTCTCCCTGCCGTGATCAACACTGGCCTCATCCTTTTCCAGGCAAACTGATGAGCACCTTGCATATGGTATTTACTGTAGATGTAGATGATCAGCCTCAGGGTCGACAGACATTGACGGCAACTTCCTACAGAAGAGCAGCCGAAACGCGAAGGTAGAGTTTTTACTCACCATTCCCATTGAGGAGGGAAATGGCTGACAGGCTGAACGCTCATGTCTTCTATTGGATCCACCAGTACCCCCTCGGTGCCGCAATCGTGCAGGGGAGGCTTGTCCACATCCAGCAACTCGGTCATTGCAAGAGCCCATGTGGCCGGCCAGACAGCCAGAGCCCGAGTGAGGGGGTGAACGCGTGAGAGGAGCACTTGAGAGAGAGAGGGGGAGGAGGCCAACAGTCTGCCAGTCTGCGGTCATTGCCCGCAGTGGCGGATTTGACAACCGAAAGCGAGGAGATTTTGGTGGGTGGGCCTGAATCTGGACTCTGGGGAGATGCTTGCTGTCGATGAATTGTGGTCTGACATCTGCCCAAGAGAGGAGAGGATGTGTACGTACGCAGTACTTAGGTAGATCCGGATCCCCTTGAGCAACCAACGAGAAGCTTGCGATAAGATGGGATGAGACCGCACGTGAGATAAGATCGACTTTAAGCTTGGTACAGACCCATAACCTTGGAACTCTTCAGGGGTTCAAATGTGTTTGCAGGGTGCCCAGCGCCCACTGCAGCGCCCACAGGTCGGCGAGCCGTCCCGGATCAGCGCGGAAATTATCCGATCATCAACAAAAGTATGTTACCATAGTACAGTACTGTATGAGGTAACATCACACTCACTGTCACTCACGGATTAACACAGTACCATACTTTCTACTTACATACTAAGTACCTAAGTAGGTATCCATATGTAATCCATACTGAAGAAAAGAAACTTGATATTGACAAACGACTTGTCGCTTGAGCACAGCACCACATCTCTCGTTATTATGCTCGTTATTATGTTGATCCACTCATTTACGCAATATCCTAACCATTGTCTGGCTGAACAGGAACATCAACAGTCAACAGTCAACAATGACCGGCATCGCTGCTGCATGCCATCGCCAACTGTATTTGCGGATCTATACTTATTTGTGTAGAACCCCATGGCATGGTTTATTGCGGTATTCCGCCCCCCGCCCCGGCCCCGAGTTTCCAGACCAAAGCCACCTGTCTGGCAGGCTTAGCAGGGATTCTTTGGCGCGACCCGGGTCCGTCATCTGTCATCTGGGCAGGACTCGGAATGAACATACGGGACGGTTAAACTAAGGCAAGCCGACCCGTGGTGGACGGGCCGATGTGGATTCACAAGTAACACCTGGACATCTCAACGCCCATCGGACACTATTACTTCTCGATCGGACATGTTCAAAGAGATCAATTGATACATGATGTTAACACGTCGTTCCACGTTGACAACAAGGACATTATGCCTCGAAGACAATGAGTCTCCAGCATGCTCCCGCCCCTACGTCAGTCGCGCCGATCTGCCTTTGCCCCGGAAGCCTCGATCCTCAGCTAAAGCGTAGTCGGCAGCCATCTTGGGGCATATCTTTTCTTTGACCACAATGCTCAGTCAAGAGGAGGCGGCATGCCGCTCATTTCTTGGTGTGGTATTATAGGCGTCTTGCCCGGCTTCCTTTGTCTGCACTTGAATGCATGACAATGGCTTATGGGGAGCAAAGTCTTTGTCTTTTACCGGGCAAACCGCCCGATGAGATCACTGGCGAGCCCTCGGGACCATTGCAGGATTCTTCGACAGGTTTATGATCTGACATGAAGGTATTTAGAGGGCTTCCGGGCGTCCTTCTTTTTCCAATGTTCTCCTGCACACTCATCCGGTCCACTCCAGTCCAGTAATTCAGCATCTCCGCACACACGCACACACGCACCATAATCACTTATTCTCTCTATTCATATACGTTGATCGTCACAGAGAAAATGAGGGACAGTGAGTACAGGTGCACGGTTGTGTACAGTGTGTGTGGACATACTGTGCTGGAGCGGTCAAGTCAACAGGTTGGCGGGACCCAGGAGGAGGTAAGTCGACACATCTCATTCGCTTCGATCCGAATCTCCCTGCCAAAGGGGATTGAATGCAAAGCTGGCTGGTGTCCCAGTTGCTCAAAGCACTATCAACCGGATAACATCGACAACGCGCCTGCCATTGATAACTATTGGTGTTACAAGTCCCAGCACAGGTGGGTTCATCCCGTGGACCCAAAGCAGGTTCCCCGGAGCGCACTGTTCTCCCGCCCTGGATGCAAGTTGGTAAGATCCGCCGTCGTCGACGTGGCTGCCTGCCTTGACTCTCTCTTTGGCCAGGTGCACAGCAGGAGCGTGGAAGAGATCAATTTCCTGCACATGTGTGGACCGAAGTACATTGAAGCGGCGAACCTCATCCGCTTTGCCACTATCCGGTGGGCGCGAAGGCTGGCGTGCCAGAACAAACCCCTGCCTGCCTGTCCTTGTCCCGGAACTCAGGAGGAATGCCATGGGCTGGCTACCCCAACAAGTGGCAGGGAATGTAAGCGTGGTAAGAAGAAGGGAAGGCCAACTCCCCTGATCAGTCTCCCCAAATCTCAACGTTCCCTTACATTTGTCAACGAGAAAGGCGACAAGCTTTGGATCCCAGGCGCCCACCGAACACCATCGCCTAAATCCCAGAGCGCGCCGGCCCGATCACCGCAGAGTCTGTCATGGTGCCAACGCCACGGGAAAGTGGACGCGTCGACTGTGGATATGAACTGCAATCGGTGCAATGCGATATTTCTCGACGAAAGCCAAGTCTCTCCGGGGTCCAAGCTCGTGAGGCACCATTCCGCACCGGCTTTCCCCTCGCAACTCTATGTTGATGCGGCTGAGGGCAAGTGCTCCTGCAAGATCTTGAAGCATGAGGTTTGTTCGCCCTGCAAGGCCAGGGCGCAGGTCTCTGAGCGCGAAGAACTCGAGTATGGGTTCTTCTGATGTGAGTGAGTTTCTGGTAGGAGTGAGAACTCTGGTAGTTCGGGGTAAGTAAAACTGAGTGGTTTGGGGCGGGAAGTTGCAGTGCAACAGTGCCGTCTGGTTGGCGCCTCAGTCGTCAGGAGTTGGACGGCTGATAATAGTGATTTATGACAAAACTTCAACGAGCCGTATTGATACCATCTCACCTCAGGTGTGCATTGGGTGATTTTCTAAATTGGTGTGATTTCCATGGCATATTTTCATATAGCATGGTAGGCCGGTTTCTATTTCCCGGAGCCTTGACTATTTGTAAATTTTGTTCGATCCGTTCGGAACCCCCTCCAGTTTCACATGTCAATATGGTGTTGCTGGCAAACAAATGTTGCTAACAGCATCACCTTCGAGGTTATCCTGCTTGTGGTCTCTGCCTCACAGCACTGGTGTATTCGAGGCTCCCAATATTGTAGCAACCAATATTGACAATGATATCATGACCTAAGTCCAACGCGTAGTCGCCGTAGTAGTGCTTGTTCGGTCAGGCCGTTATGCAACTGTGCCATCGAGTCAGGTTAAATAGGTACGGCCGCATCAGTAGAGAGAGGGACATTGAACAAAGCCGGCTGCCGGTGTTGTAGTCTATAAGAGGCGGGCTGGGGGAGACCGGACTGTGTTGACGCGGTACTCGTCGCGCCGGACCAGATGTAAGCCTCGGTCGGTCCGAAAAGGTACTTAAGTACTTACTTAGTACTTACATGTAAATACCGAGGAGAGAGTTAGGGTTAGGGTACGGGTTTTTGGGATAACTCCAAGCCAGTCACCCAGTCACGCCACATCGGATTATGAAGTAGGACCGATAGAGGAGCAGATTATATGGTCATACCATCATCCTTCTTGTCTTCAAATATTTACTGGAATTACAAGTAAATAATTAGAAACCATCAGTGGAGGATGCATGAAGGAATGTCTTGAAGCACTGCTTGCTAACCCTATACCCGCAAGCCCGGGGCTCCCGGACTACCTATGACGTTGGGTTAGTAGCGTTAGGCAACTCAAGGCTGCTGCTGGTGGGGGGGAACGTATTTTGAAACTCTATACACAAACATCTTGACTTGCACCCATCCTCAACACCCATTCTACGGATTCATCCAGTCCCCCCTTGCGTTATTGCCCTGATCATCTTACAACGCTGACTCGTGTCGAGCCCCATCAATTACCCCCACGCCTACCCCTCTTGCGCACGATCCTTACCTCCTTTGCAGCATCTTGCGCCTCTCCCTTGCGCGCATCATCAAAACAACCTTTCCCGAAGCGACAAACTGGTTCATCACACGATATGATGTCCAATATACAGCAGTCCTCGGCTGCTCCCAGTTCCTCCGGCCAGCGGTCCGCGACCGTCTCCAGAGAGGCCGAACTATCTGCGCAGTTCTCCAAGGCCGCCATCTCCGACCTTCCTCCCCTTGAGAACCGCGCCAGCCAGGGCTCGAGCCCCTATGTGCGGGCGCATGCCTCTACCCCTGTCGCATGGCAACTGCTGGACGATGAGGCCATACAGAGAGCCCAGAAGGAAAACAAGTTGATCTTTATGAACATCGGGTTCAAGTCATGCCACTGTGAGTTGCACACCGCTCGATTGGAATGCCGTGACAGCATAGCTAACTCACACCTTACCTTGTCCAGACTGCCGTCTAACAACGCAGGAATCCTTTTCCCATCCCGAGATTGCCAAGCTGCTTAACACTTCTTTTGTTCCCATCATCGTCGACCGCGAGGAGCGACCCGATATCGACAATATTTACATGAACTATATTCAGGCCATCAACGGCGCAGGAGGATGGCCACTGAACGTCTTTTTGACACCTGACCTCGAGCCCGTCTTCGGCGGCACATACTGGCCCTCCCCTGGAACCGAGCTCATCGGCCCCGATGGCGAGGAGATACCCGAGGATGAGCGCATTGATTTCCTGGTGATCCTGCAGAAGATGAAGGAAGTCTGGCCGCAACACGAGTCCCGCTGTCGCCAGGAAGCAAAGGAAATCGTGTCGAAGCTCCGCGAGTTTGCTGCAGAGGGCACCTTTGGAACACACGGGTTCGGTACGTCTTCGAATGTGGGAACGTCTAGCGCCGCAGCCCCCACAGACGTTTCTGGAACACCGATGGCGGGAGATTCCGATCTGGACCTGGACCAGCTGGAGGAGGCCTACACGCACATTGCGGGGACGTTCGACCCTGTGAATGGCGGCTTTGGCATCGCGCCCAAGTTCCCAACACCGGCCAAGCTTTCGTTCCTGTTTAGGCTGGGGCTTCTGCCACCAGTTGTGGCGGATGTTGTGGGAGAGAAAGAGGTTACGGATGCAAAACACATGGTGTACCATACCCTGCGGAGGTTACAGCAGAGTGGGCTGCGGGATCACCTTGGGGGTGGGTTCCATCGATATGCAGTGACAGCCAACTGGTCGATGCCCCACTTTGAGAAGATGGTTTCGGACAATGCGCTGCTGTTGGGGGTATACCTGGATGCCTGGCTGTCGAATGCAAAACTCAGCAAAGATGCTGAGTTTGCGAACATGGTCTTTGAGCTGGCGGACTACCTAACATCTCCGCCAATACTGCGTGGCGACGGCGGATTTGCGACCAGCGAGGCGGCTGACTCAATTTACAAAAAGGGCGACAACCAGTTGCGCGAAGGAGCTTACTACCTATGGACACGGAGGGAGTTTGATGATCTGTTCAAAGACTCACCTTCAATCGGCGCACTTGCTGCGGCACACTGGAACGTTCTGGCGCATGGCAACGTGGAACGCGAACAAGACCCCAACGATGAATTCATGAACAAAAATGTGTTGCACGCGGTGAAGGATGTCGAAGCGCTTCGACAGCAGTTCGGAACTTCGGCTTCAGAAGCTCAAGAGTGGATCGAAACAGCGAGAGCGACATTGAGGGCTCATCGGGAAAAAGAGCGCGTGAGGCCAGCGACGGACGACAAGGCTGTAACCAGCGTGAACGCCCTGGTCATTTCAACGCTTGCGAGGACAAGCGCAGCCATCAAGCAGGTTGCCCCTGAAAAGTCTCGCAAGTACCTGGATGCAGCAACAAAAGCGGCGACGTTCATCAAGGAGAAGCTATGGGACTCGCAAAGCAAGGTGCTGTACAGGTCTTACTCCGATAAGCGGAGCTCCACTCAAGGATTCGCCGATGACTATGCATTCCTTATCGAGGCCCTGATAGACCTGTATGAGACGGCAGGCGAGGAGAAATGGCTCCAGTGGGCAGATGAACTGCAAGGTGAGTCCGTTCCAGTGACGAGTATACCGACACAAATCACATGCTGACTATTTTAAACCCAGGCCGACAAATCGACCTCTTCTACGACCCAACAATTCCTAACACCTCCCGACCAGTCACCCCAATGGCACACCACTCGGCCTGCGGTGGTTTCTATTCTACAGCTGATGAGGCACCATACGTGATTCTCCGGCTGAAAGACGGAATGGACACGGCGCAACCATCTACTAACGCCGTCTCCACATCGAACCTCTTCCGTCTGGGTTTCATGCTCGGCGACACGAGATACAACCAACTTGCGCGTGAGACCATCAATGCCTTTGAAGTCGAGGCGCTGCAGTACCCCTGGCTGTTCATCGGACTCCTCCAGAACGTTGTCACCGCGAGGCTGGGCGGCATCGTGTGGCTCACCAAGCAAAGCGAGTTTTACGAGCTGCCGAGGGCTGGCCTGAGAAGCCTGGTCTTCCTGAAGGAGGGAAAGGACCTGGAGGAGTCTTGGTTGATGAAGAGGAACCCTGCACTGAGCAAGTTGGAGAAGGGTACGTACCAGTTCGATGAGTCGTACAAGCCGTATACGGAGGAGTGATTGGCTTGAGATGATATATGTGGGAATGAGAAGTGGCATGGGAAAATTGGGAGTTTGCGAGGGATTACTTGGCAAAGGGGCTTGCCTGCTTGAATCACGCATTTACAGGGAGTTTGTTTTTGCGGATGTGGGTTCGGTGTGCTGTGCTGTGCTATGCTGTGCTGGCTAATAATGGCTGTGGTCACGAAGAGTACGTGTAGGATATAAGTGAATTGCTTATTGTGCTTCTTCCCCATATACAGTGCAGTCTTCCCGAGTCCAGAGTAAGTAGGAAATGATAGGCAGATCTTGACGTCCATTACCGTTATCTGTGCATATGCAGTTAGAGCGGAGCTTCTTATTTACATACAACTCCGTTACGGGGGTCTGTAGATACATACATCTCAAAGTAAATATGTAAAGCCGCCCGAGCTTCTGGAGCTTGTCGTCGACATAAGCTTATCGATAGCTGAAGTGGGGCGATATGACGATACGGTGATTACTGGCGATATGGGTGAATTTGCCCCGCGATCCGCTGCTTATCAAGCAAAAATTTAGAAATCCGACCTTCATCAACAACCAGAATTCGCCATTCTCCCGACCTGTCCGCATAAATCAGAGGTCGATCACGTCTGGACTCTGATTCCTTACAACTCTATACATATCCTATTAATAGCCCCCAAGAAACACCCCAATCTCCCTCCATAACAAGTCGAAAATGTCCTCAAAACCCTACCAAGACCCCGCCTCGGACGACGAGCAAGATGTCGTTGACATGGACGAAGTCGCCGAGGAGATTGCAGGAGACGACGAGGACGGTGATGTCAACATGTCCGACGCCGAGGACGACGAAGGCGAAGAGCTCCAACTCATAAACGACTCGGTCGCCTACTTCGACGCCCACAAGGACTCGGTCTTCACCATCGCCCAACACCCCACGAACCCCAACATCATAGCAACAGGCGGCAGCGAGGGCGACGCCGAGGACGCGCCAGGAAAGGGATACGTCTTCGTGGTCCCCGAGATCGCACAGAGGGACGGCCCCGTCCTGCCGCCCAGCTTCGCGGCGGACCCCCAGGCCGCGGCGCAGGAGATGGCCAGCCAGCGGGAGAACGTGCAGATGCAGCCCGTCTTCGCCATCGAGGGCCACACCGACTCGATCAACTCGCTCGCCTTCACATACCCCAGCGGCGACTTCCTCGTCTCGGGCGGCCTGGACGGACGTCTGAGGGCCTACAAGGTGGATGCGGCTTCGGGGCCTAGCTTTACCTTCGTGGGTGAGTCCCAGGAGGTGCCCGAGATCAACTGGCTGGCGCCCTGCCCCAGCACCGACTACCCCAACTCCATCGCCCTCGGAGCCTCCGACGGCTCCGTCTGGGTGTACACGATCGACCCCTCGGACCCCGCGAACCCGCTGCAGATTGTCCAGACCTACTTCCTGCACACATCATCCTGCACGGCCGGCGCATGGACGCCCGACGGAGGCCTGCTGGCTACGGTGGACGAGGAGAGCAGCCTGTACGTGTGGGACGTGTGGGGAATTGCGGCCGGCAAGGGACTGGTGGAGAACAACGGACAGACGGTGGCGTCGCTCACACCGACGGATCAGCGGTTCTTCGTCGAGGGCGGCCTGTACTCTGTCGCCGTCGAGCCAAGAGGAGGATACCTGGCCGTCGGCGGCGCACAGGGAGCCATCAGGATAGTCAGCCTGCCAAGGATGACGGGGCAGACGGCAGGCGCATCGGCACAGGCCGGCTCGAAGGCAGGAAAGGGCAAGGCGGGCAAGGCGACGGCGAGCCGGTCCGCCGGCGGCGAGGCACAGGCGGGCCAGATCCTGGCCGCGCTGCAGGTGCAGTCCGACAGCATCGAGACGCTCTCGTTCGCGCCGGCGTCGGCCTCTGTGCCGCTGCTGGCCGCCGGTTCGGTCGACGGCAGTATCACGGTGTACGACCCCAGCCGGACCTTCTCCGTGCGGAGGAACATCCCCGGGGCGCACGACGAGTTCAGCGTTGTCAAGGTCGAGTGGGTGCGGGCGCCGGCCTCGGGCCAGTGGCTGCTGACGAGCTGTGGCATGGACGGTGTCGTGAGGAGGTGGAACCTGCAGGGTGCCAACCCCTCGCAGCACGCGCCCAACGCGGCGGTCGCGGGGCTGGAGAAGGAGTGGAGGGGACACAGGGGAGATGGCGAGGGCGGTGGTGTGTTGGGATTCGTGCAGGGGCTTGATGGGAAGAGGGTTGTTACGGCTGGTGATGACGGGATTGTTTTGTTGTTTGAGGCATAGATTGCTGGGACACTGAGATATTGGGCTCTATAACAGCATTGTTGGAGTCGAGAGGAGAATCAAAACATGATACCATTACTTGCCTATTTTCTGCTATCTGAGCATTTATACTACGTCTGAACAAATTCGTGTGTTTGATTACTTCTCAATGATTCCATCGTGTGTATGAAGGTAAACAAGTCATTGCAGGAAAGATTGATTTTAGGTAAGTCTAAATGCCGATAGAAGTGTCGTTCGGCTCGAAGGGTACTAGAGCTTCCATAGCATAGCAGCCGTTCTCTTCAGTCCCAGCCCTGACCTGACCTCGGTACCGCAATAACCAGCAGTTAGCCCTCAATCTTCTTTACAAAGTCCAGCGCAGTATCAACGACGCCATCAGTCCAGCTCAAGTGAGGAGAGTGACCGGCCGGGCAGCGATATATGGTGAACTGTCCAGTCTTCTGACCTTGAAGGGCCACCATGCCTTCCTGATACTCCTTAGGGAGCGTCAGATCGCCCTCCAGCACGAGGTACGCAGACGGAAGGGCCGAGTAGGCGTCGTTAGACAGCTTGGTGGTCAGAATGGGGGACGCAGTGAGAGCCCGCGACCACTTTTGCGCATCGGCAGGGTCGAGGTCATTGAACAGGAACTTCTCGGGCTGGTTGATGGTACCAAGACCTGTGAAGCCGTGTTTCTGTCACGCATCGGGATGATCAGCTGTATGGGCTTGGACAATATCTGCCGGTTTTCTGGAATACATACATGGAAGGTCATAAAAGGTGGCACAACTCGATTCCCATCCTTGGGTTGAAAGAAGGAGTGGATCGACTCTCCGACGGGGATAACGAAGGCACCCATATAGAAAATGCCGATAATACCTGCACTGGGGTTATTTTCTTGATCTCTGGTATCTTGAGAAGGACAATTGCAAGATCAATACTTACCTCCACGGGCTCCGTCTGCAGCTCTAGTTTTAGCCTGTAGCTCAGGCCGGGCAGCCTCCGTCGCAACCCAACCGCCGGAAGAGTGGCCGATGATGAGAATCTTCTTTCCCTCATCAACCAAGGGTCTGAGGACCTCGAGGACTGCCTGCGTGTCCTCTTCACCCTGCGGGTAACCGCCTGCCGGTGGTTCCAAGTCAAAATCCGGATTCTTAACGTCGCCGACGTTCAGTTTTGTGAGATCCGCTGTCGGTAGCTGAGGGCAGTAGGCATCGATACATTTGGCCTTCAGTGCCTCGAGGAAAGGGCCGTAGAGTGCTGGGGTATGATATGAGGCATGGCAGATGACTACGGCAAGGTCAGTCACAACTGGGGCGGCCATGGCGAAGCAGAGTATCGTAGATAATAATTAGGGGACACGCCGGCAAAGATAATATCAAGTTTGGGAACCAAGTGGTTTAACAGAACGACCAAGATAGATGTATAGATATGTCTTCAGGTTGGTGTAAGCACTTGCTCGAGCGGGGGATGGTTGCATTGCACGATGCATAATATCTGGTTGGTCGGGCTACAGCCCCTGTTGGTTTGATTACTGACAGCTGCCAAACCCCTGTTTGTCAAGACTAAGGAAGCCTCCATTATGGATACCGCTATATTTATTTTCATCCGATCTATCGCGTATTGGTGTGTTTGCAGCTTTACCTTCTGCACCCCTCCCGTGGTTTGAACCAGCCAGTCTCGCCTGGTACCATAGTTACCTCAGCCTGATGTCCAGGGCGGCCTTGTTGTCTACTCCTCCTCACACCACCAATCTCACCACCACATTCAATTGAGTTCAATCCAAAGGCAACTTTCTTGTTGCCCTCGATCCGCATCAATTGGGGATGAATTCTTTCTACGAAACGTCCGATCTCCTTCGAAGCTACCAACAGCATCAACAAGACAACCTCAAACTTGGAACCTAGAGACTCTGGGGGGACCTCAAGCAGACCCGGTCAAATCATTCCCTTTGATATCGACATTTTAAAAGTAAGCAGTATCCCCTGGTAATCGCGACTCCAGGTGCTAATACATGAAAGAATGTCGCAAGAAGCAGCCATCGAAAACTTCCGCGACGTCCTCGTTTCAACCATCGAATCGGTCAATGCAAATTTCGAAATTGTGAGGATGCATTTTGCCCAGGTTTCAATCCAGAACCCAGGAGAACCGGAAGAACAGCTCGTGACGTGCATGACGCAGAAAGCCTTCAATGGATTGGAGGGGCGCATCTATCAAGATGCAGATAGTCGGCTCAACGCTGCCGTTGGTGCTGCCCTGGCTGCCCACTGTCTCGTGGAGGGTGAGGACCGGTTGCTGCTGGAGGATTATCTGAACTATATCAACGCGGGACTGGTGAGAACACGAACCCGTCAAGTCTACGTTGAGGTAGCCATTGCGAGGTTGAGGGGTATTATTGAGCAAAAGAGACAAGCGGACGGGGCCAGACACAACATACGGGTTCTCTAGGTATCGAGATGGATCTCTTGTGTCATATGGGATGTGTACAAACGCCACCAGAATGGTATATTCGGGTCAGTATGATGAGGGAAAGGCGTCCAGGGGATAGATGGGGACTCGAACGGGTTGTTGAATAATAAGAATCATGAGGATGAGTCTTCAAAACAAAAATAAACCCAACCCCCATTCCTATTCCCTCATCCAAAGCACGCTTTCTGTGATATTTTTCATGTCTATCTGATCTGTGCAGATTGCTTGCCACGTACTCGTCGGCCCCCTTCCCTTTCCAACTCCAAAAATTGTTGGAGGGAGTCAAAACCATCCATGGATGGGTTAGGTAACCAGCACCGGCACATATCATGTCACTCTGTATATGAATAACGCTGTCCCCGTCATCTACTTGTTTACCATGAGCTCTCGCTCTCAATGCAATGCAATTACTCAGTTTATTCTTTGCTCAACAATGAGCTCTTTAAATGAGAGACAACCTTGAAAAGACGTCAAATGTTACAGGCTTGCACTCATCCTTCTACGTGTGGCAAAGAGTTTTCTCATAAAAAAATTTGTTCCGAAAAGGCTGTGATCATGAGACATCGGAACTGCCTGAGCATCAATTAATTATCCTCGGACCCTCAAGGTGTCAACTGGTGCCCATCAAGACAACCGCCGGCTGACCATAACGTTTCGCTTGGGCATCCTTCCAGTTCCCTTCTCGCTGGTTACTCTCTCATAGCCCCTTAGTGCTCATGAATCTCTGGTCCCACCAGGAGGCGGACCCTGGCGAGTGGTTAGAGTCAGAAGCGGCCAAGTTAATATATATTACCACACTGGGAGGCCTCGACAACATGGTCGAAAGCCAGACACGACCCAGGCGAATGATGATCGTGAATCAAATCGCAAGCTACTCCGTTGGGCTGAAGGGCCCTGACCTTAGATGCGTTAACATCAATAACCATTATCAAATTGCCTTCAAAGGTTGTGGTTCGAAAATGCTCTCCATTGGAGGAACATTGGAAAAGCTATCTATTTGGGCACCTGCGTGGTTGGGGGAGGGCGCACGGAGGTTCCTCTTTCCCACAGCCAGACTACAACATTTGAAGTCTCTAGGATTCTATTGTTCAAAGCCATTTACTACACGCCTTCTCTAAACTTATTCTCCCCAGAGGTTCGACAAAGCCTCAACCAGAAAGACAAAATTCATCCTCTTCTAATTTCAAACCTATCATACTAAACTCTGCACCAAAAACAAACAAGTCATCTGGCTCCAACAACATTCCTCATGTCACTGTCATGGAGCATGCCCTCGAATCAAATAGTCTACAGCTATGCTGTGATACTCCTCGGTTGATCAGGCCTTACCACCATCATGCACTGTTCTCCGAACTTGCCTCTGATGCAAGTGCGCAGCAAGAAACAAGATCAGGCCCCCAACCGTTGTCATGGCACCAGAAAACCCAAAAGCCCCCTTGTAATCTGTAGAATTGTTCTTGATGGCTCCAGCAATGGGTGGTCCAACCAACATTGCGAGGCCGGCGAAGGCGAACGACGTGCCGATCCTTGTGCCCAAGGTTGTTAGGTCCGGCGTCAGAGCAGCTATAGCGGACGGCGGAAGAGAAGCAATACCGCCATATGCGAACCCATACAACAGTGCAACCACGATCAAGCCGCCGTATGTGGTCACTCTGATCCACACCAGCGCAATTATCCCAGCAAAGCACATAGTGCCAGCGTACACCCACATCGGTCCGAACTTATCGCTTGCAACTGCCGTGATGATCCGACCTGGAAGTGAGCCCGCACCTATGATCGCCGACATGTAGAATGCGTTATCCTGGGAAATGCCGACGATCTCTGTCGCGTAAAGTGTGACGTAGAATATCGGTATCTGGATGCCAATCCAGCTGATCACGTTTTTGAGAGACCAGAAAGTATACGCGAAGTCCTTGAAAACGTTCTTGTCAAAGAGCTTGCGCTTCCCAGATGGCAGCCAGAGTGGTCGCATCACCAGCAAGGGGACAATGTTAGTGACCAAGATGATGAAGCCAACAGTCCGGACGGCCCATGGAAAAGACACGCGAGTTAACAGCTCACGAAGCACGATGGGATAGACGATGGCGCCGACTCCGCTCCCTAGAGCAGCGATACCGCTTGCCAATCCTCGCTTGGTGCTGAAGTAGGTGTTTATTGAAGTGATGCCCGGGAAAAACATGCATCCCATCCCTATTCCTGAGCAGACACCCAGTGAGAGAAAGACAGAGTAGTACTCGGTGGCAATGCTGGTCATCATCACCCCCAGCGTGAGCAAGAGGGCGCCAGTGGCAAGGATATATCTCTGATAGCCTTGATCGTAGAGAGGCCCAGTGATGACACCGATCTCAATCAGGAAGAAGGCCTGCACCGTGCCTATCCATGATATCGCCGACGAGGAAGAGTTGGTAAGAAGATGGTTCTCATAGTAACTCTGAAAAACGCCGAAGCTGATCATCAAGCCCCTAATGCCGGTCAGTGGAATGTCAGACTAATAGCTCAGGGGGGTTCATCAATTACCATGTGTTCAAGTATATAACGAAGCCACCCAGTACTTGGAGCCATGCACGTAGACCTCCATTTGGGGCTTTGGGGATTAAAGCTTGCTTGGTGGAAGGCCCAGTCGTTACGCGAGCAGACTTCTCTTCAGTCCCCTGCGTATCATCCTCTGAGATCGGAGATTCTGCCGCGTCAAGTTGGGCTTCTCTCGACTCAGTGAGTGCGTTTGTTCCATTGTTGAGCACCCCCATGCTGTTGGGCTCTAGAGTCTTCACGGCCATAGTAATGGTAGACAGCAGTCAACAGCTAAACGTGGAAAGTGATGAAATCTGAAGAAAAAAAAGTCCTTGGCGATTTCGAAACATCGCATAAGCTTCCATTGAGCCGGAGGAACCCTTGGGAAGGTAGGTCTCAAAGCCGTCGTGGAGTCGTACTCCGTTCGTGTACCGTACTATAATACACCAATGTACAACGATGAGAACTTGAACAGTCATCACTGCGCCTCGCTTAATTACACGCACAATCATCAGATGTTGCCTCTCGAAGCCGACATGCTTGTGGATATCCATGTAGTTCCAGCTAGGTGCAGTTGGTGCCCAGGTGAGCATCTACCCCGTCCATCACTATTCGGATCGAGGAAGGTGACTTGAACTGTATGGAATCTCACCCGGACACTGTCTGGTAAGTACCTATAGCAGACTCCGTCGTTCCCGGAAGAACGGTGCTATAAACTTCGGTAGAATTAAATGTGAGCTATCAGCAGCAGTTGGCACTAAACGAGTGTTCATAGTTCGATCAGACTGGTCCGGATTCTGCCCGTTGCCAAAATTTGAAAGAAAAAAAAATCGCATCGAGATGCGACTTGCCGTATGCCGACCTGCAAAAGCATACAACGTATCCATGTAGCATTGTAAGGATGAGGCGTATCTATCCTATCGTGATCAACCTGTGCCTTGAATCCTTCAAAGGATTCCATCCCATGTATGTACCTCGTGAGCAAGGACCTATTCAGGTACGTAGTATGCACAATGCATCATGGCCAAATCCTATCACGCTCTCAATTCTACTTAGTTGGTCTGGTCTGCGGTCAGACGGGGAATTGATTACGAATTGTATCCGAGAGAGCAAGCAAATCCTACCTATGAATTAATGCATTCTCAGGGATACACTCCCGAGGTCTTTCGGAGGCCCCCCATGTCATCCATGGAACGGTCCAGGTGCCGGGTAATAACCAAGACGAATCCGATCAGGTGTTTTGGGGCAGCTATACTCGGTACATACAAACCTCAAGTGGGAGTAGGGTGAGCTTTTGTGGAGGTTGGTGCCAACAGTCTTGAGTACAGTCTTCGATTGACACGTGCTTGGTTCCTGAGACGGCTCACCGTGAACAGTGACGGGACTGACCCCGATGTCGTCTCGCCTTATGAACCTCCCTTCTACTCTTTCCCGTCTCGCCTGATTCATCTCATCAGCCAGTTTGAGATTCGCGCGGAGCATCTGGTCAGTTTCGTGGCCAAGTCCTTGAGGAGACTCTCTTACATGCTGTTTTTATCAGCACAACCCAACCCACTTGTGCTCTGAGCCAGGCCTGTGTTCTTCACAGCTCAATGTTTGTCACCTGAAACCTTGCCCTCCTCAATCATATGTTCCATCATGTGTAATTGGTGTGTTCTTGTTGATGTAAATTTTGCATATTATGGTCGCACGTATCTTCACAACCTTGTATTTGTATTAAATGCTGCTAAGATTTATGGTGGTTCAGAAGAGGGAAATTCGCCTTGATCATTTCGACACCCCTCCAGCTCAACACGCGTAAAACATGGAATCTCTCATCACAGAGAGCATTGGTTCGACTTGAATTCTCCGGTCAAGGTCACCTGGCTGGAAGATTTGTGAAAGTCACCCCGAAGCCATATCTAAAACCTCGTGGAACATTGCAAATGCTTTGTGATATCCTCCTCAAGATATCCATTCGCCCATCCACTTCTGTACCCACTGCGCAGTGACAGCTTGCAAACCACGAAGCGTCGGGCTGTGAGCGTAGGTCTTCTCAACTGACATGGGGGGCGTATCCTGCCCAGCACCTTGCTCGCCCTCACCCCATAAGTAGTCCCGGTAGAACTCGACGAGTTTCACAGCCGGGTTTGCGATTGCGCCGTCTCCAGTCTCCTTGGATGCAGCATCATCAAGTTTCTCCAGCCATGAAGATGGTGACACAACCCGAGGGACGCGATCTGGTCCAAGAAGCGTGCTAGCCGCATCAATTACGGATGGCATCAACGACTCCCAGGTTGTGGTATGGGGGTTTCTCAAATTGTACACGCATGCACTGCCCGACTCTTCGGGCTCAGAACTTAGCTGATCTTGGACAAGGTCGACCAAAACATCGGCTAGCAGATCCGCTGGTAGCCAGTCAATTTCTGAGAACTGAGTTCCCAGATCATTCGGAAGACAGCCCATCGATAGAGAACCAATGACAAGACTCGGAAACCATTCTTTCCGATTCCACTCACCACCTGGCTGTCGAACGGCGCCGGCCACCTGACCGACACGTGCAATTGTGGCTGGTATACCTAGTTTCTGAGCCGCCGTGTCACAAAGCAGTTCAGACAGGAACTTGCTCCGGGCGTAGCCATTGGTGTTAGGAGCGTCACCCAGAGTCGGCACTTGTTCGGGTATTGGGCGCTTTCCGGCTGCAGAGCCTCCAGTCCCCACGGCGCTCACCGATGAGACGAAGATGAGGGATGCCGGGTGACCTGAAGAGGCCGCGGTGGATAGGCGGAACAGGTTGACCAGGCCAGCCAATTGCGGCTGGAAGGCAGACAACCTCAGGTTGAAGTTAACGGGCCAAGCATTGTGGATGATGATGCCGACATGATCACTCAGTTCCTTATACTTCTTCTCGTCGAGGCCGAGAAGGGGTTGACTAAGATCTGCTGGAAGAAATGTGACTCGGTCGTCCAAGTCTGCCACACTGAGCCCTCGCTCGGTCATTCGCAACTTCTGTGCAGCATACCCACCGTCCTCAGAGCGATTCAGGCAGTAGATGCGACCGATTCCTGGTCGATCGAGCAGAGCACGTAGAAGAAACGTACCCACGGTACCAGTAGATCCTGTCAGCAAAGCTGTGACTGACGCACCACTGGGCTTTTGAACAGCGTGAATATCCTTCGGCTTTGGGATCTGCTCAATGAGTGCACGATACGTGTCCAGCCAAGGCTTCATCAGCAAAGCATCATCGTCCTTGCGCTCGTCTCTCTGCGCAAGAAGCGCCGTGCTTAGTTGATCTACCGATGGGTTGGAGTAGATCGTAGATAGCCCAAGGTCAGGACGGTGCAAGCCACGTCGTAGGAGCCTGATCAGCCGGAGTGCCATGAGGGAGTCCATTCCGTGCTCGAAGAAAGTCCCAGTGCTAAATGCTTGGTGTGAATATGGCCAATCGGTCACAGCACAAACACTCTCACGAACAAAACGAGTCACACTCTCTGTGTCATTCAGATTGACTTGTGGTTCATCTGGGCTATTTTCGTCGTCCACGGCAACATCGGCGTGGGTATACAGAGATTCGATCTGAGAAGTGTATTGCTGAATGCTCGTGGCACGCTGGATAGTGCCTTTGCCTGCTCGAATCAAAGGACGGTCCACCACGAGAATTAAGGACTTCTCGACCCTTGCATGGGCTGGTGCGACGGCATTGGCTTCTTGAACGCTTGGCCAAACACGCTCAATCAGTGCAGCCTGCTCGGACGTGGTCAATGGACCACGTTCATTCAAGGCAACTGGGTCGATGAGAAGAGCAGCTTGAAATCGTTGGGTACCAATAACCAAGGCGCCGCTCAGTTCCGGATTTCTCGCCACGACGTGCTGCTCCATCGATACGGGATTCGTCTTTTCACCATTAAGGAACACAATGATATCGTCGGAACGAGCCCGCCAGGACCAGGCGTCTGCAACGGTAGGGTGAGGCTGGAACAAGTCTTTGGTGCGGTATTCAGCCAGGTGTTCTTGGCCCCTGATGCTGAAGGATGTTTGAGCAAGCGCTTTGTCTTTCCGAATGACGAGTTCGTATGTACCGTCAGACACTGGGTCAAACACAGCGCCGACTGATGAGTGGAATCGGATGTAGCGCCAATCATTAGGGCCAAGACCGCGAGGAATAAGTTGGTGCGGTATACCAACTTCGGAAGCCCCCCACCAACATCGCAGTGGTATCTTCGCCGCGACGACATCTCCTATAGCCTGTGGCAAATCGCCACCAATATACAGAATCAGGCTGAGGTGGCTCGCGCAGTAAGCAAGCTGATCCGGGTTCTGAGCCAGATCTGCTACCACTGACGGGACGAGGATGGCTACTTCGGCAGGTGTGTGTTTGAGAGCATCCGCGAGCCCGTGAGCAGTGACGATCCCAACTGCTGCAGGCGCAATTGGAATACAGCCAGCGCGAATCGCCCAGACCATGTACTGAAGTATACCGGCCCCCTAAAACATGATTAGCTAAAAGTCATGCCACAAACAGGAACATGCTAGTTCATGGAGTCTTACATGGAAGGACGGTACTGTCACCACCACACGCTTGCCGGATATGAGATGTTCAACAGACGTGACGTCTTGCTGAGCTGGTACTTCCTGACTTGCACTGGCATAATGTCGCACTGCCGACTCCTGGGTCCACACAAGAGGCTTAGGCAGACCAGTCGATCCAGAGGTGTGTCTGTGGGGGATGTCCAGGTCAGCTTCGAGTACAAACCAGATGATAGTCCTTCCGACCCTGTGAGACGTACAAAATGAATAGTGGGTCCCAACGACCTGCTTCGAAGGCTTTGTCATATGCAAACAGCGGGAATGACTCCTCCAAGAGTTCATCCAAGGTCGGGATCGTTAGGCACCGTGGCTTGACGATCTCAAGAATCGGCAAGACTGGTGGCAGCTTTGAGTCCGATGTGACCAATGTCCGACACTTCAATGCTTCGAAAAGCGAACGCTGCGCGGCCGGGCTATTGCGGGGCGACGTGAGAAATAACTTGGAAACATCAGTATAACTTTCTCCTTCGCGAAAGTGGGATCGTGGGCTTTTGACACTCACAGCGTAGCCAGCCTTGACAGAAGCAAGTATCATCGCAGTGAGTCGCACATCATTGGGACCAATATAAGTCAAGACTTCATGCTGGCTGCCTTGACCTGCTCCTAGCTCCTTCACAATCCACCATGCTAGGCCATTGACGATGTTTGCTAGGTGACCATAGGTAATAGTGTGAAAACCTGCCTCATAAGAGTCACTAGCCACCGGCCAAAGACCGTAGGCCGTGTTGGGACGCTCTCGAGCAAGTTGGTCAACGAGTTGTGGCCACAACTTAGGGCCTTGATGGTGAAGGTCGGTGGCCATGATGATGTCTTGCTATCTCAGAATATGTTGCTTGGTTGGTGAAGCACTCCTGGCGAGTGAGTATAGAGATGTATGAGGTTGGGGGCGTGGTAAAAATCCTTCGTGGCAAAGATCCTTGGGAAGTTGGATCTAGAATGCCAGGACTCGTGAAATCGCACGAAGCTGGATGTCGCGGGGTCTGCCTACCGGTCCAGTCCTCGAAAGACCAGTGTGAACTGAGGAGTGATATGGACCAACACGTAACGGACCAACGGTCGCAAGGCTGCTTGCATTAGCGGCTTATGCGGCTGTGTGGCGGGATACCAGGCCTGGGTAATCAATCCATTCCGGTGTTCCGGCAACGGTTTGAAAACGGTTTCTAGGATGACTTATATCTTATATGCAGGACCGGGGACACATGTCAGCTGGTTTCTGTGGACTCTTGCCCATGTGACTATGATACTTTGCATGAAATTTGTTCTTCGACGGAGTAACTGCATACCAATGTTTGAGCTGAAAGGCTCTTGCCACCAGTCACATCAGGGGGGGGGGGCAGGGGAAAGACTATATGTTTGCATGTGTGAAAGGACTGTGCATCAAACTCGATCCAACGCGTTTCCGAGACCAAATGGAGAGTGCCGGTTATCACTTGAAGACGCAGTCAAGCGGCACGGATGAAC